>JAAFCF010006680.1:23319539-23365355 GCA_013389785.1 Helicorthomorpha holstii
TCAAACCATATAATTATACAAGTTAGCAAAATAATAAAAGAAAAAAAAAGTACAGTCGAGCCCACGTAATTGGGCCCCGCATAAATGGCCGCCCCGCGTTGTTGGGCCAATTTCCATTTCCCCATTTGTTCTCCCATTGAATTGCATGTTAAAAATTACTGCATATTTGGGCTCTGGGTAATTAAGCTCCCCGCTTTCTTGGCCTCTATTTTGAAGGGGTTTTATTATTTCTGCCCCCTTAAATGGGCTTTTTTAGCCTCAAGCTCCGAAAAGTAGGGAAAAAGAGGTACTGTACAACAGAGGGGCACTACTGAATAGAAATACTGTATCATGCAAGTGTAAATGGGGCAACTTCATAGCTTAGAAAAGCTTCAAAATTAATTTTTAAAATTCAATATACTGTAGTTTAACGTTAGATAAAGAAAATATTTGTTTCTCGTAAAGGAAACTTATTTTGTAAAAATAAAAGATTGAGAATTTTAAACCAAATTCACTGATTTTCTCAAGTGAATGTCATTTTAGTTGTATAAGTTATCCCTACTAAAGGTTATTATAGCAACTAATAAAATATTGTGAGAAAACCAATTTTTTACCATTTTGCGTACATTTACATGTATTTTGGATTATTGGGCGCACCGCATAATTGGACCAATTTCTCATTCCCCGAGACCGCCCAATAAAAGGGGCTCGACTGTACTGTATAAATTCAACTAAAAAATAATCGGCAAATGACATAATACTGTATATAAAATGTTTAAATTTCCAACTGCAGCATTACTTTCTGAAATACACTTCTTTTTTCATACGAGCAAATAAAATCGGTTTAACCATCTGTTTAACCTATCCATTTCACTGCAAATTTTCATGGCTTCACAAAATCGAGTTTTATAGCAATTTCCTGGTTTATGACGATTCAGCTTCCGTATCTTTTGTTGAATAGCAATGATTTATAAAGAAATCGTAAAGTGCATGATAAATTCGAAGCTCCTGAATAATTTTGAGTAGAAAAAATACTTGAGTACAATCCATTGTTCATCAATTTCATTTTTTTTTTGAAAGATGATAAGTGCTAACGTTTACTACCGAAAATTCCTTATAAGGAGCAATGAATCGCCATTCATACTTGTTTTTAACTACGGTAATTGTTACCCAAGAAAAAAAGTATTTTATTTTAGCTAAGATCTCATCCAATCACTGCAATTTTATTATTTTCTGAATGGGAAAGACATGAAGTGAGACCGGAGCAGCAGGGGGGAAGGGGGTACTGTGACAACTTTTGTCTCTCTCAACCACCCTCTCTCTATCCTTTAGCACACACACAGTACAACAGCGTGAAAAATTTTGACTTGTGTGTTTGTGTCATGAAATGACAAAAGAAAAGTCGTTCACAAACAAAATGTTTTGCAAAAAAAAAAATAAAACCAGGTGAAGAGGCGTGGTGTGGCGAGGTGAAAACGTTGGAGTGAGCCACAAAAAAGCCACCGTTGGGAAGCGCGATTGTCACTATGACGCGAAAAACATGACGAGAGATATCACACGAGTAAAAAAAATGTACATAAAATAAAGAAAAAGTTGTTAAAGAAAAACCACGTGGCATTAATAATGAATTTTGAATAGAAATTTAAACATAAAAATTGAATAGAGTTACACGAGTGTGACATAAGTCGAGCGTTGGTCGCATTGCTTTTTGAATGACACATTTTCTTTCCTCAAAATAAGCATAAAACGTGTGTGTTTGTGTATTTACATGTTTTAATCAGCATTGCTAAAATGACAATGAAATGAGCAGAGCAAATTGTAACGAAAATAAAACGTCATCTTGTTTTAAGTTATGCTTAAATAGGACAAATGGGATACAAAGATAAACGGTTCCTGGTTTATTGAAATGACAAAAGAAAAGACAAAACAGAAACTAAAAAACATGTACAGTATTTAAATAAAACATTTTTTTAAAAAACACTAAATTTAGCCAATTCTAACCGTATTTCCTCGAATGTAATTATCTAGTAAAACTTAACCTTACAAAAGCCAACTTTACAAACTTAAAATCTAACAACTAACGTCGTTAACTGTTTTTATAATCCTCTTTATTATAATACGATAATGATGGCAGTCTTTTTATTTTTAAATGGGTATTTGCAGCTAAATTAACAATAGAACTCTTGCCATTTCCCAAAGTCCAGTAATGGGCCCTATTTCAATTGTATTCATTTTCTTTATTCTCTCATTCTTAACTCTCCATTACTATAATCCCTTTAAAACTTTTTTCTCTCCTACATACAATCGTCAGTGATCCCTTGTGAACAAAACTACAAGATAATACTATGCAGAAATCTTCCTTGTCCAACTCTAGACCACGTGATCGAATACTACACATAAGCTTCACCTTGCAAGGACAAAAATCTCAGCAGAAAAATAATAAGAAAAAAAAAACCGTTAGTAAAAGAAAACACGAAGGTAAAGGAACTGTTGTAAAAGAAAAGTTGGCAAAAGACGAAACTGCTAAACTTTTAAAGGCCCTTTTCTCTTTTTTATATATATTTTTATAAAAGAACCATGAAAAGAGAGAGAAGTGATTAAAAAGAGTGACGAAAATGGCCCTTTACTGTCCGGAAACCTGCAAGGTATACTGAGTATGGTAGTTTACGTAGGATTTCGCCGAGTCCTTATCAAAAGGGCGACCTTTGTGGTGAGAGAACCGTTGGAGAGCATTTTGGTCGAATTGTTCAGAAAGAAAGATAAGTATTGTTTGAAAATAAGAAAGCAAAGTTGACTTGTTATATAGAAGGGTGATGGCAAAAGAAAGGGGGAGCGAAGAAATACGAAGGGGGCAAGAGAAAGGGCAAAGACATACAAAGACGAAAGAGAAACTTTTTCGGTTGAACCCATCGCCGCCGATCACGGGACAGAAAAATATTAGTTTTGGGCCTTATGAATGTTATCTAATGTCACATTGTAAACGAAATTTATCGTTTTCGCTTCACTATTTAACCCTCTTCTACCCAGACTTTCAACTCCACCTCACCACCACCTCACACTCCCTGTGTTCCAAATACCACCACCCCTCCATCTCTATCACAAGTCTTAAAGAAAAACCTCAAAATTAAATGAAAAAGAAAAAAATCTCCTTATTAAATATTAAACATACATGATAATAAAGTTGGTAGGCGAGTGTAATCGTGGCTTTTACATCCCTCTTTGGTCACCCCACTTCTCCATCTTCCAAGTAGAAATAAAAACGCTTTTTTGTTATTGTCACTCTTATTATATGGTTATAAAGAAATAGACGACTTTTCGCCCGCAACATGAGTATTATTGAGCTTTATTCGCATAAAATATCGCTTAAAAATGCCACTTGTACTTCCGGCTATATCCACGACGCATGCTTATTACATTTTCAGCATTAAATTCACATTTCACATCTACAATATCAATTTGAAGTTCCCCAAAAACTACCAACAAATCAATAAACAAACATGGCGCCATCTGTTCTATTGCGCATGCGTACACCAGCAATCCGATTTGACATTACAAGTGTTATCTTGGCTAAAATGTGGTGTGATCGCACTCTCAAACAACTTAACAGACCTCCACAACTGTCAAGAAATAGATTAATTAATTATTTTGAACCATTAGCCACCAACTAACTTTCACGAAAAAAAATTCCCTTAGGCTTAAATAACTTAACGCTGAACGCTTTTAACGCTTACAATATAAACCAATTAGGCTGTTTATCCATATCGGAAATTAAAATCTTAGCAGAATCTAAACACCCAAAAGAAAAATTTTCTGAAATAAAAAAATATCAAAACAAACAAACGCAAAGTTACTCGAATGAGCCACTAACAAGTTTATGACCCATATACTCATTTGGCATTTCTTATCTTGTTTTTCTCCTAAAGATTTTTTCAAAAAATACTTTTCATGCAATTTCGTTTCCCCAGTCTCACAAAAACATCATCCACCCCACTATCTGCTTCTCCTCGAAAAAATAAATATCCTAATGTGATCATCGATGTGTACATGTGTTGAGTGGAAAGTCATATAGGAAAAAAAAGTATTTCATTTTTTTTTCTCCAATGTGCATCTGCTTGTATGGTGTTAAGATATATTAGTGTTGAACAAGATGGCGGTTTGAAATTGTATACACTGTAGTTTATCTAAAAAAGAGTTGTATAATAGTTAAGAGAGAGTGAGGGAAAAGAAATACGGGAAAGGAAGTTCATGTGCTTTTCATCCTATCGTCGACTGTGGTTTACCAAATCCATCTGACGTACACATCAGCAGTGATCACTGTTTATTTGTACGTGTTAAGGGAATGTCCCACACTTGCTCTCGGTGATTAATAGTGGAATCCATACTCAGTCGACTCAGCAAGGGGTGCATCTTCGCACTTCACATAGCATTCAATTTTTACACTCCTACTTTACACCTACACCAAACAGTTCCATTTTTCTCTAGCACTGCAATTATTTTGATTTTTTTATGAAGAAAAGCAGCTCGCTCTTACTTTCTTTTATGCTATACAACTGTAGTTCATGTTTAGACAGAGTTATTACACGTCTGAGTTTGCATTATACCATTATTACAATTACTGAATACATCAAGTGCACATTATGTTGCAGACCTTTCATTATACACGTTGGCAGAATTACACACCGTCGATTGAGCCAACTAACTTCATAAAAACTAAATGCAGTATGAATAAACTTATGTGACCAATCTCAAAACAACTCACAAAATAACAGCCTTTTACTTGCTCGAATTAATTGCTTACAAATTTCCAAGTACTGTAATAAGATACTTTACTAATTCTTGCTAAAATTAAAGAACCAAAGACCAATTAAAATGTGATTCAAGTAGACAATTTCTTTTTCGAAATTATTTCCTCGTAGATGGCGTTTGAGTACGTGATTAGACTATAAAATTAGCTGGTAACCTTATTAAAGTAATCAATCTATCTGTGGTGTACTGCATTTTAAAGTTGAAAATCACAATACTATAAAAAGCGAGACCTTGTCAATCACAATATGAACACGAACAAATTTCTAAAATAACCTCAATTTAAGCATAAAAAATGTACGCCGATGAAAACTTGTAAAAAAAAATTTAAACACGTTAATTGTTGCAACACATGCAGAAAAATTAGTCAAACTTTTTTCATAATACTAAGAAAAACAAATTTAATTTTTTTCTCTTTAAAAAAAAAAAAAAAAAAGATGTCAATTGAACTTGCTTGTTTGAAATAACTTTTTTTTTAAGACGATCAACAAACCACGTATCCATATTCAAGTGCATTAAAGTAAAGAAAATATTCGGTAAAAATTTCGTTTACAAAGCTTCAAACACCTAATGTAATGAAAAAAAAACCTTCCACATTTTGCCACTAACATTGTAAAGAAAAGAGGGATAAAAGAGTGTAAAAAAACAAAATAAAAGAAAAAAAAAAGACTCCCACATGCGTGCACACGTATTAGAAAAAGATGGTAGGCCACCCAAGGTGACACAAACTCCAAATAATACTGCACTCCCCCATGCATTTCTGATTATTTCCCCCCACACTTTTATAGATATCCAGCAATGAATTTTACTCGTTGAAGAAGACTAAGAAGCAATCGGTTTGAACTCCGTGACTAATTCCAAAATGTTCATTAGCCCACATACAAACACATACTGTGTAAAGGAGGTTTTAACCTTTGCTATTGAACTTTTATTTACAATACACACACAAGTGATAGGAGAGGGGGTTAACATGTAAGAGTCATTTGAGTAATGTTTTAACATGGGAAAACCAGGTAAAATAATTAAATGATAATACAAAGTCATTGAAAGACAAAAAAAGGAATTTCTTGCATTCAATTTACAAACAACAATTGCTAGTTTTTTCTCACTAATGTGCAATTAAAGCTTAGAAAACGATTGTAAAAAAACTTTTTATTACTTTTTTTAGTCATTTTATTTCATTTATAACTTGCACTGATTAAAGATGCAACATTTTCCATTAATGAGAAACACTGATGTTGCCCAAGCAATTGAAGAACGACTAAAGTTATTGGAAAAATCAAGACGATGTCTAACTAGCAATAATAATAAAATCAAGTTAATAAAAAGTGGATTTCCAGTATCAATAAAATTGTAGTCTTTATTATATCCTGTAATTACTAGATTGTAATTGAGAAAAATGTCAAACTACTGTATTAATATAAAAAAAGAAAAAAGTGTCCGCCAACAAATTTATGATCTGCAGTACTTGTAAAGTAATTTGCCAATGAAATCATGTCATAGCATTCAATTACAGTATTTAATTCATACCTGAAAATGACAAAGCTAAAATCAAACACTTCTGACGGTCAAAACTGTTAATGTTGCACTGTAGAAAAAGATTAATTATAATTTTTTTCCTCCTCGAAAAACCTCGACACAATTTTCAAGTCTTCGAATACATTTTTTTAATAAAGTGGATAATAAAAAAATTGGCTATATCCACTACAATATTTATCTGTGCAACAAAGTAAACCTTATATTTTTGTTTGCCTAGTTGTAATAAAAGATTGTCAACAACACTGAAAATAATGCAAAACTAAAAACGAGCAAATGGAGGCAAAGATAAGTGTCGGTTCCACCCGTTCGTCTGATGATAACCTTAACGAACTTTATACTCCTACAATAAAACTCAACAAATTTCTAAGTAAAAATGTTTGAGTTGTAAAACACCGACGATAACAACATTTTCAATTGCTATTTATGTCATCACAGCAGCGACATCGGTGCGTGACATTTGTTAAAAGATAAAAACAATGCTCACGATAACTAAAATACAAAGTTAAAAAATATCTCTATAAGAGCTAACTTAACAAAATTAATCAGATAAGTTCACAAAAACCGAATAACCACTCTACACTGCACACGTATTAATAAATGAAATCAAATCGGCTGATTAACAAGATAAGTTTAAACAACTTAATTTCAATCCTTTCGGAATAAAATTTAAACTTATTAGTAGCAAAAAATAATTTTCAAATACTTTATATAAATCGGCTGATAATATTTCAAAGTGGAGCACAATGCATTTTCATTGTAGATACTGTTGAATGTATCAGTGACAAATTTACAACACGGTTATACTTGTATGCAACCAAACAATTATCGAGTGCCTGATTAAACAGATATTTTAAACTCTATCAATCATCGAGAAAAACAGTGCCGAATAAACACTAAAACGTTGTCCTGATTATTATACAGCATTGATAAACATTACGTCACTATGGGCCATCTGCTTAACACTACTGACGTTCTTCGTGATGATAAATACAGGTCATTAAGTGGTAGAATGTAGCAACTAATTGCACCTTATACTGTAAATAAGAGAATCATTCCCAAACTCAGAAGTATAGCCATTCACCTGTCACAAAAATTAATTTGTAAATAATGAATGGATGTCGTCATTACTATTAAAAATGTAATTATAAGGTGGAGGATGCAGCACGACTTTTCCCCCCGTTAGACCCACTAACTATTATATAATGTAGATAATAATTATTATTAATTACAATAAAAGAAATCAAAAACTTTTTATAAAGTCAATTTAACATCACTGGAACGTTACCAACAAGTGTAACTATAGGTATAATAGAAATAACAGTGCTGACTTTGTGCTATACTATTCTAGAGGTTGCTAGCAGCATCAAACATAACTGTCAACTCATAAAAAAATCAAAGTAAAATGTTTTGAATGTGTGGCGTTATGAAAAACGTGCAAATTGTCAGCGCAATGACAGACATTGTGAGCTGTGACGAAAGACACGATGTCTTAACGTATGTAAACGACGGCAGTGATGGCACACTGGGTCAGACTGAAGAAAGATAACCTGCAAAAAGATATTTTATCAAGTGCATACACAGCACACGTCGATTTACATTGTTCAAAGGAGCCCTCAAAAGAAAAAATTGGCCTCACAATCTACCAATAGTACCAACTCACCTTTGCTCACTCTGTTTAACTCTTTGCTACATTACACAGAGTATTTGAGCAAAGGAAAAAAACTAAATAAAAAATCATTTGTGACAAATCCCCGTCTCTGTCTGTCAGAGGAAACATTTAGTGACTAGAAGAGCCACGCATAAGCAGGCGCGCGCACACGTTTACATTACATTCACTTATCTATACACATATCTTCAAACAATAAACATTTAAGATGGAATGGCAAACAGCGCCCCCATCCGGAGAAAATAGACAGCTGCCTTTTTCACCTCCCCCACCACTAACAAAACATAAAAAGCCACACACACACATACAAAAAAGTATGGGGAAGAGAATCTACTATAGCCTATCCATAGGCAGCATTTCCGGATTTGATTTTCGAATGCTTTTAACATTGTGTACCGATTATGTGTATTGTAGCCTAAATAAATGCTATTTTTTGATAGGGCATTCGGACACCATTCATTCAGTTTATTCATACTAAAGTTAATCTTTTGCGCCCATTGAACTTGTGATTGGAATCTCGATTTCAATTTGTGACATTGCCTATAACAAGTAACCGTTTAAAACCAGGTGCAAACATGACAATCAGCAAAAGTCACAAGAAAACCCAGTGGATATAAAAAGTTGACGAGCGGACAAAATAAGTCAACAAAATCCGATTTAACTGCATACAGTCAATTGAAACATTGTCATACGTATTGTCAACTCAGTCTCGATTCAACTTCTCCTTTACATCTCCCACTGATACATATACACACAAACAACATTGAATGCTTTTCAATTTTTTGATGAAGAGAGATTTAGAAGCATTTTAACCGCTTAAATAAACTGTTGTTGACTACTTATAGTTAGACAAACTGATACAACACCAGTCACGTGATATAAACATCACCTTCAAATATTTTTTTAAAAAATAAAAATCTATTCTAAAAAAAGCAAAATGTTTTAATAAGAAACATATGCTTCTAAATTAGCATATTATGCCAGCAAAATATTTTTGGCAGCTTAAAAAACCCAACTCGAGAACCACAAGAGCACCTACAGAAGCAAAGTATGTCTTTGAAATTGTCCCCTTCAATTTTAAACAATCCATGTAACATATAACTAAATAACATATAGAATAACATGTAGTTAAAATGCCTGCCAGCCTATAACCATTTCAGGTCACGTTCTCGTTTTTACTCGACCGTATCATGTATCATCATAGGTATCTCAATATCGTCCCTTCTTACTTTCTTCTTCCCAACAACTACCAAAAAAAAAAATGATAAAGAATAATAATTGATGGGCAGTTTCTCCTGAGACAGCCTGGCACACACGAATTGTACTAGCAAAAAAAAATATCAACTTCACAGGTCCTCCCGTTTTCAGCCAACCAACCACACTCATAAGCATAAAATGTAATCGAAAAGAATAAAAAAATAAAAGACAAAAATGTCTGACCGACATAATGACAAAAAAAATACCTGTAGTTGTGCACCTGAAATAAAGCCAGGGCACCGCCCCTTTCGTCCTTTTATAACTCCCCGTCTCTCCCCCCAGTTGTATTTCAGATTCCCACCTACATTTGCACCTGCAACGGATACCATCGCTGCTGCAATCCTGGGCTTGTGTTCCGAAGAAATATTAAATATTTACGAGTGCGTTTGAGACATGAAATAAATCATTGGTCAAACAATTACACCACTTTGCTTCGTTGTCGTCTTACAAAAGTTAACAGACCATCAAAATTAAACTTATTGCCCAGTTTGTCCATAAAACTCAAGTAAATTTATACAGTAAAGTTCATTTTTATTTACGAACTGCATATGACAAGACATTACGAAAAATGACTAAAATGTCAGCATTTTTATCTATTCGTTTTTAAAATAACTACAACGTAATATATTATCAAAAAGCCCTATAAGAAGCTTCAAGGTTAGCACCAAATATCAATCCATATATGATGCAACTTTGACCAAATAATTATACTGTATATTTTTAACAAATCTAGTCAAAACATTAAAATCCATCAAATGTACTAAGTTACTAAGTACGCTCTTATCTAAAATTCTTCAAATAAAAAACCAAAACACTTGCATTAGTGTAGTTCTAATAATACGGTGCCTACTTTACTGTAAAACAAAGGCTGAATTTCAGAAAGAAGAATAAAAATAAAGGGATGTAGCAGCACGCTAATTTGGTAATCAATTTCTAATTTCAGTCTTAAGATTGACATCAAAAACAACTAAATAACTATGATACAGTCTAACTAGTCTTGTAAAAATATATTCGTGAGCAGTGAGCACGGAGTCATGGGCTGGAAAGATTTGGTGCTTTTAAGAGGTACCGGAGCAGGCGGGTATAGTAACGTTTTTGACACATGTGATTCTAGTGAAGCAACCATCGTGGGAAATATGAACTTCAACGTCCATTTTACCATATGTTGTAATCAGCGTACATTCTTAACAAATAACATTCTTAGAGCTAAACGACCGGCCTCAAAAAATATTTACAAAAAAAGAAAAGAGAAAGAAATTTAATTCCAAAACGTCCAAAATGACTAATGAACTTTAATTTCCCGATTAAATATCTCAAATGTAAAATTAGTCAATATGAGTCATTGTAACTGGTTAAAAAATAGCTCTAAACCCCACACACCAACTAAATTAAAGATAAATGTAAATACTGTATTATTATACACTCAAGTACAATGTCCAAGCAGCCATGTCATATATCAAACACTGATCCCAACAAAAAAAAAACATTTCTTAATTTTTTTTTCTTACCCCTCTACAGTGTGAAACTCAGTCAAAGTGAAAATAAGATTAAGCATTTGACAGGAAAAAACTATCAAGACAAGCAGGGACGTCAGTAGTTAAATGTGCACGTGTTCAAGAAAGATTCAACAGGCAGGCACAGTGAGGTCGGATTCAGTCGAAGGGGGGAAACTTTATCCATCCATTTGCCATAGTAAGTACAGTACATTCAGCATGCAAATGGAATAGAAGGAAATGTGTACTGATTTATTTAGTTTCAAATTTCATCGTCGTTTTGGAATGAAAATACACCCCTCTTTCTCTTGCACACTAATTCACGAAGAAAATAAAAAGAACTTTTCCCCCACATTTTCTGGCACTGTTTCTACTCAATATTTCATCCACATTTCGTAAATCATTCCTCAATATACTGTTGCACACTGGCATTCATACAGTATAAAGCAAACCACATTGCACGGCAATTACCTTACTAAACTGGCCCAAGCAAACGATTTAGCACTGATAACGACTACTCCAAACTGACAAACAAATCAACTCTCCCTTAAAAAGATCAACTGCTAAAAAAAAGTGGGGTTAATTGAATAACATGCGAACCAATAACGTCCAATCGTAATGTGACATAGAACTACCCAAAGTTAAGTAATGTTGAATAATACAGAGCTGTCATTTCGGTGGCAAAGTCAATATGATAGTGATCATGACTTTATTTTATACTTTTTAACCCCTCCCATTATTCTAACTCTTGAAAATTTAACTTCCCAACACCTCCTCCAAATACTGTAACATTTCCAAGTGTCAAACAATTTTCCACAGAGACACCACCAACTACAGTTAGAACATTTATAATTCCCCATAGGAAACACGTGCAAAAGAAAGGCTCTATGGTCTACTGAAGATGCGAAATTGAGTTCTAATGATAACCAAAAACAACACCAGATGCGCTAGTGTAGACGTTTCGCAGAAGAATATAATCACAAAGAATTGACAAAGAATAGACGTAATTGTTGGTAATTAGGTAATTATCACGCAGCACATAACATTCTACAAAATAACAATGCCAAAAGAAGTTCAAAATGTGAAATGCAGCGTTCAACGCAGCTCGCTCGTCAAGCACATCAAAATTACGTAGAAATTATTTCCAACTTACACTGGAAGGCACAATGCAGCTTCAATTTCTTTCGTTAAATAAATCTTTTCCATCAAAAAATATGACATCGACAATTTCTCGTTTACCAAGCAATGTTAGTTATTTCAGACAGAATGAATAATAAATCTTTAAATCAGTCCATGTATATTATGGCGAGCCATAAATCTAATTTTTATATTATTATTACATCAAGCTATCAAGTTACACTAACATTAAGATATAATTACGCCACTTGATTCATACAGTAAATTTATAATATACAGCATACGAATCAAATTTCGACATTCCCACTTTCCTCACTCTAATCCTAACTAAACTTAATAACTTTTAAGTTATCAAAACTAAAACCAGCAAATGTAAACAAAGAGTAACAATGACTAATTAAATGTGTAGATGAACAAGGCATCGTAAGATATACGTTAAATTAGCTTTTATACGCTCGGTTATGATTGGGTAATAAAAGCCTAATCGGTAACAAAACACACTTCTGCGATTTGTAAGTAACGCGTTTCGATCGCTGCACATTGTGCGTCGGTGGTATATGTCGATCTGGTATTAATTTAATTAATCGAGGCTTGCTCGAAAGCGACGCTCAGTTTGCTACTACGATGGCGTTTTAAATAGACGTCGTCCACCTAATAATGTCAGATAACCTAAACTGCAAAGCAAACTGATATTTAGACAGAGAACACAGGGAAAGAAAAAAAATCAGCTGAGATTTCCACAACAACGACATACTTCTTCAATGTAACATCATGAAAATCGCTGCTTTTGGTTACGAACATAACATGATATGGGTCCATTAGTAGAGCTCAATCTGAAGAAATGACCTCAATTAGACAAAAAGGAGCTTCTCTAAGTTCTCTCTCTTCCATTTGCCCCATCCTTTACTTCTCTCATATACCTTTAATGAGCTAACATCAAACTAAACGACCATGCATAAACCACATTTACGACCATAGGGATGGCTGCACCTTGTTTCACTACACTATATGTGATTACGCATGCTCAAACTATACAAAATGCATTCATACATCGATTGGCCCTTCCATAAACAACGACTCTATTTTTATAATTTAACTGATTAACCCCTATCACCACCAAAAGAACCTACATTTTCTCTTTAAATCTCAAACGACTTTTGAATTGCCTGAAATGGAATCCCACAAAAATAAGATTCCATTACTTTCCTATTCCCTGTGATGCATAAAAGAAATAGCAGTATTAATACTCATCAACGTGTTGCAAATTAGCTCATAAATATTAAAATTTTCATAAAAACGGCTATATGTTTAATGCTGCCTATTTGAACTAATTAAAATTTCGATGAGCCCATCTTTCCCATTACCCGTCAAGCTGACGAAGATTATTAAAAAAAAAATTGACTACCAGGAGTAAACCAGTGTTGACACAAAGCTTGTATAGTACTAGACATCCAACTGTGCCCTGGTAGAAACGTCATCACAGGAAGCTAAAAATCAAAAATCCGAATTCCGACATGACTAAGCATCATTAATAAACCACGAATGATTCAGCATTATGGACTACTCCAAGTTCTGATATGCAACTCCTTGATTCTTGTAAATGTCTTTTACTCTCACTCCCATAAACTGATTGAACCGATAAAGGATAGTAGGATACAAACTCAAAAGTCACATCTACCCAACCCCTTAGCTCATTAACTAGTCAGTGATAATTTTATTACACAATCAGATAAAATTTTATGTTTCTGGTGTTTTGTGGACTTCAAACTGAGCAGTATTGACCAAGAAACCTATAAATGGCAGGAATAAAAATACATAATAGATTAGAAATTCAATAGACGGAAATGGATTACACAAAACATTAAATCTGATGGCAACATTACAAAGTTGTAAGTTCCATTTACACTTGCACAGTATACTTGCAGTTGAATGACAAGAGAGGATAATAACGTCAGTAAAGTTGTTTAAAATGTATTTAGAATAAACACACTTATTCGATCATAAAAGTTAATAAGTGATTAAACACAATTAGTTAAATGTTACATTTGGTATTAGTTTTAAGAGGGAAGAAATCGTGTTTGTGTGTGAAAGTGATGGAAAACGCTACTCAGTCGGTACTGATGCTATTGTAATTACTTTACCACTCCTGCTTCAACTAACAATGGTCGTTACCTAATTGCACAGTGACGTACAAAGACAATAAATGGAAGCAATCTATGTATATCTTTATACATGCAGTATATACACACTCTATAGTGTATATAAACGCGGATGTAATTACAGGCTCACCTACAAAAACGATCGAAAATAAGGCAATATTTGGCTCCATTAAATATCGTTAACGAGCTTATGGATCTTCTACGTACAATATATTAGTCTACAAAGATAAGTTATCGATAGAATGCAATTCTACAATAATAATAATATGCATTACTACTTAAAACTAAAAGCAATTAACCAAATAAAAAATTTATAGTGGTGTAATAATAAAGACACCATTAAATCGAAATTTCACAACAATATATCAAGTTAAAAATTTAAATTAAACAAAATTATTTGACTTGCTTAATGCACTGAAAAATTGTTTTAAAAAAATTTTAAACTTGTATTAATAAAAAAAAATTAAAAAAGCCACACACATAATATAATTATCTAGTTTAAATTTTTTAAGAACCGACTAATGACTGGCACTCAAATTAACATCGTTTTACTAATCTAAAACAAACCTAACCTTATAATAAATAAAAATATATAATTCTAATCTAATTAAAATAAATTAAGTTGTGAATTTAATTTCAATAAAAGTGCTGCCATCTATCAAATTAATAAACATTGATCTCTTTCTCAATTTCAATAAGCTGGGCTGGTTTAGTTAAAAAATTCAGTTAGGTACAGTTTATCAACCGTTGGCAACCAACATTGTACACTTGGTCCTAATCAAAATAACAAAAACCTCTACGACCCTTGGCCAGCTGTGATAGGCAGCTCCAACATTTGTAGAAAATCAATTATAGCTTTAGATCAAAACCAAATTTGAAAAATTCAATGCATTTGACTAAATATTTCCATAATTGTTTGCGACATACAGTAACTTAATTGTGTTGCCTAATAATATTATGCTTCAAACATCGTTTCGAGTTCCAATAAATAATAATGAATCTTTCGTTAAAAATATACTATTGTCATTATAGCCCTGAGCAATAATTTTTTTAGCAATTACAAAATACACGTCATCTATAGCAATGAAAAAATAAAAATGCAGTATACAAGCTTAGAAAAAGACTATTAATTAATGTATTAAAGAATTTTTTTTAATAATTAAATGCAGTATTATATTTCTCCAGATCAATTTCTTTCCTTAAGATGTTACACCTTATTGATAAAAATCATTAAAAACTTATAATTATCACACTCATAATGAGATAGGTTACTACTTGTTATGTAATTACTACTTAGACTGAAATATATTTTTGGTTAACTCAGCACATTTTAGGTCACTTTCTGGCCGTCTGCTAAGTTTCTGCTATGCCTCTAATAACATTAACTTCGAAAAACATCTTTCATTAAGATGCTACAAGAATCTACGTGTAACTCTCTCTTCTACTAATTAAAGTCACCCAAGTATAATAGCAAACATTTTGGCGTCACTCACTTTAATCGTGTTAGCAGCATCTATACAACGCTGATCTAGTACTAAATTAAATTTCCTCATCAGAACAGTATAAAAAAGTCAAGATAAATAAAAAAATCCCTTCCCTCCTGATTTATTTATAAGCATTTAAATAAGTTTAATCGATCGTTAAATATGATCGACCATCGAGTCGTCTACTTTTGAAAAGGGTTTTTACGAAAGCAAAGGGAATGTTCAAAGTTTGAAAAGGAAGCAAAAGCACACAGTGTTTTTCTACGTCTTCTTATCTCTCATTCCCCACCGTGTTTGTGTCGTTGGTGATAAACATCAAACATCTGAAAAGTTTGAAAGTGAAAATTGTCGCTCATGCGTGTGACGCCAAACAACGCTTTACATCGGTTTGTATATTTGACGCCAGGTCCGACGAGAACGACGTTCAATGTGTAAACATGCAAAGGGCGGTCTATTCAAAAAACTAAAGCGATTTCAATCCACGCTGACAAACCGTTTGCATTCTTTTCACTTTTTTCCCCTGCTGTTTGGAGATCAATTCCCATTAATGTATAAGGCTTAATTTCATGTTAAACGTCAAAATTATTTTTCAAAAGGTGTCAAAACACAAAAGATAAAAAAATCCCAAAAACAAACTTACTCAAATATATTATCAACTGCGAATAAAAATATTTAATTAATGACTGATTAGCATTAAATCTAGACGTTTAATTTAATAAAGACTTCGTTTTTAAAAAGGCTTAACAGACGATAATCAAGCCTTTTTATGGGGATTAAATCAAATTTCCGAGATAAACTTGGATAATATTTTACAGGAAAAAAAATCACCTCTCTCTATATCTTAGTTCTCTCTTTAAAGGTCATAAAAACATTAAAAGACGTCATCATTGATAATCGGACGTTAATCGGGCCCGTTTAAACTTCAACTAACTGGGCGGGATCGCAGCATCATAATGGGCCAAGTGGTAAATGAGCACGATGCATGTCAACGGCGTACTTAAGGACCTCTTAACACGCACTGAAAAGGCCTATATATTAAAAGTAGGCAGTAAAAAATAAAATTATTATGATGACGGCGCAAAATACTATAGCAAGTCGTACACAAGTTTTTAGTGGTGCTACAAAACGTTTTATATAACGTCTCTTAATTGTTTCAGAATAGCTTACTGTAAAGCCAAGTTAGAAAGAAAAGATTTCTCTATTAAGCAAGCTTAATATTTTTACAAAATGATATTAAAAAAAACCCCGAGTATAACACAAATCGTCATGTACATACTCATCTCTCGCATTTTAGTATACGACAGACGAAGAATTCGAGCAGACATAAAAATCTGAAATGCCAAAATGAATTGCATTTTAACGTTATAAAAATAGTAGACGCATCTATTTAGTCCACTTACATAGTCAGAAAGTACAGCAGTTCACACATGGTGTCGACATTCAAAGATGAGAAAGTGAAAAAAAGAAGAAAACTGAGTGATATTACAGCTCTTGTACTTTTACGACTTTGAGACCATAAATAGCTTACACACATACAATAGTGAAGGCCCTTAAATATCTAATGCAAAGGGGCATATAAGTGTATCAACACATGTAATATAAATACATAGATAGACATAAACAGAAGGCAAAGTATGAAAATGGATATTAAACATCTCCCTTCGTTACTCGCGTTAACAGTGGATAAATACATGACCATATAAAGCATAAAAGATGATGGGAGTAAATAGCGGGTAATCAAATGGAATTTATACTCAATGACAACTGGACAACGTGCTATTTGCACAATCTGTATACATATGACGCCAGCACAAACCTTTTCTTTTTTTACCCCCAAATTTAAGTTATTATAATCTGTTTAGACAAGAGAGTCATATCAGAAAAACAATATAAAAGCAAGAGCGTAAATTTACCCCGACCAAACGTATTATTACCGGGCCTTACGCTACAGTATACAGGTTTAAATACTAGAATTAAAAGCAACAGCCATATTGCATACAACACATGTTAACAATCGGTAAATCTATACTCCATAAAAATAACGTTATGAGAAATGAATCATTTTTGGCAGCAATGCTAACAGCTCAGCACTAGACTCCGCCGCTCCACACACTACTTACAGGGGGGTAAAAGGACCTTTTGGTGTCAATCAAGAAACAATTTTTCTTATCGGCACAGTTAATTTCTAAAATATAAATAATTTCTCAAATGTCTAAAACAACTGATACGTTGATAACACTCCCAATTCTATGTAATAACATTTTAAACCACTTAAGCCTTATTTTGTCAGTTTAACCTTCAAAATAATGTGTTTTACAAGCCTTTTAATATCTACCACCTCTAAAACTATTATTTACCGATGTTAATCCAGCTTAAATGTTTTCCGACAATAATTTCACCCCTTCGAAAATCTAACTAAACGCACTTTATGAGAAAATGCATGGCAAGCAACGGAAAATTTAAAATTTTTGGTAAAACGTATATCAATTTAAACGCGCTTAATAATATTCAGTTATATATGGAAATCAGTATCCAAGACAGTGTATGCATTAAATGTAAATATTCAATCACCCTTATGCATTATATCACTATATAATATTTCTCCCTTCGCAAAACGGCTTATTCAACCTGCCTGCCGTTCACAGTTAACTGTCCTCGGTCGCAATTGCCAACGTTGGCTCGCCGTCGCTTATGAAGGGAAGAACGGGGAAAAGTAAATTTATAGTCGGCGGGTGTCGATATGAAGTTTTTAAGTGTGGCTCGTATACAGACAAGTATAGTTGAGGGAAAAGATTGGATTAAATTTTTACGGCATTTAAAATGCACTATTTCATCTTCGAAAACCACAGTTTAAACAACCTTCGACTTTAATTTGAATACTTTCGATACCGCACCACCTACATAATAAAAATATTGGCTGCATATTTAAACATCACTCTTAAATTATAGCTATAAAAATCAGATAAAATGTGTGCACAGACAGTGCCATAATTTGATTGAGCAAAACAGGTTTGAATTAAAAAAGCCATAATTTTACAGACTTTCAGCTACTGAAAATTACAAATCTTTTTACACTTAAAAAGTAAATGCAATTTTTAAACAAGTGGGCGATTAATTAATCACAGACTTTGTAACAATAAAAAGGTGATGATTTCGCAATATTTTTTTTATCCCAATATTATTTATGGACTAATTTAAGCAACGTTTAAATCACACAAGACCGTCAAAAGTAATTTACATTTTTAAAAAATGAATTAAAAAGTAAATGAAGCTCTCGGTTATGTATATTTTAATACATTCGTAACTTTTCAAAGAAATTTCCTCCTTATAAATTCCATTAGATCAGAATACATAAGAAAAAAAGCTATATATCCTTTAAATACAAAATTAATCTCTCCTGTGTAATGCTAACTACTGTATGTAAGGGTCCCATTCTGCTTTATATGTAGCAAAAGAATCCAGAGTTACAATTAATATTGCACACCAGCGACGTACATTACCACAAACATAAATAACAACTGTCTAGCTATTTGATTTACGAAGCTTTACAAAGGCATTCAGTCACCGTCAAAACAAGGCCCCTACAACCACAACTTTAATTTTTGCTTCACATTTTATAAACTTCTCAACCACCGTTTCAAACTCACTGCAATTCACCTAACAACTTAACCAACAAACTTATCAGTAATGATTCCGTTAATAGACATAATTGTAATAATTACTTAATTAAAGTTTAAAAAAAAAAGTTTCACTGACCTGTTTTCTCCTTGATTTCACACAGTACGCTAAATAATGCCGGTTTCATCCGATGGCAGTTTAGTGTATGTTTCCTGTTTGAAACCAATAAAAGTTTTTTAATTATGTTTGTTAAGATTATTAAATTTCAAGATCATGGTTCGTTGCACTTCGCAAATTATTTCAAATAAGTTTTTCGTATTTTTGTCAATTTAGTAAAGACAGCCTTGGTGTCAAATGACATTTAAGCCTTATAAAAGTTTCAAGTACACTCAACATAAAGGTCACATATGAGCTAAAGGACCCTCTTCAACATAAATCTAATTTTTTAAAAGCTTTTAAAGTTATTTAAGAAAAAATAAAAAGTTTTTTCAAAGTTATCTTTCAGAGTAAGTTGATTGAAAAAATTTAATCACGTACAACTTTTACAGCTACAAAATTTACATATGATTTTCAGCCCATTACAACAATTTAGATGAGCATTATCCTTTATTACATAATGTGTGTCAATAGAAGAGAGAGTTTTGCTTTATTGATATTGTAGCACATAAATTCCCGTATATTTTCATATACAAAGACGAAGTGCAATGACGTTTGTGTGGTAAAAAAAGAGAGAAAAGCAAAAGATGTTGAAGACGACAGCGCGGCAATTGATTAAAAACGGCGGGCAAACTTACCTCGCTTGTGCTTCGTCCAAACTTTGATCTGTGATGTTCATAATTTGCTGTAAAATTTCACCTATGTCCTGTTTACGTCCTTCTTCTACCTGATTTGGACCTCCACCACCGCCTGTCTGATTTGGATCCACACCAGGCGGTTGGGGTTGAGTCAGATACGGTTGGGGCACAACATGAGCAGCCATGCTAACCGGATGATGTTGTGAGACTGGATGCATCATTCTTTGTTGATCGTCCATATTCTGCACATACACGCACTTGTTTTGTGGGTATATTAGCCGAAGCTAACTAATATACGAAGGTTGATTATTGAACCCAACTTATTAGAAAATTTTAATGGTATAAAACACCGCACTCACACAACAAACACACTGAATACGCATATATACACACACCGTGGTCGTTGTTTTCATTCAACAAGCCACCACTACAGCTTATTATATAGCCGTCGACGTCGGTGCTTTTCCCCCTAAAATCAGCAGCAGTAGACGGCTTCTACCGTTGTTGATTGTAAGGTAGTGGGGGGAAGGAGGTTGTATTCGTTAAATAAAATCCTCGTCACAAATGTGTACTAAAATGATTTCCAAAGTATAGCCACTCGTTGATATTAACTTAAACTATAAAACACGACCGAAATTATAATCATCGTCACGCTGTTTATGCTCGTCGTCTTCACTCACACACACAACATTACTCTCTTTTCTCTGTCGTTATTAAGCTAGCTTGTCTTGCTGTTTGCAAAAGCCTTGCTTTACTCTTCAATGTACTATCCGTAAGCGTACAAAGTTGAAAAACGCCGCATACACACAACCATGCATCAAAATAACAGTATACACACACGCACCCTACGTAATAGACGAGGTAGCTTTTTACAACACCCGTAAATTCAGAGTTTTGATTGAACTAGTTTTTTTGACGGACAGGCGAAAACCGAGAGTCCTTACGGTGGTGGGTTGAACGAGAAATGCCAGTCAAGCCAACGTCCGCCATCAGTGTTGTGCCTCCTCCGCCCGTGACGCTAGACACCATATTTCTTCCATTCAACCAATCAACAGCCGTCGTTACTACACACTTTTTCTTGTCTTCCCGCTAAACACCTGCCAATCATATTTTGCCAAGCCCGAATCGTCACTTGTTCCCGCCTATCCTGCGGAAACGGAAGTTCCAAACGCTAGATACATTGCTGCCAGATAGAAAGAAATTTCTTATTTTAGACATACTTATTTTCTTTGATTCGAAAAACATGAACTGGTATTGTAAAGCAGTTCATTTTTTTGTTATTTTATTATTAATAAATTAATTTTAATTAAAATTATGTTTAAAATGTTTATTAATTTTACTACAAATTTTAAAAAAATATTTTCTTGCAAAATTTATTGCTAAAAAGTTATTATAATTTAGAAGACATACCAAATTGGTATTACAGTATAAAATAATTTAAAAAACAAGATACATATTAGAATTTGTATTCACAGTCAATAATTATTTATTAATCATTTTAATTAAAATTAGCACCCATTTCAAAACTTTAATATTACTTAAATAATTATTTTTGTATTAAGTAGTAGTACATTGCTGACAACAGACAAAGTTTTGATTCGTCCATTATTTTTGTATTGAGGATGGACAACCCTGCTATTGCTATTAACTGCGCTTGCGCTGGCGGCCATTACTCTAAAGTCATGACGTCAGGCTGGGAAATTCTCCAAATTTCTTAAACCTCATTCTATGGAGATTTTTTGACCTATTTTTGTTATGAATGTTTTCAAAATGAACTGTGTATGATGGAATATTAGGTATTTTATCATCAATACATTCAACATTTCTTGAAAATATTGATTGGGAAAGCATAGACTGCCGTCTGATAGGTAACTGTGTTTCAATAAATGATTTTTGCTAATGCTGTTATTGATAATAACTCACTGCAGCTTGTTTACATTGAAGAATGAATACAAGACATTCAGTATATTTACTATTTTATTGCTTACCAAATTATTATTTATAAATTACATTTACAATAGGTGTTTCCTAAAGTAACGGGTGCTAATTCGTTTGTAGTACAGTATTGAGAAAATCGCATTTATTGCCAGTCATACATGATGTGCTGCTGAATTTGTGAATAAGTTCAGTGTCAGGTATTGGGTTTTAAAGGTATTACATGATAAAGATGCTATTTTAGATTGATCAGTAACTAATTAACTATTTTATGATACATTTTACATTTACTTTCGTATAAACGTTATGCTAAAGAACCACATTATGACTTAAAATAGTCTAAACTGACTTAACAGTTACAGTAACGACTTTCGTTTGATTGATAAACTATTCAGTACTGTACTTAATTTTAAGCACAAATCTGAGACTAATTAGTTATTTAATAATCATTCTATTCATATTACATTAGTCAATAAGTTGTTGTATATTTCATGATTGTTTTTCATTTATTAATAAGCTAAACTGGCCTGCACGACATCACCAAAACTATTTTTAGGCGTACCTTCACTGTTACTTTTAAAAATTCTGAACTGAATGTGAGAGTTGTGACTATTTTGCACGGTATTTAAAACATTCAGATATTTTATCTATATGTTATGCAAATTTTGTTGTAAGTCCACATTACTTGCTGAATTACCTGGGATTACGTGTCTAGTAGCTTAGAGTTTGAATATAAATTCTCTATTTTCAATGATAGACTAATGATTGTAAACAGTATAAAAAATCGCATTTTATCACATTTTATAACAACAAAATAACTTTAATGTTGATTGAAATTGTTCACTCATGCTCAGGTATCTACCAGATCATGTTCAATAATTTTGGAATTAACATTAAGATGTTATTTGTGATGTCAACATATCTATACGAATAGTTGTAAATAATTTTTATCATGTTAGTTACTACCAATAGAAAAACGCCTGCCCAAGTGTAAAATAACAACGAACATTACTAATAATGAGTGTATAATGAGAAATACTTAATAGACTGAATGATTGTAATTGACCGTTTATGCATGTGTTTATGTAGTCAAAGCAAGTTAAACATGTTTATTTTAATAAGTTGATATGTTTAAGTGGTTTTGACAATAACTTGTCATTATTTACAACTTCAATAAAAACTTTTGCGTTATAAATTTAGCTACATATATAATAATGGAGTTTTTCTTTGTACAGAATTAAGATACATAATGTAATAGTTATTTAATATGAGTTTGTATAGCGTTGAATATATTTAAGTTTAAATGTTGACAGAGAAAAGTTTTTTTATTTTAACGATTTTGTTATTTTGCGAGTTGCTTTGTTTATGATGAGTGAAATCTGTTGTACATAAAAGTTTTGACTATTCATACGTAATTGACAAATGATCTCAAGTTTATTTCAATATGTGTCCTGATCGACAGATAGACTGTATTTCGACTGTGATAAGAACGATTGTCGCGATTGAGGTTTTGTTGTTTCTGTTGACTTTTAGTTTATACAAGATTGAGATTGGCATTGACGTTGATGGTGTTCCCATTTATCCATTACCTAATTCAACCGGCTGATTATATTGAAACTCACTTTTGGGATAGGTATTTTAGACGTCAGTGTCCATTTCCATTTACATTTACTGACACACGAAAGTAGGGGAAATTTAAAACTGATCTTAAGGAAGAAAAAAAAAAAAAGAGTACTTTAACACTAGTAGACAAAAACTGATGTACCACCAGCTGCTCCTTGAATTTATCAAGCAACCTTCAATGCAATCGCTTTTATGTTTGTAAATTGTACCGAATTAGCATTTAAGCATAAATAATTAGTGTAAAAAGGACATTAGCATAACTTTTGTTAATTTAAAACCACTCCTGATCATTGTTTATTGAATTGCTAGCCGAATAAAAAATTGTAATAATGATTATTTTACAGTCTGATTTTATGTAAAACTACTGTATAACCACCTATAGCCAACGTTATTAAGAAGGTGTCTGAAACGATCGTTATGCTCCTGAAAACAGTGGAATTCTATCCACAGTTAATTTCACTTTTTTAAAGTTATTTTTTACCTAAGTTCAACTTGATTACGAGTCAGTAATTCATCTTAAATGGCTATAAATTTTGAAGGACGAAAAGTACATACAATGCCAAAGCTTAAGTTATTATCACAACTGTTGATTGTTGAATACAAAACAGTGCAGTAACAAGTTATAAATGGAATTAGCGTCGACGAAATCGTTAATGTTTGTTAGTACAAACATTCTTAAAATTGTTTTCTAAATTTAAAGCCAATGTCTATCAATTTTTTATGCGGAATTTAAATGATCAGCGTTAGATAAAATTTAACGTTCATGCAGTATATTGTTATCCAAATGACAAAGAAAATAAAAACGGAACTTTACGGTTACTGTACATCCATGAAAACGACAAGCATATCGGATACATTATACATTTACAGTGTATAATATAGAATGTATAACAGTATTGAAAGTTTTTAAGCTGAAAGTGTATGTACTGTATATGTTTGTTTATTGAGCGACTGATGTGATGGACAGGTCCATGTAGGTTTGCCATTAACTGTATATAGCTGAATTTCCATTAGGCATTCATATACAGTGCGTAGTGCGAATATATTGGATAATATTCGCTTGTCACTTAAAATATCCTACAAAGTATTCACTACAGTGTTTTTGGCTTTGAATATTAGTGAGAAAGCGTGTGGAATGAAAAGGAGGTTATGGGTTTTACTCTTGTATGTATATCAAGTAGATAGATGCATTAATGTAAATGTAATATTTGTTAATGGTTAATGCAGTTCCCATTGTGAATCGGTGATGTCGTGCGGGAATTGCATTACATCTACTGTATATGCATCACCTTTTTTTTTTTTATATTGTATTTTTTTAATCTCGGTTATAAAATTGATGGCGTGCTGCATATCGGTCACTTTATGAACAGCTAGGTTAATAATTGACAGCTATGTTAATAATTAAATACGGAAATACAACTTGAAATAGTCGACGAAATGGCTACTGTAAAATCTAAACGGAGGCTGGACTTGATGTATGCAAATATTTGTGTACAAAATTAACAGATTTTCAGCGCGAGAACTTAGTTAATGTCATATAATTGATTATGGACATTCCCCCACATTCTGTTCATTTGAATAACTGTTTAAAAAAACTTTTAATAACTGCACTAAATTTTATATTATGTTGAAAGGAAGATTTTATTGTTATTTTAGTAGATTGGGATTTGATTTTGTTGTTAGACAGCTTTACTTTATTCTGAAAAACCACATTGTCATTGCCATTTAAACATTGGATTTACATGTAAATGCAAAATCTATTAATTAAAAGATTTAAAGCAATAGAAATAAAAACAGAAAGTTTAACAATATCTTAAAGCAGTTTTAAGTGAATATTTTTGTTGTTGTTGGGTATTTTATACTGTTTTAGGTTAATTATTGTTATACGTTATTTAATTAAAATTATAAATGCACTAAAAAGAAAATGATTAGGTTAAACGAGCGGATGTACACTTGATAAACCACCCATTTATAAACATTTTAAATACAGTAAATTAGAATTATTAAAGATGAACGATAACATTGAAATTCCAACCTTGACAAGTATCGAAGTTGATATCGTTTAGTAATTTTAGTTAAAACTTAAAGGGAGTTTTGTAACTGTTTTGTTTTTTAATGCTTTGGATTGGAAAAAAAATGTTAAATGCACTATATTCAATCATTTTTATCGGTTTTTGTTTCTATTCTTTTTAAGTTTGATGTTTGTTTGTTAACTTTCTGCTCTACTATTTTTTTTGTGTCTTGTTTTAGGAGTGTGACAGACGAAAATGGCATTTTATGATGATCCTCAGTTTATACTTTCGCATATTAGAAATTCTTTCATAACCAGCGACGACACTGGAATGTGTGAAGTTGTGATAATCGATGACGAAAGACATCTTAAAGTAGTGTGTTCATTCCTGAATATAGTTGCTTTTTAATTGACCAATTGATTACATTAGAATGATCATATAGCTCTGCCTCGAAGTGCTTGGCATGGGGATTCTAGCGGTAGTAGTGGTGAATCGAATGCATTGGAGCATCCACAGTCACTGGATATTATGTCTGATATGGGCTTTGAAGGACATCGACAAAGATCAAATACAGCACAAAGACTGGACAAATTAAGGATAGCCAAACAGAATAAAGCTTTAATTAAGCGAATTCAATGGAGAGAACAACCGGAAACATTTACTGGCAATTATTTTTTTTATTTATCATATGTTTTAAAATAACTTGTAATAATACTCTTGATATTAGGAGAAGATCTAGCACTTATGTTTCCAAAAAAAGAAGTTGAAAGTAATGACAATGCAAACAAGTTTGAATCATTACTAGCCGAACAGATAAGCAATCTACCAGCAGAACCAATAAATCCATTTAACGAATATGCCAAATTTGATGCCTCTAATGTAAGTTTACAATTTCATCAAGTGCCAATTAATTATAGCTAATTATAATTTGAACATTTTATTTTACAGTGTCCGATGAATTCAGCTGTAAAGTCCATTAATATCTTTTTGACAATGCTTAGAGCAAGTGAACGAGATTATCCCTATACAGTTGTTGTTTTTGCATCGGCTAAAGTAGAAGAACTTATCGGTTTAATCTGCTGGCATTATACTAATGACAAACGGGAACCTAGGCTAAAGTAATACTTTTAAGTTAACTAATTGATTATTAAGTAAATGAATTGTATTTAGAACTGGAGTTGAATACTATGATCTTCGTTTCGTAGAAGATGACGGAGAAGTTGATCCGGATTTTCCATGTTTAGAGCGAGACAATCTTATGTCAAAATTTGGATTTCATTATCTGGCTTTGGTTGAACGTGGTAGCCCAAACACAGCTACACGTAATTTAAGCACTAATTTTCGGTAATAATGTCTAAAATATCAGTTTAGCTAACTAAATTCACCTGCTATATAATTATTTTACAGTAGTGTCGATAAGTGTAGTTCGCTTCCGATAACGAAAAGGGATCCTAAAAGTAATGGTACTTGTCAGTATTTTATCGTTTTGTATAAGTTGATCTAATATTGAATATACTGTATTGTAAATTATAAACACAGATACCACGAAAGATGATTGGCCAGGGCATGGAATGGACGCTCTTTCCTACCAGTCATATATGGTTTATATCTTAAATCGCGTTCGTTCAAAATCGAGCGTGCACTTAGGTATATAACTTGTATACTGTCATTTTAAAATTTCATAGTTCAAGTGTTTATGAGTTAAAATGGAATGGTACCTGAAATTGTAGGTGTATCTAGCGACAAGATAGAAATTTCTCCAGTTCAACAAAAAGGATCTGGAAAAATATGGTCTCGTACACCCAAGCCGGTTACTTATGATATGGATATGGTTGCCAGTTGTGATCTTATGGAAATTAAACACGGAGGTTAACACCCTTTACAATTTTACCATTTTCAATTTTTTACCAAGTGTCTTTCTTTTGTTCTAGGTAAATCGGTTTTCAGATTAACTTATTTATCTCCTGGTCATGACTACAAACACCATGATTTGGAGGCGGAGAGCGGCATGATCAGTGAAATTGTACAGAAAATAAACAATGTTTTAGAGTTAAGAACAAGTTCAGTCAGAAAGGACTATTTAGCTTATAAAGAACGTAAAGCGCAGCAAAGGAAAAGTTTTAACTTAGGCAATAAATAATTTTACTACCTTTTTCATATTACAAGTTTGGAATAAGTTGTAAACAGTTGTTAATAAATATACAGTAGTACAGTAGACGTGCAGGCTAAATTTAACTCATTGTCTACAATGAATGGAATCTTTAACCACGTCACATTCAGGCATTACAAAGCAATTACCGTAAATCAATAACTGAAGCTAAATCACAGAAGGGGTATAATAACTTATATAATACAGTATAGTTATTTAAACTCGTATTATTTTGCTATATGGAAATTACTAGTTTCGGACGTTTGTAGAAGCTTTGAAAACAGCGAAGGGGGTAACTGATGTTTACTAGAAATTTGTAATGAAAGATTTTCAACTCGAAATTGATGGATTTGTCAGTAAAGAAGTTTACAAGTATGTACAATAAACCGAATCGCAACACTATTTTGTCACAATTAAGGAGGAAGCACCGCATTTAGAGAGTACTGAGTACAGTCTCTCAAGTTTTGATTGTATTTTAACAAGCGCAGTAGACCATCATTGGATTGGTTCAATATAATAATTCCGCTTTTTTCACTTCGTTCAAATCGAAACTTACCTTTGGAATGAACTTCTTTGTTACACTTCTGATTTACACTCCAATTTCTCCATTGCTTTAATAATCGGTGTTGAGTTTAGATGTTTAACTGCCGAATCTGTTTAAACAAATTTAGTATTTTAGTTTGTCATTAAGACCAGATTATAAGATCTTAATGTGTACCATATTTTTCTTTTTCGTTTGAAATGCTTTGTTCCATACTGGTTTGAAGCTGACCAATTGCATTTGCTGCTCTGCCAATATTTTCGGACTAATTAAACAATAGCATTATGTAACAAAATAAACGGAGTTTTAATAATTCCAACTTACTTGAATATGAAGTTTGTTATAGAATGCTTTAATTTTGTTCATCTTTTCTTGATATTTATTATCAGTCCCTACAGGCTCTTCGTTCGTTGCTGAAGAAAATTTTTCTACTTCCCTATAATGCGTTCAAATAAAGTTTCCAAAGGTTCGTTCATTTAAAAATAATTAACCTTTTCATTGTGACAGCTTCATTTTCATAACGTCCCAGCTGATGCTCCCAATTTCGAGTTTCAGTTTTTAATCTATAAAATTTACATAAAATGAAATAATCACCATCGAACCATTTGTGTGAAGTCTTACCTAGAAATATAATTTTCCGCTACTTTTATGTTATTTTCAAGTTCAACGTCAACAACATCGGTTTTACTAACATTTAAAACATTTAGTTTCAAACATGTAATATTATAAATAGCAAATAATATATATATACTTTTTAGCAGGGCCTACTGCTTTTTCAAAGACATTTTCAGTTTTAAGATCGCGGATAGCAGACATCAATGCAGTTGTTGCTGCAGTTTGAATAAAATTAACTCATAAAAAATAACAATTAAATATTTAAAATTCAATTTACCTGTCGATCTGTCAACATGTTCAGTTACTTCTTTTATTTTTAAAGTCGTTTCTAGTGCATGCTATTAAAAAAAGACGTACAACCGATTAGATTTTCCAAACACAAACAACAGTCAAAGAAAATCCAATTCCATGGATCTTAGCATATTACATTTTGTATTAGTTAAAAGATAAATCATATTACAGTACATACTAAGATAAGTTCACCAGTTTTTAAAATATTGTTGCAATATAATCTTACTGAAAAGCAATTGTGGAGACCTTGACATTCATTACCAATTACTGATACTGGATTTACTGAGTTAACTGTCTTTTAATAGCATAATTACCTTTGCACACATTCCAATTAATATCTCAAGTCTTTTATCTTCAGGCTCATTACTGGATATGCATTCACATAGCTCTAAATAAACAGTTGATTGTAATTAAACGAGTAAGAAACAAACATTAAAATCTCACTTTCTTCTCTTTCAATAGCGATAAATCCCCTTGTGCTTCGTCGCCGTCGACCGACACTTCTTCGGCTTCCAACAGATTCACTTACCGGATCATCCTATTAACAATTAAACATGACAAACCTGAAGCGTACAATAATAAAAAGTTCTACCGCAGTAGCTTACCATAAATGTGATGACAATTTAGACCGTTATTATTGCAGTACAATATCACACACTCGAAGAAGTTTGAATACAGCCGCAAAATGTTTTCATTACGATAACAACACAGTTAAGATATACCGGTAATAGCAATACAGTACTGTAACTGCAAATAAACATGAACAAAAATCCTTAGACTATAAACCACAAATTGTTAAACTTAAATCTAGAATTGACAATAACAATGTATATAATCGTTTCCCGCGTTTTATCACACGTAAATATGGCGCGAATATTACCTTTACATCCGGCTAGCCGGAAGTTTGCTAAATAGTCTGTGAAAAAAATTGTTTGCTGTGGAGTCGACGCGTCGTAATAAACCATAAAAATTATTTGTTTTGGTATTGGTAATTGTCCCGGATAAGTTAAATAGCAACTCGGCAAGTCAAAGTTGTTGCAACTTTTAAATATATGATTTGCAGAAGCAAAAAACGAATGGGTGGATTTCGGTGAATTGCGACAGCATGTTTAGAAAAATGGATAATAGTGAGCCAGAGGTAGTCACATTAGACTCTGATTCGGATGATGATACTTCAAAATCTGGGGTAAGTTTTAAATGACTAATCCCCTGATTGCAAACTCTTGGTGACAACTTGTTAATGGTCGCAAAGTATTCTTCATTTATTATTTAAATTAAGAAAGATGCAAATTAGCCATTTGTTTACCTTTGGTAAACTACCGTGTTATGATACTGCATGGACTTCTACTAAACTTGTATTCACTGTAGAAGAAACCTATGGACAAACTTTAACATACCGGTAGTTATTACTGTATTGGGACAGTTTTCAAATTTTGGAATTGAATCATTTTATTAGTATTATAAAGTTAATTTTTAAATAATTTACCTGCAGCTTCATCGTTATGTTTAACTGGTTGTTTTCTTACTGGCTTATCTGAGTTAATGTGGCTTTGCAGGATATAACCTGCATCTTTAATTCCGTTAATTTTAACTTTTTTAATTTTATTTCCCTTAATGTTAAATAAGTCATTTAAATCACTAATGGCTGGTGGTTTAAAAGACGTTACTATGCGGCTGTAGTACTGTGGTTTTCCCAAACACAATTTCATATTAATAGTGGTTGAATCATGTCTAATTCATTTTTTATTTTTGTAGGCTTTTACTAGCCACTTTTCATGTATTCATAATGGTGACGTGACCGATGTAAATAAGCCAAATAAATCAGCATTGCCAAATCAAGTTCTGAAGCAAAGTATAAGAGTTGACAAGTCAGGTAATCTTAGAGTGTATACACACTTTATGAATGTTAATGAGAAAGTTGGCGAATCATCTTTTGTACCTACACATAACTGCGATAAAAGACGTAGTATGTATTTCATTTATTTAAAGTTTTAGCAACTTTGCTAACAATTATTATTATTTTGATTGTCAGATGATGTACGAAAAGCGTATACTAGTCCTACACCAGTCGCAAAACCGACAGCTTCCTCAAGTTTAACAGTGCGGAAAAATTTGGAAGAAGATGAGCTGAACGAATTTGATGATAGTCGTTGTACAAAAAAGATAAAGATCGAAAAGCCTGTTGAAGAAGGAAAATGCCCACCTATGGCTTTAGTTCCACTGGGGCAGAGATTACAACCACATCTAAGTCAGAAGCAGAAATCTTCGTTGGATGATTGGCTATCAAACTCAAATCCCGTTAGTCGTGTGATAAAGAATGAGAAAGATTCCAATTTTATTGCCAATTCTCCTACTGGTAATGATATTCCTGGGCCATCAACTAAAATATCATCACCATGTCTTTCGTTGACTGATATGAGAGATGTCAAAGATGTACGTATTATTAATTTATAAAAATTAAACTATGTTTGAATGAGTTTTATTATTTGTTCATTTATATTTAGAAGGGTGGCATATGGCTCTCTCAAATCAGAATTTAAACATTCAATATTATTTTGCTAATTAAGTTTTTAGTAAATTTTTTTTTTATTAATTTAGCTTTTTCAACTATGCGAAGAAAAATCGAAGGATGATAAGGTGATCGAGCAGTTACGTAAAAGGTTCAAAAAATTTTTAGTGGACTCCATTGATGAATATGAAGATTTTTACAAAAACTTTGTCATCACTACTTGTGAGAAAATAGTAGAAGTGCCAACTCAAATATATTTGCATTTACATGACTTGTACAATCAAATAAATGCTTGTCACAAATCCAGGGACTTATCCAAACAGAAAAGTGTAGACACCAACACACCTTCAACTTCCAGTGGGATTATGAACAATGACCCTGATAGATTACATACACTTAACGAGTTCGGCGGCGACATTAAAACTCAAATTAAAGTAAAAAAACTTGAAGAAACGATAAATGTACAGTAAACATGTCTTATCTTTGTTTTGTGTGACTGCTAATAGTTTGTTTTAATTTAGATTTTAATGAAAAAAGTAAAGTTTTTAAATGAGCAAGATATGTCATTAGATGAAATGAACGAAGATAGTCCTTTTGCAAAACTTGAGGCCTATGAAAAAAAAATTATGCGTCTTTGGAAGGAATTATGTCGTTTGACAAGCTCTAAGACCAGCACTTCTAGATTTACTGATGTCAAATTTAAATTTGAAGGTAAATTTTCCTATTGGATTTTTATCGTGTCATTGGTTATTGTTGCAATGGAAGTTTTGAATTTGTGCAAACGAATTTATAGTAAATAATTTTTAAATGACAATGTTAAAAGTTAACAAAATTGATTCAAGGCATAATTTTCGTAATGTAATGTTGAAATTTATTGTTTTTATTTGTTTTATTGTTAAAGGATCTAGGTACACGGAAATTAATAAAGCTATAGTGAGACTTGTGAAGCATTTGAAGCCAAATGTTCCAGACTATACTGATATTGTTAACGTTGTGAAGAATTGTAATCAAAAATATAACCTTCATCTTCCAGATCTAGAAATAAAAGAACAAGGTAAAATGGCAATATTGTTTAATGCAAGATGAAATTGTAAATTTAGTTATATGTATATAGCTCAAAAAATATTAAATATGGTGATTGAAGAATTACAAGACCGGCGAAGAAACGATTTGATAGACACGTTAGACTGCTACATGGACTATCGACCTGAATCAGCCCCTGAAGAAGATCCAGCAAAAACTGATTTGGAGTTAAAAGATAAACTTGATCAAAGTCGACAATTGGGAAAAATTAAGATTGAAGAAGTATGATAATACTTTTGACTGCGAGTGTCTCATAATATTATTACTTAAATGTTATTTTAAAACTTTAGATAATAACCCATTTTGCAAAACGGCAAGACGAAAAGGAAAAAGAAGATCCTGAAAAGGCTGAAAAAGAAAGAAACGTTGGTTTGGAAGAACAAGATGATGAGGATGATGAAGAGGACGAAGAATCTGAAACAGAATCGATGGATGAAACAGTATTAAACTTCGAAAACGAAAGCGAAGGTCAATCTATTGATGATTTGGCGTGTTAGTTTTGATCATTTTAATTTTACATATTGAATTAATTTTTATAATAAATTTAAAACATTTTTGTTTTGCTTATACAGTAAGATAGATTTGTGTAAATGTATTTTTTATTGATTGAAATTCTCACATCATACTCACAGATGCTGACAAAGATAATAACAGTGACGAGAAAGTGGCTTCAAATAATCTTGACATTCTTCCAACCTGTATAGAACCGGAAAGTGATCCAGAAGAAGAAAGTGAAAGCTCCGAGTATGAACATGACGATTTAGATGTTAATGATACTGATGAACAGTCACAGTCTCCGAATAAAAGTAATCTGAGTGATGATCCAGTATCAAGCTTAAAGATAGTTAGTGTCGAAGGTGCTGGAAATCTGTTTTATACGTATGACCAGAAAGGTATAGAAAACTTCTCTCACTACAAAGAAGGTGAAGAAGATTCTGGTGACTCTGAAGTGATCACTTTGGACTGAAAAAATTTTAACTTAAGAAACTAAAGACTGTGAAATGTTATATTTTGTAATACGAATTCGTAATATGAGTTTAATGTCATTATCAGTAACGAAAAGCTAAAAGCTTCAGCATTAATAATGCATGCACCATCGTTTTATTTTTGCCACGTTCTTAGAATAATTATGTGAGGCTCGTTGACATATTATGTGAATTAATAACTACATGAACGATACTTTTAAATTTATGTGTTCCTTAAACTTTACTGTAGCATTTTATTTTTGTGCGAGTTTTTAACTGTACTACAAATACAATAATTTTTAAGATAAGCATTTAAATGATTTAATTTACAGTTTATTTAAGCTAAATGCTTCCAAATTTTTAAGATGTATGTGTGTTTAATGTTTTAAACTTTTATTTTGCATTAATAATGATTTAAGCTATACTTTCTACTGTATATCTAGAAATGTTACATGTATGAGTTGATTAATACTTTACCAGTTAATGTTACTTAAGTTGCATATGTTGTAAAGTTTCATCGAATTCCAATACTGTATACGCATTAAATTCAAATCAATTTATGCAGTAATTTTAAACCAATCTATAGCAATGCGAACGGAGTGTCCCCTATTGCATACAACACTATTGCAAAATGTTAATTTTTTCAGATAGCCTTCATTTACAGAATATTTTAGGATTTTAAAAGTGTAATGATATGCATTACTTATGAATTACATTATTTTTTTTATTAAGAATACCGGTTGCAGCTTCTGTGGTCTTGAAGAGTGCTCCAAGAATCATTAAGATATCATTGTTCTGTTAATCTTCTGTGACAACAATTTTTTGAGATGAATAATACAGTTAGATATATAAGGATGATTATTTAACCAATTATTTAAAAAATAATACTTCTAGTTATGAAGTACTTAAAGGTTATTATCGTTCGATTACTTCCAAACTTCATTGGGGAAAGACCAAAACTTGCCAATCTCTTAAGTTGTATATCATGGCACTTATATTGTTCATTCATCTTTTCTTTTTCGATAATGGTTTAAATTATTTTAAATTGCCAAAGTAACAATATTTAATAAACGCGTGTATAAAATTGATTCATAACAGTTGGTTTATTTGTCAGATCATGAAATGGTACAGCATGTTAAAGTAATAGCTAATGAACTTTAATTTTGAATATTGGAATCATAGTAAATTATGCAGTACTTTTATTTACTGTATAAATATAATTTTAAATAAATGAAAAACAACGAGCTACAGTATCAAGGTAAACATTTAACTCATATTGTGCAAGATACATTTTACGATTGCGTTGATAGTACTTTTAAAATTATTATAGCTTTATCATAGAGTACATTAATATTATTGCATATTATAAAAGTTGATAACTTGAATTTCGAGTTTTGCATTGACATTGGCGTTCTCGGCACTTTCCCAAGATGTGTCCTTTTTGCATGCAATGCAGACTGCATAATCGGTCAGAACCTATAACATCACATTGCCATCGTTTTGGACGATTTAGGTTTGGAAGGATGAAGTTACCTGCAAAAAAAATTAATAATACACGTAAAGTTTTAATACAATAACTATTTATAGAGAAAATAAAAGTACCTGAAACGCTTAATGTCAGAGATAAAATAACCGCAATAGTGATCAGAATAATACATTTTTTAGAAGCCATGACAACTTAAGTTAACCAATATTAGCAATTATTTTAAATAATTAATTGTTGTGTATTACTGCTATCTTCTGATGTCAATTTCGATGAAAGGCAAGTTGAGTAATGAAACGACTACGATACAATTTAATATGTAAATATTACAAAAATTGTAACAGGTTTATCCTGTTTAAAACACATCCTGTTTTTTTGCTTAGTTTTCACTTTAACGAACTTGATTAAAAGATAGATTGGTAGGAAATATAAGCAAATAATTATTATTTAAACATGTGTATGATGTACTCACTAACTTATATTTATAAAATTATAAATAGAAACAAATTTAAATGTCAAGTACAAGCAAAAGGTCATTTTATAATATTACAGTACCGGTACTACTTACTGACTGTTGCGCTATTCTGGATACTGTATTAATTAAAATAAAAGATCTCTTAAAACCGTCAGTTTTTAAAAGTTACAACTTCCAATCATCGAATTAACTTAAAACCAAAACATATTAAGCGGCTAAAACCATTATCTAACGATTGAATAGTAGTTGAGTAAAAGTTAAAAATGATTAAAAATGCATTGAAGATGTGGGGTATTTTCTTTTCAGAGAAAAATGGAAATGTAAGAAACAATTGGTTCTGGAAACCGAGTTATGATGGAGTTTTTCGAAACTTTCAAACGTGATTCTTTATTATCTTTAACATCAATATATTTTTTTCTTCTTACTTTTGTAAGATAACTTAGAATTATTATAAAACATTCTTTATTTCTTAGTCCAATAAATAAACTGTACGCCCAACTTAGTATTCTACTTCCGCATTAATATGCGATGTGTCATTGAAATTGCAATTTTACAAATCAAATAATTTCTAGGTTCATTATACAAATGATTTATGAATGCATTATATACTGGAATAAGTTTGGTTTTTAAGAAAAAAAATCTGTACAACTATAGATGGTACGAGGAAATAAATGACCATTATACCGTACTTTACCTAATATATTTTTTAATTATATTTTGCATAGACAACAAAAAAAATTCAATTAGAAAAAAACACCAGCTTAATTGTGTAATAAAATTATACAAGAATGACGTAATAAGATCCGATTTTAATTTAATAATAAACGTTATATACAGGATGAAAAAGTAAATTGACTGGCGTAATGGTAACTTACCTGTTTGTACTTTGTATTGACAACTTCCGGTTAAGCCATTAATAGACTCATAGTAATAACAAAATTGAACTTTATTAATTATAATTGATTATAAAACTATTAACCATATATATTAAATATATTCTAACATAATGTACATTAAATGAGCAATTTATTGCATTTACATAGAGTTTTATAGACTATTATTTTAGAGTTGGTCTATCATTTATGGAAGGTTATGGTTAGTTTTCAAGTTAATAAAATACTGTATATAGCTCAAAATTATGTTAAGATTGAGATTGAATTTATTGAAAAAACAAATGTTTTTATTCAACCATATCTGGATTTCCAAATAAGAGCAATCGCACCATTTCTCCATAAGTAGCATTATATGTTTTAATATTATTTTCATCAAAAACTTTAATGGGACTGTCTTCATCTAAATATGAACGATGGTTAATAAGTAAATGAATACTGTACTGGTTTGTCCACTCTGGCCAATAAGTGTCATAAAGTTCGTTTACTAGCATATGCACACCAAACAAAAGTTTAACTCTATGTACAATATGTGGTATTTTATAAAGCACCGAAGTTGTTGGGTATTCACCTGCATTAAAGTACCATTTGTCTCCTTGGTAGTTTCGGTAACTTTGCCACCAGAATTTTAAAAACCGGGCGTCTTTATGTGCAATTAGAACTTGAGTTCCTAAAAATTGATCTTGATCCCATCCAAGAGCCATTTCGTAATGTCTAAAGCCATGTAAACTACGAACTACGTAAACATCATTATCCAAGAAAATTCCACCGTATTTCATGAGGATTTTGATCCTGGCCACATCGGAAGCATGATGCACTGATGAAAGGGGCTTATTAAATATCATTTTCGGTTCTTCCATTTCTACAATTTCAATGACTGAGTGATATTTCTTTCCCAACATATTCCAGTATTTGCCATCCAGGGTTTTATTTATACATTCATTACAATGAATGAGTATGCGAGCAGGATTGTGATGGTTTACAATGGACATGATATTGATCATTTCAACAAAGGTTATTTGCTTTTGTCGAAATTTAATTAAGTGAACGATGTCAGGAACTATGGGATACGAATACCCGGTGATGTTTCTCCATTTGAATTCTTGTGTGAAATTAAAGTGCTTTGCTGAATCCAGAAAGGAATTGTCCCGGCATGAATTGACTTCTGATTGATTATTTAAATTAAAAAATAAATTGTAGTGCTTGAATTTAAATCCATTTTGAAATGTAGTTAATCCGTATAACAAAATAATAACTACATTAAAAAGAAGTATAGTGATGATTAATCGTTTTACTGGTCGATTGTGTACGTGTCCATGGCAAAGCACAAGACAACCATTAAATGACTTTGTCATTGTTCAGTTGCTTAAATCTGAAAGAAAAAAAAATACTTTTAGCTTTTTCATATAATTTCTTGAAGGTGAAACCTAAAAGTCAAATGACAATAACCAAATCATTTTACCTTAATATTTTTCAGCAAGTTACGCCGAATAAGCTGGTAAAAATAAAGTAATCTTTTGTTTTCATTTGCTAATTTTGATACATTGAAGAACTTTGGCCGTTAACATTTGTTTTGAGTTTAGCTAAAGATATTATCTTACTGAATTTCAATTCATTTGAATACTGATATGATTTAATCGTTTATCTTTTTTAATTATAAAAGTTCTGTGGTTGTCGCATCGCTAAGTCGATATAAGCGTGAACTTAAGAGTTCCGACCACTGTCAACAAGTAGAATGGATAATGGATTTTTTTTTTCATTTATCCCAACCCCATATTCATGCCAGTGAGAATGAAAATGGGTTGAAGAACAGTAGAATCACAGAAAATACTGAATTTACAGTATACTGCATGTCAATATTTAATATTAAAAGTATGACTGATACAAAATGGAGTCATAGGCAATGCTTGCTGTTAAATACAAGCATTTTACTTTTGGTATTTAAGTTACAGAATTGATAAGTCCATAATAACCAGTCATTTTAATGTGGTTATTTTATCTGTGTTAAATTTATTATTCCAGCTGAAAGTCTCTATTTAGTTTTCTAAAATTTTTAATTATTTTATGGATAAAAACGTATCAAATTTAATACAATTTTAAAAATTTAAAAAAAAAATCAAAATGTTTATTTTAATGTTCCGTTGAGTAGCATAATTACATAATTTTTACAATAGTCACTTGAAGTGCAACTACTTTTTAGATATAGTACACGTATTATAAACTGAAATGGAATAATTTATACCAACGAAAATGTAATTTAATCGTGTTAATTGTTGAAAATGGGACTTTAAAAAGATCTTATTATGGAACTGGTATAATGGTTTCATTCATATATTGGTTATAATTCTAAATTAATACTTCTAAGTACAAAATTTTAAAATGTAAATGCTTGAAGCATTTTTTTGAAATTAATTTACTACTGTTTTGAATTTTACCAAATCCATAGCATTATATTCATAATTTTTGTGACTTGCTGAAGTACTGTATATGTACAGTATTACAAACAGCTGATGTTAAGCCCACTAAATTGTTCTTTAAATTTAAAAAGTTAATCTTGAAGTGAATTTAGATCCAATGTAAAACATCTTCGTGGTGATTTTTCTGGGAGTGAAGGTGACCGACATCTCGCGTAAACCAGTGAATCCTATCTCTTACTGCTACCTAGCGGTGGTTAAATTAATAATACCCGGTATACAAAAACGTAAAAGTACTGCATCAACATAGTGTTAAATCTATGACAAACAATTACACAATGTTACCATTGGTGTAATAAGCGTACATGTTTGGTAACCCATGCCGGCGGGCCATACTAGGAAAGAAAAAGAGACCGGTACAATATCTTGCAATAGAAGTCTTAAAGTTTTGCATAATTTTGTTACCTCTTTTTACAAGATTAAGTAAGTGATATAGCATACTGTATATCGTCATGGCAACTGCAGCAAAAGCATCACTTCTTGGAAAACTGGCTCTTGTAACTGGTAAAAAATCATTAGTTTATCGGAGAGTTTCTTTAAAATTATAACACGATTCAATTTATTTGCATACTAATGATTAAATGATACTGTAGGTGGTGGCAGTGGAATTGGTCAGGCAGTGTGTCAAGCTTTTGCCCGTGAAGGAGCTAAAGTTGTTGTGGCTGGTATACACATAGAAGATATTAAGAAAACGACTGCAGAACTATCAGGTATACCGGTAATACTGTATATTTAAAAAAAAAAAATAAAATGATATAATTATGCAAAATATACGAATAAAGGCGAATCACACAGCTGTTTTGAAGTGGACGTCGGTAATTCTCAATCGGTGAATGGATTAGTAAAAGGGGTGATTGATAAATATCAAACAGCACCATCCATCGTCGTTAACTGTGCAGGAATAACTAAAGATAAACTGTTGTTAAGAATGGATGAGACTTTATTTGACGAAGTTATTAGAGTCAATCTAAAAGTATTACCGAATTATAGTTTTAACTACAATAGACAGAAATCAAATCTTGATTTTCGTTTCTTACAAGGGAACATATTTGGTTAATCATGCATTTGGTGATGCAATGGTGAGACATGGAATTAAAGTTGGTTCCATCGTAAATATTTCTAGTATTGTGGCTAAGGTAAAATAAAACGCTGTTATAATTGATCTTTTGTGATGTTATTGACTTTTTTTTTAACAGTGTGGTAACATTGGACAAGCAAATTACGCTGCTGCTAAATCAGGTGTTGTTGGTTTAACGAAAACAGTAGCAAAAGAGTTGGCTAAGTAAAAAAGTTTCAATGAGCTTTTAAAATACGACAAAACAATTTAAAGCAATGTTTGCTATGAAAGATATGGAGTTCGTTGTAATGTTGTATTGCCTGGATTTATTCAGACGCCTATGGTAGAAACTGTGCCAGATAAAATACTTGAATCGATTAAAACAACGATTCCTTTAGGAAGACTGGGAAAACCTGAAGGTAATTTTTGGGTTTTTTATGTTATTTAATATGACAGTTTAAGGAATAAGGACTAATACAGCTTTGTTTAATGTTATTCAGAAGTGGCTGATTTGTGCGTTTTTCTGGCTTCTGATAAAAGCAGTTATATTACTGGAAGTGTCATTGAAATTACCGGTAATTTTGTTGAATTTATAATTTTGATATCGCAGACATTATTTTCTTAAAACCAATTTTAGGAGGACTCCTGATGTGAGGAAGACGAACAAGAGAAGCCTTAAGTTGATTATATTAAAAATGAAGTTTAATAAATTTTTGTAGATTTCATTAAAACATTACTGATAACTGTTATACAATTTTTGAGAGATAAACATAACTTACAACTTTGGTTTTTTACTTAAATTTAAATCTTTTGGTCTGTTAGAGCAGTGACAGTCGCCTTGGTCACAGCGACTTCTTACAAATCCTTGGGCTAAACATAATTCGTGGCACCAAATGTTGTGATTGTACAGGCAAGGTGCTATTGGCGGAACATCAACTAAAATACCAAGTTTTATTTTGATAAGAAAATGGATAACTTAAATCAATTTGTTACCTAGTTTGACCCATGTGTCATCAAATGGTTTGACAGTGACAATTTTTGGAAGCAGAAATGATTCTTTAACTTTGTTTAAATTTCGGAAAGACAAAGTACAGCTGACACATAATATTAAGAAAGTTTTGAATGCAATTATTAATCGACATGAAGAATACGCTTTCATTTCTAAAAAAATATATAATGGTATTTTTTGTGTAATGTGCTAAGAGTTCCAAGTTTAAATGCTTTGAAAGTATTGTATAAAATTCTTTTTAATTTATAGTGATACATGAGCCCCATGATTGTGATGTGAAGAACTGGAATTTTGAAGTTAATTACATTAAAATTAAATTTGATATGAAACGTTATCATTCGAGTGAAACATTAGTTTGTTTTTGAGTTTTGAGTAAAAAGAATACATTTTATTAAGCATCTTATTATAACGGAATAAAAGTAGAAATAAGGAAGGAAAATAAAAACAATGTGACATGTGATGCTGCAATTTCTCGTTTTTCTTGCGTGTGTTTTATCTGAAACTGAAATGATGTTAAGATTCATATTTGTTATGCGTAGTATAATGCATGTTTTATGAATATCAAAAAAATGTCAATTCCGATGAATGTGAGTTCCTAGAAGTGGATGGTCTTTTGCGCTTTTTTTGTGATGAGTTGAAATGGATGTTGTAGTGAAGTTGAAGCCTGTTTTTAAACTTAATAATTTTTCTGGTATTGTAAACAAATGTAGTAAACTTAAATCTCATTTATGCGGGCTTCATTCTGGTCAATTTAAGCAATGTTTTGCATCACTTTCAAGTAAGACACTGATTTTTCATTTGATAAAATGAGTAGACTAGTAACTCAAATGTATTGTGATTAAATGATTTATGTTTGATTTTTTAGGCTTTAATTCCTTTACATGGAGAAGTCATACGTGTGGGGAGTTAACTTTGAAAGATGTTGGAAAAAATGTAACTTTATGTGGTTGGTTACAATACAAGAGAACGGACAAATTCGCTATAATAAAAGACGCATATGGTCGCACACAGCTGATATTTAACCCTGAAGTAAATTGCTCAAGTCATTTAATTGTGTGCTTAAGTAATACTGTGTCACTAATTTAGTTAACGTCCAAACTGTCTGGGATAATCGAAGATATCCCGCTTGAGAGTGTTATCGAAGCCAGTGGAATTGTTCAACAAAGACCAGCCGGACAAGAAACCCAGGTTTATTATGTATTGTAAATACTCATTCTGAATTAATTTTGACACCATTTTAATGCTGGTAGAAATTGACAACAGGAAATATTGAAGTAATAGTGAACAATGTAAAAGTTTTAAATAAAAGTATGCCCAACCTGCCAATACTTCCGCGTGAGAATGCCAATGTAAGTTTTAGTTTTACCGTTACCGGTACTGCATAATTTTAAAATTGGTGTTTGCATGTGATGAATAAGTTTCTTTTTATTTTTAGGTGACTGAGCAGAATCGTTTAAAATATAGGTATATTGATTTACGAAATGAGTTTCTTCAAAACAATTTGAGACTACGTTCAAGTTTGGTAATGAAAATGAGAGAGTTTCTATGCAATCAACACGGTTTTGTTGATGTTGAAACGCCGACTTTATTTAGAAGAACTCCTGGTGTAAGATACTTTTAATATCGGTTGTTTATGATAAGTTTTACTATAATTATAGCTATAATTCAGGGAGCACAAGAGTTCATAGTACCAACGCAGTCACCAGGATTATTTTTCTCTTTAACGCAAAGCCCCCAGCAGGTACGATATTAAGTAAAAACTGGAATATTTAGAATTCATTAATTTCTATTAAATGAATCATTTTTGGCTTTTATTATTAGTTTAAGCAGTTATTAATGATTGGAGGGTTGGACCGTTATTTCCAAATAGCTCGTTGTTATAGAGATGAAGGACAGAGACCTGATCGACAACCAGAGTTTACTCAGGTAAACAAATTTGTTGTTTAATTGCCATTTTAAATGGAAGAGTAATTTATGATTATAACACTTGATAGACATGTGTACTATATAGGTAGACATAGAGATGTCGTTTGTGACAGCTGAGGGAATTATGTTGTTAATTGAACAAATGCTTACTGCATGTTGGCCTAATCATTTGCCAAGTATCACTTATCCATTTAAAAGGATGACGTATTCGGAAGCAATGGATAATTACGGTTGCGATAAGCCTGACACTACTTTTGATATGAAAGTATGTTTGAATCAAATTTAAAATTTTGATTTAAAATCAAATTATAATTTTTCTTTACAGCTTCAAGAAGCACCAGACGTTTTTGTAGATAATGTATTAGGAGAATATGTTAGACTGTTGGTTATACCTAATTTTAGCAAAATTTGTACCAGAAGACTGCAAGAACAATTTCAAGATACTGCTAAGGAAAACTCTGTTGTCAGTAGAATGTTTAGATTAAATCAGGCTAATACTAAGGTTTTAATATTTTTTGTTTATTTAGAAGTTAAAAATTATAAAAATCAACCTGGATAATAAATGGACCAAGAAGCTTAACTTTAACGAAGAAACTCAGTCATCGTTAGTCAAAACGTTGAATTTGAAGCCAGATGATGTTTTAATGTTGGGTTATGGTGATAAAGATAAAGTGGTATATACATTTTAGTACCGGTATTTAACATAAAAGAATATCGAAAGCGCTGATTAACAAGATTATATAAAATTTTGAAAGACTTCCTAGCGCTATAAATTATAAGTTTTCTAACTTTGTTCTTCTATTTCATGGTTTTAGTTGATTTATCTTGGAAAGTTACGATTAGAAACGAAGAAGATATTGGAAGAAAATGGTACTACATGGTGGCATTTTTATTGTGTATTAATGCTTAATTAAGGTTTTTGTTTTAGACATAATTCTGTCTAATCGAGATGCGCAAAACTTATTATGGGTAACTGATTTTCCACTGTTTGTACGAAATTCAGAAGGTACAGTATTACGTTGCATCTTAAAATTAGTTTATTAACGCGTCTTTAAATTAGGAAAATTGGAGTCAGCCCATCATCCATTTACAGCTGCACATCCAGATGATATTAGTCTGTTATATAGTGATCCTGAAAAGGTTGACAATTTATTGTATACAGTGTGATGTACATCGTATAGTAGAATATGTGTCTAAATGTATCATGTGTTCATTTAATTTCTAGGTTAGAGGTCTTCATTATGATCTAGTTTTAAACGGATCTGAAATTGGCGGTGGCTCTATTCGAATTCATCAAGCAGATGTACAGAAATATGTTTTACATGACATATTAAAGGTATAACACACATTTACCATAATAAGATACAATATTTTATCACCTTTTTATTGTTTAGGAGGACACAAGCGAATTATCGCATTTAATATCAGCTTTAGATAGTGGTTGTCCACCCCATGGTGGCATTGCGTTGGGTAATTTTTTAAGACTTTTATACAAATGAATAGTGGATTATATTGTTATGATTTTTATTTGTAGGACTCGACCGATTAATAGCAATTTTGTGTAAGGCTCCAACTTTACGTGATGTTATTGCTTTTCCAAAAGCGTCTGATGGAAAAGACTTAATGGGCAAAGCCCCAGCTCTTATTTCGCAAGCAGATAAAGAACTGTACCATCTAAAATAGTGTACTATAAAAGTATAAAGTATGCTTCAACAAATCTTAGAGACTTTTAAGGAATAGTCGTTTTAAAATAAAACTTTTAATATGGTACCAATACCGTAAAGTAAGATTTGCGTGGTTACAAATTTTTATCTAACCCCCTTAAATAAGGGAGTTGCATTTATGAAATGCATACTGAATATCATTTTATGGGGTAATTCAAAATGATAAATATATAAGGATTTAAGTTACAAAGCATTAGATTGCAGGTAAATTAAGATTTTACTGGTAGTCTGGTAAAAAGTAAAATAATAAGCTTCGTTATTGTAGCCGAATGTTAAAAATAGTCAGCGGCTTGTCAAATTGAGCTACTTGACCAAGCTCGGCTACTAGACCAAGTGTCGAAAATTTTTTAATTTACGGGATACATTATCGACCCAAAGAAAATGATAATAATTTATTAATAAAAATTCTAAAAATGATAACAGATTACCGATGAATTAAAATTACATTCGTAAAAAATAAGTGATCAGCATCGTTATTGTAGCCGAAGGGTAGTCGGCGGCTTACCCAGCTCAGTCACTAGGCCTAGTTCTTAAGAAAGTTTTTCGCGGGCTACATTATAAGTGTTCAGGACAATGAAAATCAACCAAAAACTAAAATTGTTTTATTGCAAGATCGTTTGTGTATAATCAAAACGTGGAAACATTGTGTAACTTTAATGACATCGAGTGTTGACCAACAATTATGCAGTGTAAAGGACCAAAACTTACTGTAGACGCTAGGCGGTAGTGTATAGTGCGTACGAGTACAATGTTTTAATTAGCTTAGTGTTTTATATAAGAATTAAATAGTTTATGAAGTAATTCAATTGCGTATTGATGACATTGGACATCTAAATCGTGAATGTAAGAAGATTTCTGCTATTTTAAAATTGATTTTGAACGTCTATTGACGAATACAAATCTTTTTGAGACCCTTCAAATGTTTGCATGACTGGGTTTATTTTCTCGTTATTCAGTTGCCTATTCTTATTGTTTACTAGCTTTACCCGTTGCGCGTTGCTGCAAAGATTTTGAATTTTGTCCCCTCTATCTCGCTTGTTCTTTCCCGTCTATCCCGCTTGCTTTTCCCCGTCTATCCTGCTTGCTTTTCCCCGTCTATCCCGCTTGCTTTTCCCCGTCTATCCCG
>JAAFCF010006680.1:23365365-23394669 GCA_013389785.1 Helicorthomorpha holstii
TCCCCGTCTATCCCGCTTGCTTTTCCCCGTCTATCCCGCTTGCTTTTTTCCGTCTATCCCGCTCATCCCGTCCCGTCTATCCCGCTTATCCCGTCCCGTCTGTCCCGCTCATCCCGTCCCGTTTGTTCCGTTTTAAAATTGAGCGCATTATATTCTGTTGGTTTAATCATTAGCTCAAAAGATGGCGGTAAGAGTTTATCAAACTCTGTCTCGCGAGCGCTACATTTAATTAATCTAACTTATTTAAAAAATATTATATCTATAATTTAATTTTGTTTGTTTTTACAAACCATCCCGGGAGTGTTCTCAACAACTTCCCAAAATTTCATGGCGATTGGATGAATGGTTTAGTCAGGCATAAAGCACACACACACCACATACTTTCATTTTTATATATATAGATAATGCTAATAATCAATTTATTTTCAGATTTTGAAAGATCATAAAAGAAAGTTAAGGTAGAAAGTGCAAAATGAATACGCGTGTTATTTGTTACTGTAATCGCGAAAAGTTTTCATTTGGACGTATATGGCTGTGTGAATCAAGTTTGGTTTTTTCGGTATTCCGAAAAAAACTGGAGTGGCCTGAAAGGTACAGAAAAACATTAATAATTATCCGGTTTATTTTTATTTGGTGTTGACATTGTAACATTTGAGTAGCTGACGCAAATACTGTATGTTCTGCCAAGAGTTATAGCCCAGTCAAATTCAAGCTAAATAATTATCAAACGATTTTGGGAAATATCATCCACTACATGTACTTGGGCTCGTATGTCATTAAACGTTGATATAAATTGCATTGCATTGTTTGTCACAAATTAACGCAGTATAACGGGAACAAGCAGCTTGACGTTAATAAAAATGCAAAACTATTACATAATGCGGACATCTGTTTAAAGTTTGCATGCGGTTACGATTGTGATTAGGATTTATCCGAGTTTAGTAATTGTCGATGAAGAAAGAACTCGTTTGAAAGCTAGATTAAAAGTAAATATGATGGTCTTAACTATTGCTGTTTTTAATCTATGATTAAGGTACTATAGCCACAAAAAGAGTAGTTGGTTAATGTTGAGACTTCATGAACCTCTAATTTATAAAAAGGATTCAGAGAATATTGTAATAATTATGACTGTTGTCAATATGCGACAAATGTCTGACTGTAACAAACAAACAATGAAGCTGGTTACCCTATAAGCAACAGACAGAAGAATGAATAATATTATGTCAAACAATGTCTGTATTCTTCCCAACCAAAATTTAAAAATCAGAAACGATAATAACGCATACAATATTGTATGCAGTGTATTATCACATTTATTGTTGCATACTTTGTAGTCTGTTTGCATAAAACTGAACAAGTTAAGTCTTAAGTGTTTTAAAAGATCAAAAGTTGCAACGAATTATTTTAGCTATACGAATTATTTTTGTTTAAGGTCGGTATCTTTTATGAAAAACGATGGAATTGAAAGAAAACAAAATCGGGCAATTTATTACCGGTACCTAAAAGAAAAAATCAGGAAGGCAAAAAATAAATCCAATGAATAAAACGCTTTTGTCGTTTTGTTTCACTTTTCATAATAATTAGGGGGTGTTTTTAGAGGTGGCATAGTCAGGGAGCGTCCCGGGCTACAACAGCTTTAGTTACGTCATTGAACAGTTGTATATTACAGTACTAACAGTGAATGCCATGTCCTCAAGGCTAGAAGCCCTGTGAATTACAATAGACAAACATTTTAGACAGCATAGTGTATTAATGCCGGCATTTAATATTATATTATATATGTAGTTGTACAACAATAATATATGATCATTATTATAGGTAATTAAACGTTTCTAACAAAAATTAACGCTTAATACCTCTTAAGTTTAAACGATAGAGCATTTGTTTAATACTGTACTATAATCGGTTTAATTAAATAATGAATTATACAGAAATAATTTTGATTTTTGTTTGTTATTTAAATGTTAACTGTTGTTTTATGGGAAGCCAGGCATCCTATACATAGAGCTTTCAGATATATCATCTTATTTTAGTCATATTTTTCTATATTAGACTTTTTCGATGAATATTGTTCTATTTCCATTCTCAATGGGATGAGCAGGAGAAGGGGCAGATGAAAAACTTCACTATCATCTAACCCCCGTGTTGGAATTTTTTTTATGTTGTTAGGAACTATGAAAATTTGATATAAAATATTCTTTTTAACAAGAAGTCGACATGCAAGTTTTGGCCCAAGTTCCTTCCTGAACTTATTTTTACGGATCCGCAAACTTGCCACCGTTATCTGCTAGTTTAAAACAATTCAAGGTTAAATAAACCCAGCATAAAAATAACAAGAATAATGAATACTTTATTAATATACAGTTATGCCCTCGATTATGGCGTAGCACGTCATAATGAACAATATTATACAATCTTGTTGATTTTGGCTTCGAAAAATGTTGTACTACATGTGTACTCGATTTGTTTTACAAAATACTGTACACTTTAAAACAACACAATCTGTTGATCAATTTTATTTTTATTTCGTTTGATACTATACAGTACTCTATAAGTTAGAAAACAAAATTTTCTTTAGGAAAAATAAAGTGCCCATGGGCCATATAGCGCCTATTGTAATCAGGCTTGTGATGCTGAAGTGTTTGTATAGTGTTAGTAGGTGGGTCCACGTGCAGTGACAGGCAATCGATTTGTTAATCCATTTGTGAACTGAGAAAAGTAGTGTAGAAGGTAGACGAGGGGGAGGAGAGGGTGAAACGATATCTGAGTGGATTGAATGGGTGTGTTGTCACTTTAATTTCCTGTTCTTTCTCGGCTGCTATGTACACATTCACAAATAGTTGGTTATATTATGTAGGTTTTGAAGGTGGAACCTGATATGATGGATATACAAGTTGACTACTATAAAGATATAACAAGTGCGAAACCATTAAGAAAAGCTACCGTATACACTTGTAATAGGTAGACCATTTGAGCATATGATATGCCACATTAAAAGATGTTGAGGGGTGATTTTTATTTATGAAACTTATCCTAAGCATTTCATTAATTAAACGTTCAACAGTAATTTATAGGATATTAGAGTTTTACCTTGTTTAATGTGGTTGCTATGTATCGGCAAAATATTATTATTTATTGCTTGTTCTGCGTTATTTGAGGGAGTCGATGTATTGGAAGTCAGTTAAGCTTATAATTTTAGTCACAGTATCGATAATTTTGTAAATGAAATCCCATTTCAGAAGTAAAATTATGCTTATACCATTGAGGCACTAATATTGTCAGTGTCAGTGGATCAAATACTGTAAAAACTTGTATTGAAAAAAATTTCTTTAAACAAGTAACAATGATAATGAGAAATTTTGATTTCTATAAAACTTTATTTAGTATTTTGTGCTTGTTATTGTTTTATGGATAATGAGAAAGAGGAACTACTCTATCATGTTTGATTTTACATGACTAAGCTTACAAGTTATAGTCAAAAATATATTTGCATTTTATGCAAATTTTGCAAAATTGTTTGGTGTTTTGTAATACACGTTGGATTTTTGCACAGGTTTTAATCTATGGCAAAATTATATGCACAACCGATTTAATGGATAAACAACTTAGGGTGGTAAACGTTGTTCTCTGGAATTGTTTTTACAACCGTTGTTGTTTTTTTTTTGCGTGAATATTTTGATGTTTGTTTGTATAATGCACTTCGTGTTGTCGATTCTTTGTCACCCTCGTTTTATATTTTTTCAATATATTTAATAACACAAAATAATTTTATACGAAAGAATTGAATGACATTTGGTAGGTGTATAGATTTGAATAGGTACAGAATATCTAGCGTTTTGGGAATGGGCGGGTCGTGATCAGACAGTGAAAGCGCGTCAGTGTTGACATTTAAATACAGTAAATGTGCTTTAATCATTTTGATTGTATGTGTATGTTCCTCTATTTTCCATTTATGAATCAGCAGTGTGGGAAATCTTTGTTGACTTAAGCACCATTGATTGGATATTTTCCATTATTAAATTCATAACAGAAGATCGACGACGACGCGCGACCTCTTTTGTAACTTTTTGAGTCCGCTTTTCATTCTGTTAGAGTTTCAAAACTTTTGTACGTATATGTGTTGTTAGCTTTGTTTTTGTTCCTAACAAGTACCCTGCAGTGTACTATGTGTATGACACACGTGTTTGTCCTGAATGCTTTCACCCCCATCGATCTCTACAGGTAAACACACATACACAATATTAACCAACACGCACTATAGCCTTTGCAATGAACAGAAATCGAAAAGGAAACGGTTGCAGCAACTTTATACAAACATTTAAATCGTCGACGAATCTTTCTCCGATCATATTATTCTGTATGGCGTGTTTTGCTTTCTATACATGTACACTATAAGTATAAATATCTGTAGGTCCCCGCCTGCCTTTCGTGTCGACTCGGATTGAATGGCATACGCTCATCCTATAATAGAGGCTGGCTTTCTTGATTTCCATTTTCAATCAAATTCATTTCTAACATTTGCCCTTCCTTTTTGCAACTTCCGTGCACCGGTTTGTTTTTTTTAGTTTCTAAATGACTGTGTTTAGAGATAATAAACGATAATGAAAGCATAAATCGTTTGTCCGGTGCAATTTCCTATTATCAGTAATTGCTCTAAATAGTAAATTGAGTTATCAGTTCCCTTGGTGAATAAATTAAAAATTATCAAGTATTACAATAATTATGCAATCGATGCAAAATTTTAAAAGAATTTTTGAAAACAGGATTTTTTCTAAAAGCATTTTGTACGTGCAATAAACTTTCCTAAAACTAACTTTAAAATATAAAAATGAAATCTGAATATAAAATTGTTCAATGAGTAAATGCACTAGGTCCATTGCATTTTACTTTTGCATTGATGTATTTTGATAATTTTATTTTAATATATTATTAACGGCATTATATTTTACCGTATTGCAAAGTAGTTTTGTTTACAATTGGTTCATTTTATATTTACATTTTATTTTTTAATGTCGCTATTTGGCTGATTATTATTTTCTTTTGTGTTTTGCATTTAAATGCTTTTTGCTGGCGAACCTAAATTGTTAGATAATGTCAAAAGGCTTTTGATTTTTGTTTGTGGTTGCTAACCTTTACTTTTATTATTAAAAGCAATAACTTATTTTATTTCGATTACATGTATTTGTTTTTGCCATCAATATATTGAGTTTTCCACATTCGCACTCTGTTTTTTATTAAATTGTAGTGATCATGTGTTGCCCAAGTGGTGCTGAATGCTGATCGTATTGAGGAAAATGATTGATTTAAAAAGAAACGCATTTTCACGTATATGACTTTTTATTATTTTGAATCTAGTATGTTTATTTCTAAAGTTGAATTCTCCATATTTAGTTTTTTATTATACGTTTGCAGTACTATGTATTATTATATTATTTTCTCATAATTTTTTTTTACTTCAAACTCCAAATGTAGTACTGTAGAGCAGGGATCTATCACTTTTAGTGATTACGTTTCGTAGGTTGTTATGACGACGATTTTTGTTGCAAGACGACAACAAAAATCGGGATTGGTTGACGACCAAAACTTTTCCTTTAATTCAATCATGAAAAATACTCTTTTTTTTCAAATTGTAGCTGTATATCGTACTTGTAGGATATACAGTAACACGGAATAAGTTATATATTATGTGCAGGTGGTTTTTATTTCTGCTGTGTTATTTTCATGCAATTATTACGTTGAACGAGGTGGGGATAGGTGGGGTGGGTTTGCAATGAGAGGGAGTCGAGGAGGTTTAATGAATTTTTTGTTTGCTTATCTTGTATATATACGCATGCGTGAAGGCTGTATAGTTCTTCATAATTGACGAACGATTTTAATTAATGGAGCTTTAATTAAAGTAAATAATCTAAACTAAATCGATACTCTACATCCAGAACAACTATTGGAAATCAATAATCGTGTGAGCATACTGTAGGTGTGAGTCTAAATGGGACGCATAAAACACCAATGAAGCTAAACAAAAACTAACTTGATAGAATTGCTGTGTGAGCTTCCAACGCAATGAAAATAAGAGTTTATAATTTTTTTATAGTTTAGGTTAAAACAATTCACATTCCAGTAGTGCTAACAATTTACAAAAAAGTTAAAACAAATTTGAAATGTTTATTTTGATGAGCAATATTTGCTAAGTTTATAAGTCGTTTACAATTGTGTAGCTATGATTTCTAACCACTCGATTGTATAACCCTTTTGGACCCTGAAACAATGCCCCATAAATGCTTTTTTCCATTAACACATCGCAATAAATTGGAAATACATTTTAGTGATAATATATAATTCATTTTTAGTCATTTTATTAATTTGGATAAGGTTTAGCACTAGTTTGGATAAGGTGCCCATTTTTAGTTTAAAAGTGGCAGATAAACAGGCAAAACGTTTGTTTTTTGCTTTGAATATTGAGAAAATCGACATTTGTTTGGGGTTTAAATTTTTGAGTTAATGTATTTGACTTGAACGCAGTTCAGCAGAATTGTTAGTATTGTATTTATTTAATCAAAAAAGACGCAATAATATTTTGTTGCTCTTATTCCAGAATCTTGTGTATTGTTTTGGAGCATGTACTACTGTAAGTTCGACAACAAAACAAACTGTCTATTTAGTTGGTTTAGTAATCACATTCGATACAGAACAATTGTTACATCATTTATTATTACAGACGTTATGAATGTAATGACTGATTAGTAACTCTGTAAATGTTTTTGCACCTAGCCTAGAACTTAGTGTTTATTATCATATTATTTCATTAATAAATGTTTTTTAATTACTACTCTGTATCTGTTAAATAATCGAATGATGTTTGTGTTTAGATTTGATCGTTCAGGTAAATTTTATTGATTAAGGGAAATTTCCAAAGTATTAGCGAAATTATTGAACAGTATTAGTGAAAATGTAACAGTAAGGAGTTCGTTATTCGAACTGTAATTGTTTATTGCTTATATTAGTCAAAAGTTTATTGCATTTAATGAACTTACTTTAATGATACGTAATATGCGAGTTAATATAGAATTTTAAAAACGAAAACATGTGGTTAAACCCAGTTTTTCTCACCTCAAACAGTTATGGTACCGGTACATGTGCTATTTTGTCAATATTTGATTTATTAGTGGATTTGAGTGATAAATATTTTCTTTAGTTTTCCAGTAATATGTTTATGTTGTTGTGAGTTTAAATTGGACTAGAATTCTATTCAGCTGAAGTAAACATCGCCTCTGCAAATTGGTACAGTACCGGTACGTCCAGTGACCCTTCATTTACCAGTTTTTTGACTTAAATGTTGCCGTATGAAGTTATAATGACATTTATTTTGTGTTTTTATACAAATATATAAGGTGAATCAGTTTAATATAAATCTTGTGTCATTACTATAATTAATGAAAAAGATGTGAAAGCCATGTTTTGAAATTTTTTTATTGAAACATGTGCGAAAGTACAAAAGTGTCAAACTTATTTCATTTACAGTTTAAGAATCACGCATGCGTATGCAGTCATTTGTGACCCGATTTTGAAATGTTGTATTAACTATTAAGTAAAATCGTTTTGTAAGGTTATAATAATGGTCTTGTCAACTAAAAATATCAGATATGACAGCAGTTTGGTTAAATGCTGACATTTAATTCGGAGAAAAAAAAAGAAAAACCGGTAACAAGAAAATACAATTAAACTATTGATAGTTTATTTCAGTGTACAGCTTTAATGCTTGACCAAAAAAATATTGAACTTGTGCGGGCCCATGTTACAGTATCAATAAAAATAAAGCTGTTTTTGTTTCTGATGAGATGTTGTTGCTGTGTTTATGTAATCGTGTACCTGTACTGCGCAAATTTCGATTTACAAGAATCGTAAATGTTATTAATTCAGCCGGTTACGTGAATGCATGCCAACATTTGGGTGTACAATGTAAATTTTCGGTAAAACGAGTAAGACAAACAGTGGTATTTCCATAATACCATGTTGTTGATCGTCACCAGTTTCATTACTCGTATCTTTTGATCTGCACGTAGTTAAAATGTTTGTAGGTTATGAGCCTAATTGTTGGACTTTATAGGCCACAGGCTTTGCAGTTAAGCAAACGACAAATTGCATTTAAGCCCTTTACTTTGCTTCATTGTAATTTGAATTTTTCAAATTTTGAAGCTTTTAATTTTTACAGCTGCAACATAAACACATTATTAAACTACAAAAAAATTCAGTTAATATCGTGTAGTTAAGCCATGATAATTCGGTTATTGTAAAAGACATTTTAATCTAATTTTCATTTAAAAGTTAATTCTGAGCTTTATTTATTGTGACCTTGGGGTGTTATGACTCTTTGCTATACAATTTTGTAGTGTACTCTATAAAATGATTAGTGATTGTTCCTGTGTAATTAATATTTTTCATAGAAAGTTTTAATGAATTTAATATTTTCCAAGTACCATGGTTGCCTGTAATGTGGTTACTTCTAAAACTAATTGTGCTTTATGCAAATAAAGAAAGAGGAAATTTAAATACTTTTAGCACAATTACTGTACTAATATCTCTGAATTTAACCTCATGTGCTAATTATCTAGTATTTAAGTTTACAGTAAGAAAATTGACTTAGAAGTTTGATAATGTACAGTATCAATATATTGTAGATAACGCCAATTATATTACAGTGGATTCTCGTTAACACGAACCCCGTTACCACGAATTTCTCGTTAACACGAAGCAACATTGCGGTCCCGAACTACAGTATAGGCTTTCCCATACATTTTTTGTTCGTTAACACGAAGTAAAACCCCGTTTGCACGAACAAATTTTGCTTCTCCAAATGAAAAATTTCATATATCGTCGGCGAAAATGTATAGAAAATCGGGATTTTGTTAAGTTTTAATGTTTTTATAAAAACAAATACAAATTCAATACATTTTTTGTTTGTTTTTATAAAAAAAAATTCAAATTGAGTTGTTTTTTCTGAAATGCATACATGCATATGAATGCACAAAATGCATAATATTATGAAATGTTAATTTTGTATCTATTATGATGTGAATAATGTTTCAAATATGATGGGAATAGCGAGTTTAAATATGATTTTCTCTAAAAAATGTTATTTTGGCCAATATATATTAGATTTTGCATGTGTTCGTTAACACAAAACCCCGTTAACACGAACAAAAATCTCGGTCCCGTCGAATTCGTGTTAACGAGAATTCACTGTAATTGTTTTCCAATTGCACAACTAGACTTATTTGGTGTTATTCATTAAGCTTAATCAACCTTTATTTAATCGATGATGACATATCACGCTATCCTGTACATGCCAATGAAATTGCTTTACTGAATGCTAACAAGTTTACTGTAGTAATCTGAAAACTTACTTGGTATAAAAATTGCAGTATTAAGTTTTTTAGTATAATTAGGGAAACCCCAATTTGATACATTTTGCTTATCTAGCGTAACAATTACTTAAAAGTTTATTTTTTTTATCTTTATCTAGATAAAACTGAAATTATGAGCGTTTTCAAATGAAATTTAATTATTTTCATGAATAATTTTTTAATATTGTAGTTATTGATATTTTGATATAAATCGAATATGAATCCGGATATTGTATTGTTAGTTAGATTTGTAACACACATGTGCCAATCTGACGTCATGATGTTTTATGCACGCCAATCATAAAAAAGCATAGTTAGTAGTTTGTAGGGAAGCATTTTGTTATTTATTTATTTTTATAGGTTTAAGTAGATCACATTGCGAATATATTTTATGACAACAGTAAAAGTATTCCGTCGTTGCTGTTCTTTCGTTACTAACTTGTTTTTTAATGGAAAGGTTATGATTTATTCACTGCTGTTCAAATTCAACAAAATTAACGATGAATAAATAAATAAAAAAAGCACATGTGCCAGCTGTTTATTTGGAGCTCCTCCTATCTCTCTCACCTTTTGTCAATATCAATAAAATCCATACAATTGATATCGAGTGGCCTTTTTTCATCATTAGTTCTGCATTGTACTTGCAAGGACCAGCCATGCAACAAACTTATTGTTAAAACATAAAATGCTCTAAAAAATGTCGATTTTTATTGCTTGACATGTACCACACTGCTTTTTTAAATTTTTCTTTTCAAAGCATAAGTTTTAATTTTTTTTCCTCGAAATTTTAGCTTTTGTATACTAATATTTACAGTTGTATTTGCACAGTCGGTTAAAATCTAAAAATGCCATGAAAAATTCGAAAACAATTTTTTTTTTGAGTAAACTTAATTTATTACGATTTTTTTACAATAATACTGACATTAACATGATACAATTGCGTCATTATAATATATTTGTTTTAAAATATATTTGATACTGCAAATGCGAGTTACGAATGAAAAGGTTATAATTTTTACATTTACTCGATATTAAATATCAATATAATACTAAATTTGTTGTTTATTAATTTATTAATAAGTTAAAGAGAGTTAGAAATTATTGATCGACTAATAAATACGAGATCCCATAACTGATAAATTATTTAATGACTACATATAAGGTTTTTTTTGTTATTGTTGGTCGTGATATCCAATATATACGATTTTAATGATCTAACTATATAGTGCAAAATAATTAAATATACATGGGATATTTTCAGATTGTTGTATGAATAATAATAATAAGACTGCATATGCGATTGCATTTGTCCGTGTTTTTTTAGATAAATGTAAACGAATAACATGAACAATTTAATAACAAAACTGTATATACATAAGAAAAAAAAACTAATTTCCTTGGACGGATTCGATCGCATAAAGCTTTAACAACCGATATTAATGTTTATTAAGTTGTCTGAACAACCTATAATTAAATAATCCTTTGAAATGTATTTGGTGATCAACGTAAACGACAATAACAATAACGAGTAACCGTTTTTTCTTTGGATTGTTAACTAATAATTATTATTGGTTGCCTTTCTTTTTAGCTTTTGTAATAACTTGATGGTATTCTGTGGTTACAATGTTAACCATTTAAATTGTTTTATTTTTAAAAAAGTTGATGTGAGGTCGTGAAAGTGCCTGAGTTTTTAGTTTAATAAGTTATCTACGAGGCTGTTCAACAAAATTATTTATAAAATTTACATTAATAATTGTTAGAAATATACTGTATCGTAGAAAAGCACCATACTTTAAATTTCAGATTATTTGTTGAAGTGACTAGACTTGCAATGAATTTCCATGAAAAAATTACTTGTTGACAAGGAAGTAAAATTAGATGGAAATAATTATTAAACGATTGTTTCTCTAACCCTTGAGAATATTTTAAGTGTTAAATTGTTAAGCTATATCGTAAATAACGGTGATGTAATGTTGTGTTTGAACTTAATATCTGCTATTTGTTTTGACGCTTCTTTAGGAGGCTGTAATTGACATTTCAGTAGGAAAACTTGATAGCTGAACTGAAACTGATTATGTCATTGAGTTGGAATAACTTCAGTTTTTTTATCTTTGCAAATGTTGACAAGAGGATTAAACACAAAGAGTGTAAGCTGTGAAAATCAGCCTCTGTGGGAGTTTATTTACTAAGCAAATAATTTAAGAAAAACAAACTTCGGTATTGCACGTAGAGTACATTTCTTCACAATGGGCTTCATGATAATTTTCATTATCAAAAATGTTTTAGAATTTGTTTAAACACGTATAAGTTAATGCATAAACTTGTTGAATAATCTGGAATTTTTTTTGGATTTTAAAAGTTTTATGATTAAAAAATTAAGATATACAGAATTATTTAGATAGAAACATTTAAAAAATAATAAATAAATTGACTAGTAAATTATCAAAAAAAAAAAAGGGTAACTAAAAGTTAAATACAGCATATGAATCACCATTAGATAAAACTGACTTTTTACTTATTTACTTGACAAAAAATATCTTTTTTTCCCTAGTCTTTACACAATAAGGCGTGTCTGTAAGAGTTTTATATCAAATGTATTTAACAACATTTTAACGATTGTATAATAGGTGAAAAAATAGAGTGTAAGGGTTCTTTGTACGGGTTACATCATTGTTTGGACTAGTTGTCAAAGTTCAAAATATTCAATTTACCATACAGTATAGATATATAAACACGATGACATTTTTTTAATTAGTCGAGCTACTTTATATACAATAAAAATACCATATAATAACGTTGTAAAGTGAAGGTCACTGTTACATTATCATTAGTCGGCGATATTAATGAAGAGCAGATAAATATATACTGAATGTATTTGTGGAGAGGGAGTTGGGGGGCGCCGAATGTGTGTAATTTCGATGTTTGATTTTCACGCCTATAAATAACATTCAGGGTTTTTTTTTCTCCTACTTGCGTCTACTGTATGTTACTATGTCTCTGAATACCATGCTTACAAAACTAATAATATTCAGGATTAATAATACTGTAGTGTCTTGTATATGAGAAAGAATTAATTGATACAAGATACTGTATTGTAAGGTACAGTATCAAGGGATCATTAGACTGTTTGAGGTTGGGAGACACTTATTGTAGGACTTTTTGCTGTTTTAGGCATAGCAGACGACGTAACTGCTATTAAGTTGTTTGCATATGCAGCATAAATGTCGCTGGTAGTACAGCCAGAACGTTTCATAAACTGATAGGCATGTACTGAGGCGACTGCGGTAATGTCGTCAGGTGAGGACCGTGATTTGGTGCCCATTTCAATTCGCTCTCGTATTTTGTCATTAGCGTTATAATGATTTTGATAGTTGTTGTTGATGAGGTGGTGGTTGTTTACCTTTGGAGACAATTTGCTATGAGCTTCCGCTGCTCTGACGAAAGGTACAACGGTGTTTTCAGCAGGTGGTGACGTTGCGGCTTGAAGTTCCGGGTGTTGCGATTCTCGATGGCGTCGCAAATCCACTTTGCGCTGGAAAGCTTTTTCGCATAGTCCGCAAGCGAATGGCTTATACCCGGTGTGTTTTCTCATATGTGTAATTAAGTTGGATGACTGGCTGAACGCTTTACCACACACTGAACATTTATGGGGCTTTTCACCTGTTAAAAAAATAAAATGGTTAAATTTAATGAAATTTTATGTAACATGTATTTATAGAATACAGTACATTTGCAGTATTAATAGATTTGCCTTTGCCTACTTGACTGACATTTTATTGAAAGTATTTGACGTAAAAGACAGCGTTTTCATTGAAATTTGATTTGTTACTTGAATTGTCTATTCGCAATGTGATTCCTGTTTTGCTATGCAATGTTTCTGAAATTCCAATTACATTTTAAAACTATTATTACTTATTGCATTGTTAAGTAATACAAAAGTGGCATTTCTTAATTTTGGTCACCGCAATCAAAGAGACAGATATTAGGTACCTGGCATGGCTTATAAATTACATGAATATGTTATTCATATGGTATTTCAACGTTCTTGTAAATAATGTTTTACACACAGTTTTGCGAATCATACGTTATTTATTAGTAAGGGTATTACTGTACCGAAAACCGACCTAAACCAACCAGTTGTTTTAAAACACATGTTATTTAATAATGCTGGGTACTTGTAACAAAACCAACAGTTTGTCTAATAATTGCAGTTTTTTCATGTTTTTGTTGATTTTACGTCAATAGGCGTCACCAATACCCGATTTATGTCGCATGTACTGGGATAGTTGACAGCTTTCTAAAATTTTAGTGAATAAATTACACAGCAATTTACGTCAAAACAAACAAACTAGAAAAATAAACGGTAAATAATTATATACAACTTTGATGCAGACATTTTGTATTAATGTCTTACTGTATTTGCAATTAATCTAATACAGTCGTGCGTTTATTGGTTTTTTGCAATAAAACTTTATGGGATATAATACACTGTACTGTGTATGTTTGTTAGAACTCAAGGACTACTGTAACACTTGCAAACTTGTAAGCTAAACTCCATACTTCATGGAAATTTTGCTAATTTATGTTAATAATTGATTGAATATATTTGTATATTAATTGGGAATAACCGATTTGCGCTACATTAAAATACTAAATATAATTAACTGACGAAATAGAAAATCATTCTTTAAAATTACTTATTATTTGTTGTTATTGATTCAATATTGGAAAAATGAATTCATAAATGTTTAGAATAACGATTTAAAACATTTTATTTTGTTGTAATTATGAATGGCAAATAGGATCTATAAAAATAATAAAAACACTTTTGATGAAAAGACTGTGTTTGCGATGACACATTTCGACGTTGATATGCGATCTATTCATTCATCAACCAATGTATTACAATAGTTGTTTTGTACCGACACTGTCTGCACACACAACTATGAGCTGTTGATATGCAGCTTCTTGTTTACAAATTATACATTTAATTGACGTGCAGCACAGTTGTGAGTTGAAATTGTCAGTTTTGCAATCTTAATTTATTGGTTAATTTAGTCAAGTCATAGGCATAACTCGTATTTATACTTTTAAAATTGATATTAAAATACAATTTTGTTATGAAACTTACCGGTATGAATGTAGGTATGTTTCTTCATGTCTGATTTTTGATGAAATCTTTTACCACAGTACTGACATGGATAGGGCCTGGTGTCTGAATGAATTAGGAGATGAGTAGACAGAGTGGAAGACCGTTTAAAACACTTCCCACACTGTTTACACTGAAACACTTTGGCTGGTGTATGAGTGGCTTTATGCTGACTAAGGCTGACTTCATGTCCGAATGTTTTGTTGCAATCCCAGCACACATATGGTCGCTGACCTGTATGAGATCTTCGGGAATGAACTTCCAAACCATGAGGTGTGCTAAACACTTTATGGCACTTGGTGCAGGAGAAAACATCAACGTTTGAACCGTTAAAAGTAGTGCTTGCGGCTACTATATTAGCATGATATAATGCGGTAGCTGATGGTGTACCGCTAGATCTATAAAGTGCATTTAGATGAGAGGCTGGGGGTGGAGGTGCCACATCTTCACCTTCACGCGGGGATGGAGATGATGAGCTATTAGTTGATGCAGAAGAGATAGATGTACGAGGCCCAGCATTATTACTGTTTCCAAATTGCACGAAACGATCACTTTCTGTGTCCGAATGCGAGGCAGGACTCATTGCCAAAACTGAGTCTTGGGCTCGCATCTCATCATCAATAGCTTTGGCCGGTGACCATATTTTACTGTTGTTATGGTAACTGCCTTTGGTAGAGAGATTGAGGGGGCTGGCGGGTGTAGATGATGGTGAAGACGAGGAAGAATGAGACGGAGGAGATGGACTGGATTTATGAATGTTAATTGGGTTTGGAATAGATATTTGGGCACCGGTACGTTGGTAAACTTGAGGGGCATTGGCTTGTGTGCCTGGGCGTGGAGAGGTTGGAAGAAACTGACCAAAATGGCGGCCATCATGTTTGATATCTATAAAACGTCAAAAAATAATCATAAAATTATTGATCTTAATTTAATTAAAGATATCTGATCTAGTTGTAGGAAATAAAAAAATTAACATCAGCATAGGCAAATATGACATTTTTTGCTCATTTATTTTAACATGACTTTTAACAAGTCCTAAAAATGAATCGATTGCACCTGAGTGAGATGATGAATGTTGGTATAAATCGACTTGAGTAATTTTGAGTGTTATATTGTGTGTGACATAAACAGATGGTAAGTGTGGACGATAGAAGACAATTAAAGCAGTAGACATACAAACCCACCAAGGGGTTGTAGCAGCCAAGTGTACTCGTACACTTGTTTTTCTTTTACTCACCTTTCCTACCCTCTTCCCTCCCCCTTTCCCATTACATTGCTTTGCATCTCATCCCTATCCCATCCTTCTCTTTACTTTCTCTTTCTCTCTCCCCTTCTGAATTAATGGTCCTTTTACCTCACCCGTGTATTAACCCTCTCATTAAAAGACTATATCAATCCTAAAACCAAGTCTTTGCTCGTTTGCCACGTGTGTGTATTTTGACGCTTGGGTAAATCCGTTCCGCCGGATTTTAATAAATCAATTAAAATCTCATCGTTCTTTTTCATCACTGTTGTTACCATGTGTAATGCGAAGGATTTTGAACTTTTTTACAGGCATGTGGTGACTTAATGAGCTTAGAATTTCCCTCTAGGTTTGACTCAAGTGACGATAACCTTTATTAAATGAAGTTTATTTTAAATATTGATCACCGAAAGCGTTAAATGATCATTTTAGTACCGGTATATAGTAATTAAAAGCCAAGTAGTTTTTAATAAACGTTAATTGCTAATTAGGTTTCGGTGCTTTATGTCCATGTAGTTATATTTTAGTGGATCATTTAGCCAATTAGTTTATGATTTGCTTTCAATTTACAAATAATATTATGGGGATAATTGATGAACATTAGATTTTGGCATTTGCATTATTATAAGGATGCTATGAATCAATTTCTAATCTTTTATTTACTTTTGATATTGGTTGCTACCATTTATCGAAAAGATTAGACTTCATTGAACTTTTTTTTAATATGAAAATAAATTTGATTATTTGTTTAAAACTTACAGTATTTCATTGTTGTTGAATTGCAATAAGTAAAAATATTTTTTTGGCAGCATTATTAATAAAATAAAATAAAGGCGCGACAGCCGGTGGCTTATTATTAATGTTGTACTAAAAAAATCCAAACATCCTCGTTTTCTTTCGTAGTCTGATCATTCATTGCATTAAAATTGAGCAGATAAAATAATGGTGGCAGCTGTCACCAAAGAAACTCATTTGATATTGACCTACAGTAACCTGTGCTTTATGCTTTCAGTTATAATAACTATTTTTTAATGGCAAAATATGGCAATATTAGCAATTGTTATTGAATGCTAACAGATACTGTACAATCGACAAGTTGAAACCATTTAAATATCTCATCTCGTCTGTTTTATCTACTGTAATTTGCTCAAACGACACTGTGATAATTAATTTTTTTATTACTGTAGTCTGTAGTCATAAAATATAAATTTGTTACATTACCTGGCGCTGTTCTAAAGGGTGGCCGAGGATATATTGAGAATCCTAAGAAAGGCGAAAATGTTGATGCCCAGGTGGCACTGTTAAGTCCGTTTTTAGTAATTATATCAGTCGTGGTTGAGCACTGAACAGAAACTGCTCCACCACCACTCATCATTTTAAAGTTAGGACTAGAGCGTTGTAGCGTTGACCAATGGGCACTTGGGTGGATGGGCACATGTGGTCTAGGTTGTTGGTGATAGCGATATGCAGTAGCAGCAGCACCGCCATATGGAAAGCAAGAAAAATTATATGCAGCTGCGGCTGCTGCTACGGCTGTCAAAGCAGCTGTTGGAGATGTAAGGTCATCAGAATGTCTTTTTAATTGAGAAAACGTCTTAATAGTTGACGATGTGTTGTCATTGATCCATGATGAACTATGAGATGGTGACGATGCAGGGGAATCATGTTTTAACCTAAGATCCTCCAATCCTTCATCAGCTGAACTTACTGACGGAGATTTAGCGCATTTTTGGCGTTTACGTTGGGGTTCTTCGTCTTCATCGTCAACCATAACATCACTTTCGTCATCTGTTAGTGTTGGCGATGGGGATTTGGAATTTTCGTCTAAGGCACTTTTAGTTGACGATTTTTGAGATAAGACCGGTGATGCAGGCAGAGTTTCCTCTTTTTGTTTCATCTTATCAGATATTTCTGTAATTAACAATTAAATTGGGAATTAAGAAATATGAATATAAAAGTACTTCAATTTCAAAAAGTCACATTTAGAGCTACACAGCTTTCTCAGTGACATTATGCAGTTTTTAGAATATGATAGTGTTTACTTAGCTGTGTTTTTAAAATCAATAAATGCAACGGTAAATGTAAAGGTGTATAAAATTGTGTTATAAATTTATTCAGTGTTTATTTGTTTGAGCTACTGAAAAAATAACAACTATACAATACTCTGTTTGATATTTATTGAGAAATTTAATACTCATCGCATGACTGTAATACTATTTTTGTAAAATTACTTTGGAGTTTAGATTGAAACAGGTGGCTTTATGCCATAATGTAATTTCAATAATGTAGTTGCTTCTGATTATTATGTACATATCGTAATACTGCGCATATTGCACTGAATTAGATCAATGTGTGTCCCATCTTATCTTTCTTCCTTGCATTTAAGTTAGTTCTGCTCTGAAATTTTAGGAAGTCTTTGTCGCTCTTCTGTTGGTTTAACGTTATTGCAGACAATAAAACGCCTAGTCAAAATCAACAAAACTACGAACTGTGTAATTCATCTAACTTTATATCTCTCTTTCTAGCTGACATTTATTTATTTTTTTCTCAGTTGACATACTGTAGAAATGTGTGGGAATTTTTATTTATGAGACAAATACGAAATTCAAGGTTATAATCTGTGCCGTATTTTATCAGCAATGGATTTTAACCCGAAAAATAACATTACGCATATATGTCGCCCACCATTGTGTTCATGAGCTGACAAGTGTTTCGTGCAACATGTCTGTGGGAAATCCGTGAATCACTAATCTCATTTACACTGATCTTAACTGGTTTGGTGTAATAGCAATTTACACAGGCTTTTGGTCAATATGTTACTTATGTTTATTTGAAAAAGACTATTACAAGTAAATACAGTAGTTGATAAATTAAATGTCGGTTACTTGGTTGAAACTGAGATTGTAAATCATCATCAGTGATTAGTTAGCTATTGATAAGTCTTAAACTGAACTGTTGGTACACTGCATATGAGGCCCTTTCCAGTAAGACATTTACATGATCGATTAGCTAGTAGTACTGTACCAGTAATGAAGAAAATCTAATACTGTGCAGTATTATTATAGCAAAATTAAGTTTGGTATTCCTAAATCGCATTTTATCAGTATTAACGTGTATCACATTAGGAATTTGAAATCTCAGAATGCTACTAATATCAGTTTATCTACTGTAGTACAATAGTGTTGTAGTCGCCACTTTGTTGGAATTAGAAGTTGGATAGATTTTTGAGAAGATAGTTTTAAAGTGAATATTTTTATACAGTTTGTGCACATACAGTAACAGATGTAGTGTAACATATATTATTGCGTGCCGAATGTCTTGTTATTTTAACAAGGAGGTTGTGTATTAAGTTGTGGTTTCGATTGTTGAATTTTCTATGGGGCTTTGACATTGTCAAATATTCTCCGATTTCGAACGGTATGTGTGCGCATGTGCCAAGATGTCATTCATCATGCACCGAGTTTCGATTTTATTGAACGTACAGTACAGTTCAAACAGCTACATCGTCAGATTGGTTTTTGGGATGTGTCATCATGATCAATATTGAATTTAAAATTGAAAATAAGTGATTTCTTGACGGGAAGTGAGGTAATGGTTATATGGGTACGTTTTTATGTCAGTATGAGAAAAATAAACATTACACATTATTTTAAAGATATGGCGTTAGTCCAACATAAAAATATATTACGTTTGATACTCGATTTTACTATCTTATAAAAAAAATAATGTATATTTGCTTTATGAGTTTTCTACATATTATGGTAGACTTATGACATTTAACTTTTTGTGCAAGAAACCACTATATTGGTTGAGTAATGCAATTTTTATTTTTTAATATGTTATTTTTGTCCTAAATAAGTTAACTTGGTTTATGTACTGCACTTGTGACAAATAAGTTGAAATTGCCACACAAGTTCGATGCCACCGTTTAAAATTAGTATCCCCACTTGTAGATTTTGTGTTTTTGATACAAGATTTCAAACGATTGCTAAATGTCCCAGGTGGCTTCTCAGAGTAATTAAAAATAACAATATACATGCAATAATTATGACTTTTTATGGAAGTGATTGGACCACGCGCAACTGTGCCGATAAGCTAACTTATTAATATAGCGACATTATCAAACATTTGATACCACGATGTAAATTCTAAGTAAACATTACAAATTATCTCACTTGATAATTCTCTTTTATTAAAAGACAATCGATTTAACCATCAATTTTAAAAAATTAAAATTATTTTTGAGTTTCTTATAAGTTGCTCAGAAGTTTAATATGCAAAAAAGAAAAATTTAAATCAAATTTTATAAAGGGACTTTAAGTAGGATTCAATCAATATTAATACTTGTGCTTGAATGTTTTCATGATTTTTGGTAATATTAATTCTGCATTTTTTTAATGCATGGTTTTCAGTTAGAATAAAACAAGTGGTGTGGATAATAAGCTATTACTGGTACAAATTGAATAATTTGTTTTAGATCGCATGACTAGATAAGCATATTGCAGCATTATGATGCTAAAATATTGTACGTTAGTGGTATTGCAAATATAAATCTATAAAAAGAATATTTGCCAGAAAAAATATGTTTCGACATGGAATCAGTGCAGTTATTTTGTAGCATTTTTGTCCTCAATGTTTTTGCTCATTTATTGCTATTTTAGATAACTAATTGAGTATTTAGCAGTAGTTAAAAACCGATAATGCATGCCATTTGTGAATTGCATTGTGTACATTTTAAATCTTTATCTTTTAAAATAACTTTATAAAAATTGTTTTCAAGGCATTGTGTGTAATTATAGTACACTTAGTCGATTGAAAGTTAAATTTAAAAAATAACCTGTTATGCTTTTGAATTAGCTAGACTAAATTTGCAACATGAAATTGGCAATCGTTAAAATTATTTTTGATATTAATGTAACTCGTAATAATACGTTTAACACTGAATCATGCTGTTAATTGTTCAATTTACTATTAGCAAACGGGTTATAATCAAAGTTAGAATATGTTTAAATTTTTAAAATATTATTTATTATTATTTTTAATTGTGCAAATATGTTACGTCTTTGCTTTGAATGCTATATTTTAAATGATTAATTTAATGGTTTATGTACGAATTTTAATTTTTAACATGTGTAAGTGCAAATTAGTTTGCTTGGAAGTTACTGTTGAAAAACATTTTTATTTATTTATTGTTGATTGTGGGCTTATGCAAATAATACACGTAACACGTGAGGAATTCTTTTATTTTTTTGAAATTAAATTTCGCATAAATTATTGGAAAATTAGCAGGTCATATTTTAAATTAGCGCATGCATGATATTAACATTGCCAAATTTATTAACTTAAGTTATTTAATAATAATTCAGTATTTTGATCAAAATACGATCAACTTTAAATTTTCAAAATAGTGATTGCAATTTGAAAATGACATACTTTACTACAGTACTTAGTGATCAAAATACTAATTGTATTAATTACCGGATAAATTTATTATATATGAAAGTTTAAGTGATTACAATCTTACCTGTATTTTCTTTATTTTCGGATGCTTTTTCATCTTCGTTGTCGGTTTTTGATGTCCATGAATGTGGACTATTTGGCGAATAAGGTCTAGAAGTATCATCAGTTATGTCTCCTTCATCAAACTTGTCATCGATGGTCGATGTACTTCGTGATCTCGGTTTAGCTGCTGCCGTCTCCGCGCTTTCACTTGCAGCTGTTGAGTCCATCGATAAATCGGTCGACGGAACGTTGGCTCCAGTTGACAAACTGCGTTGTTGCTTTTTAACTAGAAATGACTTTGGCATTTTGGCACTTTTTTTTTAAAAAAAAAAAATAAAATAAAAGCACAGTCTTGAATATATAAAATTACTTTGGCCCGAAAAAAAATTAAAAAGTAAATCAAGGCACACACGCGATTTCTGTCTGTTGATATACGGGGAAAAATTAACTACTGCTGAAAGAGTTTATGTAATTGTCCGTCTTCATTCTGTAATAGCCGAAATATTATTAAAAGTGGCTACTGGTTTTGCTTTAAATTCTCCTCCCACAAATATGAAAGAAATGTTAGATTGTCCAATACAAGTTGAAGGGGGATAACAGAAAGCAAGGCGCTCGACCATCTGAAATTGCACTTAACAAATGACGGGGATTTTCTCCCCTTGGCAAACTTTCTGTATGGTATATATACGCCCTCAGTCTACTTATTAATGGTGGACCAAATTTTATTAATCTTACTTATGAAAGCTATTACGTGGTTTGGAGATAGGTTGGTGTTACGTGAAGTTCTAAAGCGCCCTCTAGAGGCGACTAATGTCATTTGTTGCAATCAGCTTACCTATATCAGAGCCCTTTTCCAACTTTAAGCCTAATACCGACTTGTTCGCGTGTGCCATCGCTCTCATGCCGAACAAATACAAGCGATCGCGGCATCATGTAACATTGTCGGACGTCACGTCGTTTCGTTGTAGCGTGTCAGTGAGTGGGCGATAAAAATGATCGACGTAAAAGCCACGCCTTCTGTTGCTCTTGGATCCAGATGGAAACAATCAATGCTGGCAAACCAATCCGGTGAACATGTGACGTAGTAAACTTTAATAACGCCCACAATTTGATGACCAAGAAACAATGAGCTCAGTAATGCAAAAATACATAACTTTTTTCTCAGATGCTACGTTAGTTAAAATCAATGGTATATTGGCGAAATTTATTAATTAAACAGACTTAATTTCAAATGTTAAATCAAAAGAAAATCATTGCTGTATGATAAAGTTATTTTAAATTGTTATGACTTATTCTTTAAAACAATACATGTAAATGTTAGCAGTGTTATGATTTTACAACTGATTCAGAAACGTTTATTTGGTCTATCAAAATATGTATAGTTACTAATGAGCCACACGTGTTCATATACAATTTTGAATAACCAAACTTCCTCTACCACCTCTTGGGTTCTCCCCTAAACTTTCACCCCATTCTATGTCTAAATGAAATAGGTAATCGTATACACTGTACAGTATTATAGTAGGAAGTGGAACCACTATTATCTTTAGTTTCTATCCTTGGACACGTGACAATAGGAAGAGAAGATACACGTGCATATTATGTTTACAATGCATGTTCACACAAGCGTTACATCACTTTATAATAATTATAATCACACGTCTGGGACTTGCTATATTCTGTAACATCCATATGGGGCACGAGACCAACGTTAAATTAGACGATAACTGTACATGTTAATTGTTTATTTCACGCTTTTATGCACAAAACACGCCATGGTCTTTACATTTAAGTCATGCCAATAGATACTCAAACGCAAGGCTACTTTAAAGATAACATTTTGGTAGCCAAACATAAAGTTAAGTTTTGAAAAACATTTTTGGGACACATTAAAATAACTTATTATGATTGAAAAATAGTTAAAAATATTCCTTTAATTGCTAGACCAAAATGATTGTTTTTAAACTATTTTTAAATCTAATTTGTATATGCGTGGCAGGTGAGAACTTAGGTTTTTACTCAACCGTAGCTTATACCTGTTTAGATAAAAGTTGAATTGAATATAGTGTACATAAAAATTCAGAGTAGGATTTCTTTTGGCAGTGGTTCATGGATCGTTAACTGTAAAGCAGTTGGTACCATCGTTATGGTTTTTGGAGGATTACAAATCACATTGGTAACACCATTATACTGTAGTTGTTTTTTGATGTGGAAACGTGAATTGATCGAAAGCAAACAAATACGACACATCTGTGTTCTGCATTAATGACCACTTAATGACAACTGCTGATGTAAATCTAAATACAATTCAAATGAGTGAGAGATATATAATGCACGTGTGTGTGTGTGTGTTATAACATTTATGAGGTGGGATAGAGAAATCTACAGATGTTTTCAGTTTGGTCAATTTTTTCATATTTATAAATTTTCATAGTTAATTTTCGGATAAAATGATTACATAATTATACGAAGGGGTAAAAAGTAAGCGCGTGTTCATGTCTTAGTGAAGTTTAATTCAAACTAACTTAAGTTCGACGACTGACTAGGCTTCACTGTCTGTGTGTGTAATTTTGAAATAATTTCTTTAGTTATAGGAAAGTCATCTGGCAAGCGGGTCTTTTCGATGAGCTACCTTTTACTGTTACTGTTAGTAAGTCCATGAATGGTGATGATGGGGTGCAATCAGGTTAAGTGACCTCATTTAACCTGATGCACACTCGTTTTTTTATGTATACAATATGTACTATCATTATTATTATTATTACTTTTTTTTGTTGTTGCGTTGTTTAGGATTTAGTGTCTAGTCAGTTTGCCAGTAATTGTATATTATACCTCTATAACAATAAAAAAGATAATGCATTCAACTTTTGCAAATCACTTTTAGCATCGTCCTGATTATTTAATGTTGAAATGATATTACAGTTAATTTAATAGTCAATGGTGTAGGGACTGCAATTATTATTGTATTGGTGTTGAATCAGTAATTTACTCGTTAAAAATATTAACATGATTAAGTATCTTTTTAGTGACTTTTTGGTACTTTTGATGTTGTCCATGTTGCATTTTATTTATTCATAATTTTTTGACATTAAATTACGTCAGTGCAAGTATTTTTTACCCCTACTGATAAACGTACATACAGACAAGTAGATTTCTTTATTTATTCATTTATGTATTTGTAATGTTAATCTGTTTTGAAGCGCGTGATTAATAGTCGCGTGTTTTTTGGCTTTACAAAGTACCGGTGCATGATACGCCAAAGTTAATCAAAATCGCGCCAGAACGAATTCAAAAGTACGAGTGGTGCCCTCTGGTATCAGTCAAGGTAGGGCAGCCGCTGTGCCACGCGACCGGAAGTAGGTAAAGCGGTGGTGATATTAAGTAGATGGGTGGTTTGAGGTTTTTTGTTATTATTTTTTTTTACTCTTTTAGGGGAAAAAAGTGAAAGGGGGTTTTAGTAAAATAGGGAGAACCTGTTTCCCTAATTCTTCCCCATTGTCAACAGGGTTGAACAGGCACATGTCCAGGCTGTGTTTGCTATTTATTCGGCCTCTGACGCGACATAAGGGAGAGAAAATATACTAAAAAAATGATAGTTTGTTTTGTTTTCGAATAGTTTGTATACTGGAAGGGAAAATAATAATACAGCTTTTTTTTTTGAATTAGGAGAAATTACATTGTTTTTATTGTATTCCTTTTTTTAGTTTGAATATTGTTGTAACATTTGTGTAATTTCTGCAGCATTTAGTAAACTGTTTATATTGTCCAGTACAGTATTAGAATTGCTTTCTTTTTCAATTTTGGTTCTGTTTATTGGCACTGACTATTGAGGCAATCACATGTTTAAATATTTTTGAGGGTTTTATCACACATTTACATCTTTGTTTTTCTCGTCATAATATTTTTGTTGGGTATTTTGTGTATTCGATGAAAATGTATTGATGTCAGCACTCAGCAGTGTTTATTATTCTAGTAATTTGTTGACCAGGGTGTAGTATTTACATGAAACATCAGTTGATTTCTTATAATTTTGCTAAATTAGTAAACATCACTACCACCACCAATTTGTACAGCATATTTAATATTTAAAAATAAATGTTTATGTAGTTTAATAGCTGACGTTCTTACTATGTAATTACACCTACTTTACAGTATTATTGACAAAATTAGTGTAGTGTTTTGCTGCTAAATGAAAATTAGTTTAAATATTTAAGTTGCCACGCCATTTGGGTTGTTTTAATTTTTATTAATCAATTATTTTTTGTTGGTTGGGAGAATGTGGTGTAAGTAAAAACCGACAACAAAAAGCTTGTCTATTCATTACAGATGAATTCATCAAATTTAAATCAGCTCCTCTTAAATTAATTCTAATTTCATGTCGTTAATTGAGTCTATTGATTAATGTTCAAGTCTACATCATTAATTGTAATTAAACAATTTACTTTTCTTCTTCCTCTTCTTTTCAAACTAAGAATCTTTTTCTGATTTACGATTTCACATGCTCCAACGGTTTTGGACATGATGCGAGTGTGGCAGATGAGCCATACACACACTGTACATTGTGGTTGAATGGGTGGCTTAATGTGAAGAAAGAGGTTGTTTTTAGTCTTCAAACTCAAAAGAGAAGAGATCAATTGACTGTTATTGTTTTTATATCTGTTCAATCGTGTAATGAACAAACCCTTGATGGATTGCTGTTTTGGCCAAAAATGTTTTTTTTTTCTCTCTTTGCTTTTTTTGCAGAAATATACTGAATGAAAGTGAAATAAAAGAATACAATGTGAGAAATAAACACATGTCTGTTCCTGAGTTAATTTGACGTAACATAATAAACTTTGCGCCATTAAAGCTTATTAGAATTAATATTAGCATTTTGGAGGAGGAGATAGATAGAGAAATAAAAAACTTTTGTTGAGTTATGGAAATAGCCGGTATAGTTGCTAAGCATTTGTCTTAGTGACATTTGTTTTTGTCCATGAACCACGTAAAGATGTCCGTGCAGTCATTGATAGGCAAGATGTGTATTTAGAGTGAAGCAATCGATGGCGATGCTCGTGTTACAGTGCTATTATATTGGTCCTATAATTATAGACCCATTATTTGTCATTTGGCGGTGGTTTGGGGGAGGGTGGAGGGGGTGTGGGTGAGCGATAGAGATAGTAATTGTGTATGTGTATACAGTAGAAATGTTATTCCAATTTCGGCAAAGGTTTATTGAAGGCAGTCATTGGAAAACTATAAAAACCTGAGCTTCGCAGATTGCGAGTTTCTCACAATTTCTCACTCCAATAATAAAAGAAGCTGTGTTTTATCCACTGACGATGGCTATACTGAATGTTAGATTGCTGATACTCTTTCTCCTGCCCCGTAATGTTACTACACCGTTGAATTTGAGGACTAAAAACATATAAACTGCAAACATCTGCATCAAACCAATCGTTTCCACGTTGAATAATTAATAACTTTTTTTTAATAAGCAAGCATTTTCATGTCAACTTTATAATACATACAATTTTTTTTTTGAATTTTACCTCTTTTGTAATGACTGCAATTTTATATTTCTGTTAACAAAACCACCTTTTTTTGTCAATTTTTCAAGGTTGAAACAAAAAAGTTAATCAATAATTGATCGTGTCTTTGTAGTTTGAACTTTTTTTATTAAGTGCAGCACAAAGAGCACTTTATATAAGCAACTTTAATACATGAAAACAAATAAAACTTATTTGCACGTTAAAGTAACTTTGTAATAAAAGCAATTTTAAAGCTAACATGACATTTTTCCAACTGAAACTTTGTTATTAATTATTAACTGTGGAAATGGATTATACATTTTATTTTATGGATTGAAATTTTTTTTAACTTATATAAATCTGACATTTTCATGTATAATTCCTTATAAACGTAACTGCTTATTATTATTTGGTGATTTTTCGAATCTCATTTGGTTCGTTAGTAATTAATTACTCATGCATTTATTGCATTGGACATCTGTTAGGACTCCATGCTAGTTCTCTTTCTCTCTCTTTCTATTTTTTTTTTTTTTTTTTTTTTTTTGAATTACAACAGTTCCCACACGAATGTACTCAATTGTCAGGAAATATGTGTCCCATTTGTTACATCGACATGACGTGTGAGCTAATATCTTATTCCGACGATTTGTGTCACGATTTTACTTTGTGCAACTTGACAGCTATGACGTCATTTTTATATATTTTTTTCCTTCGTCTTCAGCGAGGTCACTAAATACAAACGCATTGATTGGTTATGTTATTCAAACGATTGCTATGGTGAGTTACTTTGCAGTCGATATACAGTATACACAAAAGCATTATGCTTGTCTGTGGTTCAAATCTCCTGTCATCCAATCATCTAAAAACACAGAGAAAGAAAATTTCCTAAAAATTAAACTACAGATATTAAACTTATGGTAGTTGTAATTGATAAAATAAATCTTGTAATGCAGCAAAAAATGTTCGGATTGTGATTATCTTTAGACTAATACTTACCAGAATGTCAGTAGTCAGTTAATTTTTTTTTGAATTGAGTTAAAATGTGCTAAATTATTGACTTAATGTGAAACTATGACAACTACAATGTTACAGTGTTTAGTGAAATTGAAGTGGCCAGATGATGAACTTTAAATTATTGATAAATTGTAGAAACAATGAAAGATTTATTGACCATCACTGTCCTTTTCTACTTGATTTAACTGCCATTGTTGCATTAGAGAAATTATAAACACATTATTAAGCAGATTTATATAAGATTAATCAATAATTTTTTGATTATAAAATCAAAAAGAGCAAACATTTTCGTCCAGTCATGCAATTATTGATTCAAACTTTCTTCATAGTTATCAATATATCGATTGTTTTGGCAACTTTTATCGTTTTGTAATTATGATGATCTGTGCTGAAGACATCGTGAAAAATAAATTAAAAATTTATGTTGCTAAAAAAAAAACGTCCAAGTAACTACATTGTAGTCGATATCATCAAGCATAAAAGGATGCAGCAGTACGCATGCGTCTGCCAGTATCGAATTCTGATGTAAACAAAAGGATTCAAAATCTTGATCAGGTCAATGTTGCGTGACCGCTTCGGAAATAAAAGGTTTGGAAACAAAAAGAAAAATTGATGGCAACTTGGCTTTGTTTCGGTTGCCGCCTATCAACTAACATGTCATTTGTTTGCTGCTTACAATTTAGAATTTCAAATTAGAACCTATAATACAGTAAGCGAATTTGGCAAACCCATGCACTGAAATTCACTTGTTTTGCTCTTTTTGTTTTCGTTACCGTACTGAACATAACACCTAAAAAATCGAAACAATTCTCAATTATTTAGCGTAGTGATTCTCTTTTGTCTTCCTGTTTTTCTCTTTCCAAACAATAACAACAACAACAATAAAAACTTGGTATTATCTTAATTAATCGAAGTCGTTAAATTAATTAAAAGACGCTAAACTTATTTGACCTTGTAAGATGATGAAAGTCGAATTAATTTTGTATAACTTGCATGTACTGCACTGCAAACTTAATTTGTCATTTCGTGATTTGCTGAGATAAATTTTTACAATTCGTGACTGTGTGGGGCTCCTGGATATCAAAACTATAGCAGGTGCAAACGACGACACTGTCTTAAAATATTCAGCAATACAATCCATGGTTACTTCGATTTTTGCAATGGATTTGCACTTTATATCCGTAAACTTTGTCTTTTTTTCCCCCTTTTTTCCCTATGGTTTACTGTATATGTTCAGTATGTTTTACGCTAAGTTATCAACTATTTAAGTCCATACCCACTGATATTCCCCTACCGCCTCTCTAGCTTAATGAATGTTTGATTCGCGTGTCCAAATCGCTGTCCTTATCTCTCTGTGTATTTCTTTAGTGAAATTGGGACTTAAGGTTTGGCCAAGCTTTCATCGAATATCATGATGACAATATTAAAAATAAACGACAGCAACGTTAACAACGGTCAGATTGCGTGTTAATACCTCGGTAAATT
>JAAFCF010006680.1:23395069-23499310 GCA_013389785.1 Helicorthomorpha holstii
GTTAAATTAGACGATAACTGTACATGTTAATTGTTTATTTCACGCTTTTATGCACAAAACACGCCATGGTCTTTACATTTAAGTCATGCCAATAGATACTCAAACGCAAGGCTACTTTAAAGATAACATTTTGGTAGCCAAACATAAAGTTAAGTTTTGAAAAACATTTTTGGGACACATTAAAATAACTTATTATGATTGAAAAATAGTTAAAAATATTCCTTTAATTGCTAGACCAAAATGATTGTTTTTAAACTATTTTTAAATCTAATTTGTATATGCGTGGCAGGTGAGAACTTAGGTTTTTACTCAACCGTAGCTTATACCTGTTTAGATAAAAGTTGAATTGAATATAGTGTACATAAAAATTCAGAGTAGGATTTCTTTTGGCAGTGGTTCATGGATCGTTAACTGTAAAGCAGTTGGTACCATCGTTATGGTTTTTGGAGGATTACAAATCACATTGGTAACACCATTATACTGTAGTTGTTTTTTGATGTGGAAACGTGAATTGATCGAAAGCAAACAAATACGACACATCTGTGTTCTGCATTAATGACCACTTAATGACAACTGCTGATGTAAATCTAAATACAATTCAAATGAGTGAGAGAGATATATAATGCACGTGTGTGTGTGTGTGTGTGTTATAACATTTATGAGGTGGGATAGAGAAATCTACAGATGTTTTCAGTTTGGTCAATTTTTTCATATTTATAAATTTTCATAGTTAATTTTCGGATAAAATGATTACATAATTATACGAAGGGGTAAAAAGTAAGCGCGTGTTCATGTCTTAGTGAAGTTTAATTCAAACTAACTTAAGTTCGACGACTGACTAGGCTTCACTGTCTGTGTGTGTAATTTTGAAATAATTTCTTTAGTTATAGGAAAGTCATCTGGCAAGCGGGTCTTTTCGATGAGCTACCTTTTACTGTTACTGTTAGTAAGTTCATGAATGGTGATGATGGGGTGCAATCAGGTTAAGTGACCTCATTTAACCTGATGCACACTCGTTTTTTTATGTATACAATATGTACTATCATTATTATTATTATTACTTTTTTTTGTTGTTGCGTTGTTTAGGATTTAGTGTCTAGTCAGTTTGCCAGTAATTGTATATTATACCTCTATAACAATAAAAAAGATAATGCATTCAACTTTTGCAAATCACTTTTAGCATCGTCCTGATTATTTAATGTTGAAATGATATTACAGTTAATTTAATAGTCAATGGTGTAGGGACTGCAATTATTATTGTATTGGTGTTGAATCAGTAATTTACTCGTTAAAAATATTAACATGATTAAGTATCTTTTTAGTGACTTTTTGGTACTTTTGATGTTGTCCATGTTGCATTTTATTTATTCATAATTTTTTGACATTAAATTACGTCAGTGCAAGTATTTTTTACCCCTACTGATAAACGTACATACAGACAAGTAGATTTCTTTATTTATTCATTTATGTATTTGTAATGTTAATCTGTTTTGAAGCGCGTGATTAATAGTCGCGTGTTTTTTGGCTTTACAAAGTACCGGTGCATGATACGCCAAAGTTAATCAAAATCGCGCCAGAACGAATTCAAAAGTACGAGTGGTGCCCTCTGGTATCAGTCAAGGTAGGGCAGCCGCTGTGCCACGCGACCGGAAGTAGGTAAAGCGGTGGTGATATTAAGTAGATGGGTGGTTTGAGGTTTTTTGTTATTATTTTTTTTTACTCTTTTAGGGGAAAAAAGTGAAAGGGGGTTTTAGTAAAATAGGGAGAACCTGTTTCCCTAATTCTTCCCCATTGTCAACAGGGTTGAACAGGCACATGTCCAGGCTGTGTTTGCTATTTATTCGGCCTCTGACGCGACATAAGGGAGAGAAAATATACTAAAAAAATGATAGTTTGTTTTGTTTTCGAATAGTTTGTATACTGGAAGGGAAAATAATAATACAGCTTTTTTTTTTGAATTAGGAGAAATTACATTGTTTTTATTGTATTCCTTTTTTTAGTTTGAATATTGTTGTAACATTTGTGTAATTTCTGCAGCATTTAGTAAACTGTTTATATTGTCCAGTACAGTATTAGAATTGCTTTCTTTTTCAATTTTGGTTCTGTTTATTGGCACTGACTATTGAGGCAATCACATGTTTAAATATTTTTGAGGGTTTTATCACACATTTACATCTTTGTTTTTCTCGTCATAATATTTTTGTTGGGTATTTTGTGTATTCGATGAAAATGTATTGATGTCAGCACTCAGCAGTGTTTATTATTCTAGTAATTTGTTGACCAGGGTGTAGTATTTACATGAAACATCAGTTGATTTCTTATAATTTTGCTAAATTAGTAAACATCACCATCGCCACCAATTTGTACAGCATATTTAATATTTAAAAATAAATGTTTATGTAGTTTAATAGCTGACGTTCTTACTATGTAATTACAACTACTTTACAGTATTATTGACAAAATTAGTGTAGTGTTTTGCTGCTAAATGAAAATTAGTTTAAATATTTAAGTTGCCACGCCATTTGGGTTGTTTTAATTTTTATTAATCAATTATTTGTTGTTGGTTGGGAGAATGTGGTGTAAGTAAAAACCGACAACAAAAAGCTTGTCTATTCATTACAGATGAATTCATCAAATTTAAATCAGCTCCTCTTAAATTAATTCTAATTTCATGTCGTTAATTGAGTCTATTGATTAATGTTCAAGTCTACATCATTAATTGTAATTAAACAATTTACTTTTCTTCTTCCTCTTCTTTTCAAACTAAGAATCTTTTTCTGATTTACGATTTCACATGCTTCAACGGTTTTGGACATGATGTGAGTGTGGCAGATGAGCCATACACACACTGTACATTGTGGTTGAATGGGTGGCTTAATGTGAAGAAAGAGGTTGTTTTTAGTCTTCAAACTCAAAAGAGAAGAGATCAATTGACTGTTATTGTTTTTATATCTGTTCAATCGTGTAATGAACAAACCCTTGATGGATTGCTGTTTTGGCCAAAAATGTTTTTTTTTTCTCTCTTTGCTTTTTTTGCAGAAATATACTGAATGAAAGTGAAATAAAAGAATACAATGTGAGAAATAAACACATGTCTGTTCCTGAGTTAATTTGACGTAACATAATAAACTTTGCGCCATTAAAGCTTATTAGAATTAATATTAGCATTTTGGAGGAGGAGATAGATAGAGAAATAAAAAACTTTTGTTGAGTTATGGAAATAGCCGGTATAGTTGCTAAGCATTTGTCTTAGTGACATTTGTTTTTGTCCATGAACCACGTAAAGATGTCCGTGCAGTCATTGATAGGCAAGATGTGTATTTAGAGTGAAGCAATCGATGGCGATGCTCGTGTTACAGTGCTATTATATTGGTCCTATAATTATAGACCCATTATTTGTCATTTGGCGGTGGTTTGGGGGAGGGTGGAGGGGGTGTGGGTGAGCGATAGAGATAGTAATTGTGTATGTGTATACAGTAGAAATGTTATTCCAATTTCGGCAAAGGTTTATTGAAGGCAGTCATTGGAAAACTATAAAAACCTGAGCTTCGCAGATTGCGAGTTTCTCACAATTTCTCACTCCAATAATAAAAGAAGCTGTGTTTTATCCACTGACGATGGCTATACTGAATGTTAGATTGCTGATACTCTTTCTCCTGCCCCGTAATGTTACTACACCGTTGAATTTGAGGACTAAAAACATATAAACTGCAAACATCTGCATCAAACCAATCGTTTCCACGTTGAATAATTAATAACTTTTTTTTAATAAGCAAGCATTTTCATGTCAACTTTATAATACATACAATTTTTTTTTGAATTTTACCTCTTTTGTAATGACTGCAATTTTATATTTCTGTTAACAAAACCACCTTTTTTTTGTCAATTCTTCAAGGTTGAAACAAAAAAGTTAATCAATAATTGATCGTGTCTTTGTAGTTTGAACTTTTTTTTATTAAGTGCAGCACAAAGAGCACTTTATATAAGCAACTTTAATACATGAAAACAAATAAAAATTATTTGCACGTTAAAGTAACTTTGTAATAAAAGCAATTTTAAAGCTAACATGACATTTTTCCAACTGAAACTTTGTTATTAATTATTAACTGTGGAAATGGATTATACATTTTATTTTATGGATTGAAATTTTTTTTTAACTTATACAAATCTGACATTTTCATGTATAATTCCTTATAAACGTAACTGCTTATTATTATTTGGTGATTTTTCGAATCTCATTTGGTTCGTTAGTAATTAATTACTCATGCATTTATTGCATTGGACATCTGTTAGGACTCCATGCTATTTTCTCTCTTTCTCTTTCTATTTTTTTTTTTTTTTTTTTTTTTTTTGAATTACAACAGTTCCCACACGAATGTACTCAATTGTCAGGAAATATGTGTCCCATTTGTTACATCGACATGACGTGTGAGCTAATATCTTATTCCGACGATTTGTGTCACGATTTTACTTTGTGCAACTTGACAGCTATGACGTCATTTTTATATATTTTTTTCCTTCGTCTTCAGCGAGGTCACTAAATACAAACGCATTGATTGGTTATGTTATTCAAACGATTGCTATGGTGAGTTACTTTGCAGTCGATATACAGTATACACAAAAGCATTATGCTTGTCTGTGGTTCAAATCTCCTGTCATCCAATCATCTAAAAACACAGAGAAAGAAAATTTCCTAAAACAACAGAAAATATATAACTTATGGTAGTTGTAATTGATAAAATAAATCTTCTAATGCAGTAAAAAATGTTCGGATTGTGATTATCATTAGACTAATACTTACCAGAATGTCAGTTAATTTTTTTTGAATTGAGTTAAAATGTGCTAAATTATTGACTTAATGTGAAACTATGACAACTACAATGTTACAGTGTTTAGTGAAATTGAAGTGGCCAGATGATGAACTTTAAATTATTGATAAATTGTAGAAACAATGAAAGATTTATTGACCATCACTGTGCTTTTCTACTTGATTTAACTGCCATTGTTGCATTAGAGAAATTATAAACACATTATTAAGCAGATTTATATAAGATTAATCGATAATTTTTTGATTATAAAATCAAAAAGAGCAAACATTTTCGTCCAGTCATGCAATTATTGATTCAAACTTTCTTTATAGTTATCAATATATCGATTGTTTTGGCAACTTTTATCGTTTTATAATTATGATGATCTGTGCTGAAGACATCGTGAAAAATAAATTAAAAATTTATGTTGCTAAAAAAAAAAACGTCCAAGTAACTACATTGTAGTCGATATCATCAAGCATAAAAGGATGCAGCAGTACGCATGCGTCTGCCAGTATCGAATTCTGATGTAAACAAAAGGATTCAAAATCTTGATCAGGTCAATGTTGCGTGACCGCTTCGGAAATAAAAGGTTTGGAAACAAAAAGAAAAATTGATGGCAACTTGGCTTTGTTTCGGTTGCCGCCTATCAACTAACATGTCATTTGTTTGCTGCTTACAATTTAGAATTTCAAATTAGAACCTATAATACAGTAAGCGAATTTGGCAAACCCATGCACTGAAATTCACTTGTTTTGCTCTTTTTGTTTTTGTTACCGTACCAAACATAACACCTAAAAAATCGAAACAATTCTCAATTATTTAGCGTAGTGATTCTCTTTTGTCTTCCTGTTTTTATCTTTCCAAACAATAACAACAACAATAAAAACTTGGTATTATCTTAATTAATCGAAGTTGTTAAATTAATTAAAAGACGCTAAACTTATTTGACCTTGTAAGATGAAAGTCGGATTAATTTTGTATAACTTGCATGTACTGCACTGCAAACTTAATTTGTCATTTCGTGATTTGCTGAGATAAATTTTTACAATTCGTGACTGTGTGGGGCTCCTGGATATCAAAACTATAGCAGGTGCAAACGACGACACTGTCTTAAAATATTCAGCAATACAATCCATGGTTACTTCGATTTTTGCAATGGATTTGCACTTTATATCCGTAAACTTTGTCTTTTTTTCCCCCTTCTTTCCCTATGGTTTACTGTATATGTTCAGTATGTTTTACGCTAAGTTATCAACTATTTAAGTCCATACCCACTGATATTCCCCTACCGCCTCTCTAGCTTAATGAATGTTTGATTCGCGTGTCCAAATCGCTGTCCTTATCTCTCTGTGTGTTTCTTTAGTGAAATTGGGACTTAAGGTTTGGCCAAGCTTTCATCGAATATCATGATGACAATATTAAAAATAAACGACAGCAACGTTAACAACGGTCAGATTGCGTGTTAATACCTCGGTAAATTTTCGGCGCCCTCTATTGTATGTTGAGAAAAGATGAGTCTCTTGGGAACTTGTATTATACATACACTCTTTGCTTAAAATTCCCCTGGGATATCTTTTTAAAGTATCTGATATAAACACTTTAATTTGATGATCAAGGCATCGATTTATAGCAAAGTTGTTCTTTGTCAGTAAAGTTTTGGTTAGAAGCTAAAAAATGGTCTTTTTTTTTGTTTAAATTTTAATTATTAATAAGATGATTTTTTGGAAAATGGACTTGTACAGTACAATTAAGGTTAATAAATATGTGGTAGCGTAATATTGATTTATTAATGAGACGCAATGCTACTGGTGTTTTTGAACTGCAGCACATTGACAGCGTGAAAGCGTCAAATCAAGATTCAAGACTTTATGGTTCGATTTTATTGGAATATTTTGATGGAATTATTAATAGAAATCGACAATATAATTGCTGTGATATGGTTTATTTCTAAAATAGAAAACTAGGTTGCTTTACAGCATGATTGTTGGTGTTTATTGGTCGATAATTCATTATATAAAAAGCTTTCATTCATTTGAATTTTAAGCTCTGTCAGAAATTTTGTTATTAAAATGGGACTATTGATAAAATTTATTCAAATAAACATTATTTGGATAGTGTTATCAAATGATTATTTCAGCCAAAACGTTTTTTATAATTATAATAATGTTGTAGATCTTCCAACAAGATTTTCGATGTCATTTGGATTTTGCAATTGAATTGAATCGATATATTGACAAGTCGTTTGTAGGCTGGTAGCCCTCCAAGTCTCTTCAGGCTTTAGTTAGCCTATGTATAAAGCTTTATGGTTTGTCCAATGTGGCCGCTATGACAGTGTTAGGGATTCATTGATGGGAGTGAAGGGGATTTAATGTAAAGAAGAAACGGTAAAGCAGCGCCATTATAAACCTTTTCTACTGCCATGCCATGCCACCACCAACACCCACTCCAACCATGATATATATTTGTGCAAGGCTCGCATGAAATAACTTGACATTCGTCGAAGTTATCTAATATTCATGAGGCACCGAGCGTCCTGTTCACTTGTCTTCAGGCGCCCACTACCACCTACTACTTCTTTGTGCAACGCGTCCAAACGCACATAATTAATATTCGACAACATAACTGTGCATAAATTATTCGTGTGTGGCCGTCAACAACAGGTAACACATGTTACCATCGATCTGACACGGAGAAGACAGAAAATATATATGTATTTGCACGTAACAGCTTTCTAATACATTTTTCACTGAGCTTTCTCGCTCACTTTTTCACCGCAAGAGGACACTCTGTTAAAGGAGTCAATCTTAACAAGGGCAATGTGGAAAGTCAAATTTAATTACAAGCCACTTTTATTTGCTAAATTGTTTTGAAAATTTTTGTTACAGGTTTTATAAGTACTGTGTTTGTAGATCTACAAAGTAGTAACAAGTGACACAATTTATTAAAATGCAAAATTTAAAATTGACTTTAATTACTTAAGTTTGTGTTTAATTGATTGTGTACAATGATGCAAAAAACACGTTTTTATACCCAACGATTGAGTTCAGACCTTTAAAAGATATCCATATCTACTTCCAACTAATCATTTGGGATGACCCTAATTTATTACACATTCTTTCGTCATCGCATTTAATGTTGAAAAGAAAGGGCAACGTTTGATGCGTTTGCCGTCTATTGTAGTCAACCTTGTTGTGATTAACAGTTGACTAATGCTTTTTCGTACTATTAAAGCCATACATATTATATGGGGCTGTTTATTATTTTACTTTTTTGTGTGTGATAGAAAGCTAAGATAGCAGCAGCCAAAGTAAAACGGCTATTACTTGAATATGATTATTACAGTATAAATTCCGTGTTAAGCAACGCTTATTATCACCATAGGTGATAAATAAAATGATAGATTTAGGAATAGCATATCGTATTTTGACACGAGTTTGCAATAGACAGGAGGACATTTTCTATGAAAAGTTATCAGGTGGTTTATAATACTGTGGCATGGAGTGCAATTTTGTCAAATTAAAATGGCATGATTATATCAAAATAAATGTAATTATGTTAATATGTGTGGTCATTAAAAAGCTTTATTGATTACGAATACTTTAATCTACTTTTAGTTATTATCAATCTAATATGAAACTGTCATATTTAGCCAGTACAGTACTAATATAATTGTTTAATTTAATAGTTTTTTTTTATTAATTAGTGATGATTAGCATCTTAATTTCTAAAACTCTTGGCTATTATGGTTTTTTAAATCGATTTCTTTACGGTTTACATAGTCAAATGCTTTGCAGTGGAGTAACATTGTTAGGGGGTTAATTTTGTACCTATTTTTAATCCCATATAACCGGTCAGTAAAGAGCTTTTGGAACGTCGTGTATTTTCAATGGCTTCCGGAATACATGGACATTATGACCGAATTATTGGCTATAAGCTTCAATAATGTTTTCTAGAAGTCAGAGATACATATTTATGCTTGTTTTATTAATTTTAGTGGATCAATTTTCTGAACGGATTTTATAAATAAATAAAAACGATTTGATTTAAGACATTTATGGGATGTGGGATGCTTATTAATAAAAGAATGTCATGTTTAAACGATGAATTGATCATGTGTTGCATTGTCTTATAAGATTAGCATCATGATTAAAACGTGTAAAGTTTTTATTTTTTGTTACTAATACATCACTTGGTATTATTTAAAAATATATTTGAAGTTGAATTCTTGTATTGGAGCTTTCAAACTGTTGTTTTGTATTTTATTGTCATGTGTTACAATGTAAAATACGATTCAGTCTGTCGGTATAAACTTTACAGTAGTTGTTAATACTGTAATATTTAGTGAGTGTATAGTGTTTTTTTTTCGTGCAAAGTTTCAGTGTTGAGTATTGTTCTATAAGAAGTTTACACATTTTGCTTTACAGATGAAAAATCGCTAAGTAGTTTTTTTTTTTTTTTTTTTTGGTATTTTTTATGACGGCGATTTGTACAGCAATAGTGAAATATATAAATACAGTATCTTGTGACTCAGATGTACAATGATAAAGAAATATAAATCTAGCTTTCACGTACTTGCAATGCACAGTGAACCGTGCTTTGACGAAGATTGGATAAATCTTATGCTGGCGCCATACACTGTTATTTACGACTTGTACAGCTATTTCTTTCACTTCTTTTTCTTGGATTTGATATACGATATTATCAAGTGTGATGGTTGATGGTAAAGATTTTCTTTTAGAGATTCTTTAAAACTTCTCAAAAATAAAAAAAAAACAAATGGTTTTGAATGATTAATACATTATGCATTTTAATTATTGTTAAAATGCAAATAATTGACTCTGACGTTGCTGTTGTTTATTTACTTGTTAATTTGGAAACAAAATAAAAGAGTAAGCGTTGTGGAAACGTGGTATGATAAATAAGTGCAAGACCATTATTTGTGGTTTAGTAGATAAAGGGGCAATTAAGCTTTCTGAGTCAAAGGAAATCTCGCTCATTCTATTTGTATTTGCTTTTCTACACGTAAAACGTACGTACACAGAGTGATAATATAATGTTTTTACTCGCCATATGTCGCTAAACCGTAAAATCAACCACGTGTTTTAATTGACGAGCTTCACAATACAACGGTCAGCTCTCCTGTACATTGTACGTGGGGTTGTGTAATGTAATAGCTCTCATCACACTCGATTTTCTTCATTTAGTCTACTTAGCAGTTGCCTAATTCAGTCAGTAGGAGTCTAATTGCGCAAATCCGACGCACACGTGTCGACACTGCACGCGATTCATTGATGCGTAGTGCTGTTTAATGCTTCCTAAAGAATAAATGTGCACACACACATATACAAGGCTTCATTAAACCTCATACACCAATCGCCCATAAATTTAACAAAAACAACAAAATTGTTTCCAATGGTACTTCTTTATTAAAAATAATTAATTCAAAGTCCTGCTTTGAACGTTATTACAAGCGAAGTTTGCTTATTTCAATTATTAATATCGAAATTAAATATTGAAGAACAATAATTATTTTATTTTGGGAATTTTATAAGTGACAACCATACAAGTATCGGTCAAGGTTTCTGTATTGACAATGTCTACTCCAAGCAACCCTATTACAACAAAAACATTTATTTAATTAACTTTGTTTTTTTTTATTTACAGAAAGATGACGCAATGGAAATTTAAAGTCAAATGGAAAAGGTAATGTCATGATGATTTAATTTCTTGTGTAAAGTTTAGTATTAGTAAATTTCACTTACCAAGCAGAATAGCCATGCACTTTATAAATCTTTTTGACGCATGAAATATCATCTCCAATATAGTGGTCTCTTAAAGCTATGAATGTACAATATAAACTTATTGAGTATACAATAAGTGGCATGCAATTGAACTTAAAATGTACTTACATGCACATGGCATTTTGCATACGTTTGCTCCACCTGGTGAACACCAATAGCGATCGTTAATCTGTAATATCAATAGACCAATAGTTTAGTTACAGTTTTGTGACTATTGTATATTCAAACATTCTATAACAATTTGAAGAAAACAATTTTACATTTTATTTCAAAGTAATTTCATTATAAGGAATGGGTCATACAGGGTTATACTTAAGACTATCAGTTTGTCTATCGTTTAATTTTAGGTTCATTTTTAATCGGTGATACAATTGATTGATCTAAGTTTTATTTCTATCCAATCAATTTATCGTTTATTTAAACTGCAAGTACATTTGTGCAAAGAAAATGTTTTAAACTATTTTAAGTTTAGTATTGTTCTTACTTGAAACAATCCATGGTCAGAGCTGCCATCGTAATTGTAAATGTTTCTGGCTTTGGTGTCAAAGCTGCTTTCATGTTCAGCAATACAAAGCCCTACATATACACTGAATTAATGCAAGTTTAAAAATTATAAAAATAACTCATTACAAGTTGCCAGTTCATGTCTTGGAATATTGTATCTGAGCAATTCATGTGCGAGCTCGCACCGATCAAATTTACGACATTCAATTGGACAAATAAGAGACAAAACCATTGTCAATGCCACGATTGCCAAATTTGACTGAGAGGTTTTCATTTTTTAACAAGAAATGTTACCGAGTTTGAGTATCTTAATACCGAGATTGAAAAACAATTGCAAAATCTGGAGTATTTATACGCAAAAAATCGTCCGAGTTTGACCCCTGTTTTAGTGTTTTCTTATTGGTCAGGTTTTTAACTGATCAACCCTTTGAAGCAGCTGTAACTGACTCTTATCTTTTCGTCGAAAGATTATGCTAATAATAATAGATGATAGGGAATGATGCCAGGTCATTCCAGTTTAAAAAACAAGTTCCCTTACTCCTGTGTTTTCTCGCAATTTTCTTGGAGGTCATAGGCTCTCATTACTAAATACTTAAATTATTCAAAACGTTGTGACCAGCAATGACCAGCAGTGGCCATCTGCACTGATATGATATACTTGTACTTTATTAGCATGATTTTATTCAAAATCAGTCCATTTGTTATCCGATTAATATTTTATTTGTTATTAGTTACTCAAGGTAACCAGTTAAGGGCAAGAAAATGAATGTGAAATGATTGTTAGAATTTTAATTTTAACAGAAAAAAAATACTTGTAACAAATGGTTTACCAGTCATCATTTTAAATGAGCCTGGTTTTCACAACTTGGAGTTCTGAAAGTGAATTAATGCATGGCAGCTAATTTAAATTTTAGAGTTATGTTTTTTTAGTATGGCAAACGTTTTGCTGTTTTAATTAATTTTGGTTGAACCTGTTAAACTAAAGGGAGCAGTAAAAGAAGCAAAAAACATAATGAAACCAGAGCTTTGAATTTAAGTAAAAAGAAGTTTTTTATTATACATACAAAGTCTTAATTGATTTAATCACGCTGAGACTCGTTATTACAGTAGATTTAATTAAGAAAATCTTTTGATAACATTACTGTACACGTAAATCAACGCACATGATGAATAAGGGAGCTCGAGAGCTGCCATAAAAGTCTTTTTTTATGTTATCAAAGATTTTCATAGAATTATCAATTTGAATAATCGGTTGGCTCGTCTACTTCGCTTTATACCGTGAATATCATCATCATCATCCATGAGAGGTGATTGTTTTTTAGCCCCTGGCTCTCCTTGCCCTTCCATAATCCATCTATCTACTATGGTATGGTATATTCTAATGCAATATATCTCATCTCAAGGGTATCGTTTTTTATAACTAAACTTTTTTTATGAAGAATTTTTTTTTGCTGTTTATTAATCAACTTCATGACCATTAGTGTGTTGGACGTTTCTTTGATTAATAATTTTTATCGATTTTCGATCCCCAAACTCATTTAAATTTTCAATTTTGTATCTTCCACATTACTAAAAAAATAAAAATGCAAAATACAAAAAAATGTCCCATTGGAAGACAAAAAGGTGAATACCAATAATTTTAGTAAATAGTACAACTTACTTAACAATATTTGTTTGGGCAATTTAAATTTTTAAGTTGTTATAATAAAGAAACTAAATTCGACACACATTAGACTTGATAAGCTTTACAGTGTATTGCCATATTAATCGGCACTTGTTTTTTTTACATGCATATTTTGATGCTGTTAAAATGTTGCTGCTAGTTCTAATGTGTAATCGGATGTGAGGATAGAGAAAATGAATCTTTTGAATAAGAAATTGTTATCCAGAATGTATACGGTATAAGGGGTGATATATAAGGTTGTTTTTACCAGTGTTGAAAATTTCCCAAAGGACTCTTTTTTATGCAATACATTTTTTTAGTGCATACAATTTTTTATTACTGCTCGATGCTTGAGTTTTATGTGCTTTGTGAGAGTAAAAGGAGCTTCATCATATTAAACACCATTAAGGAAAAGCGGAATTATTTTCTACATGGCAACTTATGCTGGGATGAGTAAGTATGCAGAGTGTATATTTATATAACTTTGTATGCGTCGTAAGGGAAATAGCAGGGTTATTTTTTACAATAACGAAAAAATATTTAAAAATGAAGTCAAGAAAAAAAAGTTTTGAAAATATTGTAGGTGAATTTCAGCAAAAACAGTTTTACACTTTCAAGTTAAAAATGTATTATTTTAGTGTGCAGATATCAACTTATTGCTGGTCATTAAACCCATTAATTGGTTTTCAATTAGTAAAAAAAAAGTTATTAGAGAATCGAATTACTGTTTGAGTGTCAATTTTGCTGTTTATTGGAAATTATACTACTGCAGCATTTTAGTTTGTCAGTTTGTTTTTAAAAGGAATGATTTGTAAACCTTGTTAAAACATTTTTTATTTACTAAGAGTTATGAAGTACGGTAATGCTTAAAGTGTTTATGGATTTACTAGCTGCGATTAAATTAGTCTTGAAAATATTTCTTTATTGTGTTGCAACGCGATTGTAACAATCGTTTATTATGCTGTGTAAAAATGAAAATATGACTGGGGGTGAACTTTTTTTTTCTTTGTTACAATTGTATGCATTGCAATATTAAATTTTAAGGTGGCTGTTGAGCCATTTAATCACATTTACATATTTGAAATGGCCTATTTATATGAATATAAAAACTTTAGATATGATATAAGTAAGGTGTGTATACTCAGGGGTAGAAATGAACCGTGATGCCCATTTGGATACACAGGCAGTGACGAATGGGCCTTTGTAGACCAATAAGAAAAATTTGCATGTGGGTTAATACAGAGTACAGTGTGGGTATTATGATCAACGTTATAGCGTTATTCGTTTTTTTTTTACTATTCAAAATCCAGCGTACTTGAAGGATGGAAAAAGTGGATATGGATTCACTTTATCACTTGACTGAAAGCAGTTTTACTTTAGTCTCATTAGACTATATCACATCATAAATTCAAGTCGTTGAAAGTAACAAACCCATTTGAAAAATAACATTTTCATATCCAACGCTTTTTTTAGCGCCCAAATTGGGTTGATGTTTTATTCCATTTTATTTCGTACTTTATGTTTTTGTTGCCAACGAAAAACGACTATGCCATTGCTTGCTTGATGAAGTACAAAAAAGTTTCATTTATTTTTATGTCATACAGTTGAAAATTTATTCAACTTAAAGGCTGGGGATTGTAACCGATCAATTTTTTTTATATTTACAGTATTAGCGAATAATTTTCGATTATTAATTTTTTTATGAAAGTTTTAAATGTCAAATTATAAATGCAAATCCAATCAAAAATGAACATTTGAAAACCAAACCCTCTTTAGGCTAGTTTTTCTTTCTTTAAGTTTGATAATTAGGAAAATTAGCTTGCTAGGTAATTAGTAATTACTGATCATCAATCTGCTTTTAGTCATTGAGTATTTTGAGTGGCAATATTACAATAGTGCACTATTGGATACCGAATAGAAAATTGCTTAATAACAATTATCATTTCTGACCAAAAAGCAAACATCCATGTGGGAGTCCAAGCAGAAATAATTTCTAATTCAAGCAGACGACGTAAATGAAATTACAGTTTGACGACATGTGCCCGTAAATAGGAATAAACTTGGGAATAGTCGACAGTGCTAGACTTTAATATATTTGCTTTTTGTTTTATGATGTTATAATAAGTCGGAATGATTTGTTTATTTATTTCTTTATTTTTAGTTTCCCTTTTGTGTGTGTCGTAGATTTTAGGAATCGTGAAGTGATTGTGTGCTGACTGCTTTTGTTATTAATTTTCTTCCTATAATAAAACGTATAAATGCAGTTAATAATATATTTTTGTGTATATTTGTACACGTTGTGACATGATGAAATAAGATTTTTACGGGTTTGTTTATAAGAGAGTGACATAACTTACATGGTCATCTAAGCAGCGGCTGTAATTATATCGAATCTTAACTGTGTTGTACCGAGTGCTGATAAATGGTGTGTATTTGGCTGGCATTAAATAGATGTGTGTGCACATTCAGACCTATTAACTAGCTTTGCAAGATTGTTACTAAAAGAAATAGCTAAGGGATTTGTTTTGCGAAAAGGGGGAATGTGAAGGGTTTTTCCCTTTCCTACTCATCAAACTTAATCACCCGAGAAATAAAATAGTTGGCGCTGCCATTATGTGATGTACCAACTACCAAAGCTGGCTATGTCGACAAATTGAAGCAACTTCCCAGTTAATATCTTTTTCTTCTTAGAGAATTCTTTTTCTCTTAGGAAATGATGATTATTTCGAGTTCTTAACGACAGGAAACTAACTGCATTATTGGTCATAGTTATAAATGTATTTAAACTTGCTTCATATAATTACTGCTTAGTGTTTACTAATCAATAAATGGCAGAATTGATCTTATCTATAGAAATGTAGGGAAAGATCAATTATTATTTTAAATATATTAACGAAACTGTGAGTTTTATTATTTAATGTTTGTCTTAAATCAACATTAAATTGTTGTTATAATTGATCATACATTGACACTTAATATTGACAATGTATTGTACTTGTAATGCAAGTTATATTTTTAGACACAATTAGGTTGAATCAATATTTTAGTTTTATTAAACAAATTTGGAAAGAAGCATCCTATGAACTACTGTAGTAAATTTAGTATTTAAGTCGTTGAATAGTTTCATTTCGATTCACAAGTTGTAATAACTTTGTATTGAGATGGCTTGCTCTTTAGTGAAGTTCTTTGTAGTTGTTGTTGTATTGGTAATTGGAACCAATGCTGGTGAAATTCCTTCTGGTCAACAGCAGTTAACGACTGGTTTGAGTTCGTCTGTAAATCTTTCACTTCGTAAGTAGAAAATGGTCGTAATTTAGTTAACATCAAATGTAATTATCATTGATTTGGCCGTTTAGTTAATCCCGTGTGCGTGAGAAACGCATTTCCTGGCCTGTCATCTATCAGATCTCCACTGTTTTCTTCTAATGTCGGCTGCATTGACAACGTTCTTCAACTTAAGTCGATTGTTGATATTATACTTGGTGGTTTGGCCAGCAATAACCCCATCTGTGGCATCAGTCTGAATACTCTTAATCTTCTGGATGCTGATATTAGACTGAACATTTTAGGTCTAGTCAATGTGGCTATTTCTGTACTTGACGTGCAAGTATTTGGACTGCCAAACTCAGCTGCTAGTATTTCTCTTGTCAGTCAGTCTCCAACAACTTTAAGGGTCGACTTAGTTGTGCCTTTGCGTATTAAAACTGGCATTCAAGCCAGTGTGGGTCTTGGACTAGGTTTGTTATCAGCACCTATCAGTATTAACGCTCCCATCGAAATTAAAGCCAGAGCTTCTATTTCGCTGTTGGTTTCAATTGGTGCTAATGGAATCATAAATGTTAGACTTGGAAATTCGCCATTGTGTTCAGTTGATGATTTTGATTTTTCAAACGGTGGTTTATTGGGCATATTGAATATTGGTGTAGTCACATCATTAGTTTCGACAGTTGTTACTGGTTTGGTCAACGCTGTTGGCACTGTGTTGGGTAATTTACTCGTACAGCTTCTGTCGATTTGCATTCAAGTTGTAGGTTAAATGCAAATATTGCTTAATTTTAATAGAGCATAATAATATTAAACAATGGTGGTGGTGGCATAAAATTACAATCGATATACAGGCATTGTATTCTTTAAAAAAAAATAAGATTTTTTTTGTGAAGGTTTGTCGTGTGTAGTCGTATTATTTACATTTTTTTAAAAAAATCTATATGAAATAAAAGTTAAAAACGCAAAACATATAGGCGTTACCTATGGGAAGTTTTCTTTGTTCGAAGCATTCATAACATATCATTTCAAAAGCTTTTATTTGAGGTCATTGACTGAAATTAAATATAATTTAATGAAAAATGAATTTTGACTTAAGCCATCGGTTAAGGAATTTTAGCTTTGTTTTGTTAACTTAAGTCGGTTCCAAATGTAATATCGTTGATCTGAAAGATTGTGTTATGTAATACTTTCCATACAATCTTTAGTTTAAACTTTTATTAGCTCAGTTACAAATTCATGATAGTATACCTGTAATTATAAAACATAAATTTCTTATAGTCTTGTACATTACATTATCAGTATGTTTTTGTTTTTAATTTAGTTTTTTTTTATTTTGAATTGAATTTTCAAGTTTATAACTGTACAGTATACTGTATTTGATAAAGTGTTTGCTAATACCAGGGGCGTTTAAAGTATTGCATAATATTTATACAGTATTTTGTTTCTCTTATAATCGAAGGTATCGATTTTGATCGAAGTAGCATTTATTTACCATAACATCTCATACTTTCAACACACAAACAACTTTTGTTTAATACTCTGATATAATTGGGTTTCAAATGTTTTTTTTTTATTTGACTTACGAAATGCAACCTATTGCATTAAGGTTGATCAATGAGTTAAATTGTATTTGCTTTTTATGTGTATTTGCAATCCACTTTAGATTTGAAACAACACTGGATTTTCTTAATGGTCAATTTGTTTTCATATCAAGGACACTAAAAACATCAACCGCCCACATAAAACTATATTAACTCGTAAATACTAGATATTGTAGTGTACTAATGGATATGCAGTATAAATTTTAAAATTTAAATCTAAATAATATAGCATCAAAAATTCTTGATTTAGAATGTGTTAAAATGACAGTTCTCTAAAAGAGTCAATTGCTTTCATTTAAATTAACATTGCATGAAAATAAAATGTACCAAAAGTGAAACTTTTGTTATAAATTGGTTTTTAAGTTGTTCGTAATCAATGGTGAAGAATTGATTATGGTTACAAACAAGTACTGTATACAGTATCTTCTGTCATCTCTAGGATATGGAAAGCAATATATTTCCAATGTTATTCAAAATACATTGCGCTCCTTCCCTTTTCTTATATTCTATAGATGGTTATAGGTAAAGTTTGGTCTATTTAATTTTAAATAACTGTTTCAGCATTTTATTATTGAATTTCGACTTAAAGAGTACTTGTTGTGACCTAATTTCTTTAAGAAATTGCTTATCAATGATGATGCTATCAATACTTATTGATAATTTTGGTAACTCTTATTTACCGTATTGTGAGACAAACAAGTTACGCTGCATCTACTGTAGTTACAGTATAACGATTTAACGATTACCTGTTATTATTTTTGGTGTGTTTTCTTTGAAATTACAATGCTTTGTGTTGCATAATAGTCGCTACATAGTTATTAATCGCAGTTAGAAACAATATTTTTAACAAAAGGAGTTTGGTAGGTGGGTGATGAAAGAACAGGAAGTGACAGAAATGTTCAGTGATAGTCGTGCGTGTGACAAGGGACGTCACATTAAAGGACCATCATTGACTTATCATCTGCTCAATTTCGATCTACTCTTTTGTTGTATAATAAACTGACCAAGTTTTCTTTTGTGAGGCGGCGATCATTACACATTGTTTAAATGCAAAATAATCGACCACATCCTTTCAACGGTTTCAGTCTATTTTACGCTATTTAACCTTTCACACGTGTAAGAGAAAGGTATTTAAAACGTGTAATGTTGTATAATAAAGGATTCACAATGCATAGCCTTTATATCGACAAGCTTGAAAATTTTTAATGGAAATTCGCTTTCAATTTCAATAGAATGTTGCATGTCAACTACATGCATGGCTTATCGTTTATTTAAAATTAGAAAATGGCATAAATTACAAATTTTTAAAAAATGAAAACACAGTTCTTAAATATGTCTTTTAAAGCCAATTTTGTATTTTTTAAGCCAAAATGTTTACTAATAAAAAATCCGGTGCAACAGATTTGTTTTATGAAATGAAAACCTATATTTAGTATAATTGAAAAAAAGAAGTTTTTTCCAATCAATTTATCATTATTTTTTTCAAGTGTAATTGCAACTGAAATGCTGAGTTTTTATATTTTATCTTTAGGAATCACATTTTTTAGTTCAAAAACATTGCAGTACACTAACTTGTGGTACCTGTATATTAAAACTGTTTATTATTAAACTTGGTCAAAGTTTTCTGATTTTTTAAATGACTGATTTAAGTAGGCTATTATATATTATCTCATAGCAAATTGTTTTCAGTATTTTAAATAACATAATTGTAGCGTTTTAATTAGATTTTAGTTTTATGTTCTTTTAACTGTGTGGATTTTAGATCAAGTGGCACTTTATCAGCTGATTTTAAGCTATGAAAGTAGCGCTGATGCTGAATGCTGGGCTGTTGAGTAAGAGAGCAACAACGACTGCCTTTTTCCGCTCAGCCAAACTGTACAAATTGATTTTGACACAACTATAGATCATTCTAATGATTGTTATTAAAGGTTTTAAGTGGTGCTGGCGGCGTCTACTGCCGTTAGGATGCCAAATGGAGGGTGCGTAGGAGTGAGGAGTCAAGGGGGCTAAAATTATTCTTTTCTCTCTCTCTCTTTGCCCCCCCCCCTCATTTCCTCTTCATCTGTGACTCACCTCCCTCACATCTTTTTTTCTGTTTCTCCCGCCAAAAATCCATCTAATCCCAATGTAATCCCTAAACTCTGCTGTTGATGATGTCGACTTTAAGCATCATCCGGCTGCAACTTTCCCTGACTGTTCGTCAGATGTCGCTCTACTGCAAGCAAAAGTTGAACAGTCCATAAATCGGTGGCAAGAAGATCGAGCGCCATCAGCACCACAATCGTCGCTTCATCATCATAGGTCACGTGTTCCACCCCATTTTGGTACTCCTCCTTCATCTCCACCTCTAACTATCATCCTTTTTTATATTTATTCGTTCGCCACAATGTGTGATGACATGACGCGAGAGACGTCGCTTTTGCCGTCAGTCACTTTTGCATCTCACGTGGAGAAGGGCCTCTTTCCTAGAGCCAATTTTACCCCAACCTCAAATTTCCTGAGTTATTAACATCAAATCAACAAAGTTTAAAATTCATCTGTTGTCGGTCATATGGTCCTTCAGAACAATTTTGTGGACATCTTTTAGAAGAACTTACGTGGACCTTTTGTGGACACAATTGTATGTATGGACCATAACAGCTGTTGTAGTTGACGGTGGTTTTTAACAAGTGAGACTTAATTGTAGCGCTAAATCTGGTCTTTCATCGGTCTGTCTTTTGCTGTAGAGATAACAATTGTAAAGGCCTATTGACAACTGTCAATTAGCTTTTGGACCTGTTGCAGCCGTTGTGTGTATGATGGGTGGGTGTCCTGATAGAAAATAAATCAATTTATATCAATCGGTTAATCTAATTGTGACGACAATATCAGAGTTGCTTTTGCTGTTTATTAACGTGATAATACTGAAGTGTGCCAAATATTGCTAATATTGAACAAACAATGAAAAAGTGCAATACGGCGAAATATGATTTTCTAAATCCAGTCTAGTTGTTGCTTCGCAACGTTTTAATATATCTTCTTTTTTTTGGTCTGTTATTTATGCTTTATTTAACTGTGTATTGAAGTTTTGAACTTCGGATTTGATGGAAATGATGACGTAAAACAACTGTTTCCAAAACAAATAAAACTCTTTTACGATGTTTGCATAGGAGTAGCGAAAAGTTTACTCGGAGGTGGTGGAGCATCGAAAATGTGAAACTGTCATAAAATCATTGTCGATAGTCACAGAAACACTAGTGAAGAAATGTAATCTTGTCAAAACGGGAAGTTAATCAAAATCCCAGCCCTTATTTGCAAAACGTTTACTCTCGACTATCAAAAACTGTGTAATTTATTGCAGTGAAAAATCTAGGACGATTAAATATTAAATAAGAGTAGAAAAAAAAATCAAGGTGTGTGCGCGTGTGATAGAGAGAATAAAAAAATACTTACCCAAGTTTATTATGAGTTAAAATTGTGGAATGCAACAGCAGCGACCTCAGCCGGTTATTCAAGGGGACATTATTTCAATGGGTGGAAGTGCATTTAGAGTAGTCACCCCAAAAGTTGTACAACAGACCACACCACCACCGCCGCCACTTCCACCTCCACCACCACCTCAACCAATGGATACAGATAATCCAAGTGGTAAGATTGACCAAACTTAAGTTTGCATTGAAAATTGGGAAACATTCTGTACCTTATTTTGGTAATTCGAATGGCATGGGCCTTTGTAATTGAATTATTTGGATGATGCACAATCAATTTTATTTTCAACTGTTAGCAAAAGCAATAATAACGTAGAGTAATTTGAAAGTTGAATTTTTTAATGACATTGACATATTAAGTTAATGTAATAGCGTTGAACTTGTGTTATGAATTATTAATTTGGCAGTTTGCATTTGTAGTTTCTTCGATATTAAATGAAATTGCAATGCAATTTAAGGGTTAAGTAACCCTTTCTACTGTGAAAATCCGTCTGGTTTTAATCCGTATGTTATATCATTTTGCGCTTGAGATTTTTTATTGTGTATTATTGCGTTTCTCCGAAATCATCGTTAGGTATTATGAAAGCCATTATTGATTTATTGATTTCAATTATGTGTGCAACACGTTAAAGATGAAAGGAAACTGTTTTTTTTTTCATTCCTCTTCTTTATTCTTTATATCCGCAGATGAAAGGACCAAATTAGTGCGAGCGGCTTTTAAGCCTTTATTTATACTATACATGAATATCAACTTCAAGTGTTAAGTGCTGACAGGGGTCGACATAAACGATATTTAGAAGTAATCGATCAATTTAATCGTATCGCATCTTTTATCTCACTAATATTCGGTGGTAACACGCCCTATCCATCCCAATGCATCATTCTTATCTTTTCACCATTTAAATTCAATTACAAGCCATTTGTAATGATAAACCAATCAAATTTAGTCGCTTCGTTTCCTGTTACTTACGTTATCACTTGTAGCAAATTAGATTTTAAACACTCATATTTTAATCAATTTTTTTTTATCAGAATTTAATTTTAAATATAGTATTTGTGTAGTTTGACAAGTTGATAACTTTGTTATTGCATATTTTTGATTGTTTGTTAAATCGATAAATTATGGGTTTTTATACTGTATTTTTAAAGTACACTATTGTAAGTTATTATAAGGACTTAATATTAAAAAGTAAATGCTTTTGCTAGTGCCAGCAATTTCCTGTAGGGAATAGTTTAGCAAAACTAATTCAGGCGAATATTTCTTGTGTTGTTAGTTTTAGATTTAGTATAACTTAGTAAACCAAGCGTAATTTAAATCTATTTCCCAAGGTTATATCAGTGAATTTAAACTATCAATCTCGCTGACAGTTTGAATTTTTTTTATTACAGTATTTGAAAATTGTCAGCTTCTTTCCAGTTAAATCTATTTACTCAACTAAATCGTCTTTTAAGTATACAAGACAAATACGCCGCTAATTCCAAATCCACACGTTGTACTTGTTTGATTTTAATTTTAAATGTATATCTATTTGTCATCGGATAACTAAGAAAGATAATTAAGCCAACTTACAAGATCATTACAGTGTTTTAATTTATTGTTTGCTATTTTTTTTCTTAGGTGCCAGCATCAGCCTTTCTGGTCCTCAACCTCCACCGCCACCTCTTCCACCACCACCGTTCTCATTTCTCACTGGAAGTCCACTTAGTTTATCCTACTGTAGCGGTTTATGGTGTCACCCGCTATTCAAGAGTCCAATTGTTTCAGACCATATTAGCTCTTCTGGTTCTCCATCTCCAGGGACTGCAACTTCTTGCACTGCGCTTCCTTTGTGGCCCTTAGTTCCTCGTTATTCACCGTTTATCGGCTGTTTAGATAGCCGACTATGTCCTCCAGCACCTCTACCACCACCAGTTTCACATTCCTCACACACACTAGGATCAACGTTAAATGGCGGTAAGTTACTGATTTAATTATTATTCTTTGAATTAGACATTACTCTGTACAGTACACAGCTACACTGTACTATGTGCAATCTTCTTGATAAAAATCAGTCAATCAATTTAAAATTAGTTAAACGATTGTATTGAAACATATTTAACTGGTCGATATATTTCTAAAACTCTTAGCAATATTTAATTGAAATTTCGATATATTTATTCTTCCTCCCTAAAAAGAACCTCCCATATACTGTAAGAGTTAATCTAAATTGGTTAATGTTATGGTAATACAGTGACCGATTATATATTCACCGCACAATCACCGCATTGTAATGAAATTTAAGTAGGCATAAACGAGTGTTGGAAGCATTTTGATTATTACATGTTGGTAGTACAGCATTTAAAAGAGTAAATAAAAGTTAAATCAGTATAGGCGGTTCTATAGTGGTTAAGATGGAGCTGCCTTGTTTAGCCAGAAAGAATATTAAAATCAGTTTATAGCAAAATATACAGAACTGTATGGCGCATGTCTTTTTAGTATGCAGTATACAAAGTATAGTGTAAACTTTGTAAATTGGATAGATACCGGCTACTGTATGTTGTCAAACGAAATCTAGACTTTATTTTTCATTGTATAGGGTACTGTGTATTATGTTTATAGAAAATTTTGCTTTCTTTATTTAGTTTATTGTTATCTATTTTGTAGTCTTTGACATATTTTTCTTCTTGTGTATGCTGGTCGATTGGTTTGTTATTCCCCAGGCTGTTTCCTTTTGCATATAACCGAGTTTAAGAAAACAACAGAAATAAGAAAGGCAGAAGGAAAAAATAAGATTTGTCGAGGATTCTGTCGCAGATAGATTTCTTCTTGTCGACGTTTGTCAGTGATTTATGCGTAGATTTCTCTATCTCAACTCATTCTTTGTTTTCATCCTCTCTCTTGTAAATCCACTTCCATGTATCAAATCACAAGATAGGATCCGCTGTTGGCGCTTGCTTTTGTATCAAAAAATATTATTGATCTTTGTCAAAGTAAACATATATACAGTATATAATTTTTTAGCCAAATATTATTTGTTTAAAGGCAACGAAAAAAATAAAAAACGTAGAAAAATCTGATTGTTTTTGATACAGACGACAACGAATAGCATTAAAGTGAAACAGAAACCTAATTTTCAAAATTAAATTATTTTTTTTAAGATATACAAATTTTTCCAAGACATTTTACAGCTGTTTCGTGAACAGACACGCACACTGAATTGGATTAGATGAATTATTTTTAGTAACAAAAAATAAAGTTTGTGTTCCGTATCTTTATCTTAGGTACCGGTAACTGTTTTGGATACAATCTGACGAATTTGAATGTTAGTTACTTGAGTAAAAATTTAAAAAAATTTGAAAGGTATAGCTTTAAAAATTAAGTTTCATTTGCTTGGATTTTGTTTAAAATTGGAGGCAGCACCTCATTTCTTTGCTTTTGTTATTGGATCGATGATGCTGAGGAGAAATATCCGCCCAGCAGGAGGAGCTTGTATTTTCTTTTGCACAGCATTAACCGCACGATTACGCCGGAGATGATGTATTCGTCCGCCGGCGTATGAAAATACTTTGCTCCAACCTCGTCCATCCATCCAACTCTAATGTTTACAGACTTAATTAATGATGAAATGAGCTTAAGGTTGATTTCTCAATCTCATCTTTCATTTTTCGCCTTTAAAGAAACAACGCTGGGCGTTAGAGGTTTAGCCAAAAACAAAAAAAAAATTCTGAAATGGCTTTAATTTAACACGTACATAATACAACCGATTAAGATTCACTTTTAACATTGCAGCATCAAATGAAACTGCCCAGTTCAAATTTACATTATTTATTTCTTGAATACAATAAACAAACTAACATTAATTGTCTTAGCTAAATTATCCTTGTAGACGACATTCAGATTAATCATCATTGGTTGTAATGTTAAATTTCAGTTATGTCATGCTAGTCAAATGTATTAAAAGTTATCATTTATATTTTTTTAAGTACTGTAATTGGTGATTTAACGTTGCTTTGCATTCATATTAAAAAGTAACGCCAAATATTGCAATGTTAAAGATTTAGTTGGTGAGTGCGGAGGCAAATGGCCCATCAAATATTCATTGAGTTTTCCCTTCACGCAACACGCATTGCAGTTGAAAGTCTTTGCATGATTGCCGAATCAGTGCCCTAAATATATGCAACATCTTATTTTCTTCTACTTATTCGCTTTATTCAGTTGCCGTGTACATGTAAGTTTGTGTATGACCTTTGGTTGCTTGAACGCTTGCGTGTATCGCTTATACTGTGGGTTAAGGTCCTTAAGGGAAAAGGGCTAACTAGATTCGTAATAGTCAGCGGAGGGTAAATGGCTATATCGATGGGTCCTATAGGAGTCATTAGGAAGACGTATTTCTGATGCTGCTTGGAGGTGGTAAACATAATATGCACAGCCATCAAAACAGTGCGTTTCCTAAAATGGTTACGACTTGGTATCAGATCACTGCTATAGATGATAGCTTTTAAGTAAATTTGTTCAAATATGCAAAGGGGAGGATGGGGAAAGGGGGAAAAATATGCGTTTTTTTTTACTTTTTTTCTTCTTCCAATGTCTAAACTTCCTTGGCCTCAAACGCTAAAGCTTTAGCCTCATCTATGCTCTCTCATCAAATATACAGCAGTGTTTTACGTTCGGATTCTCTACTGGCATTATAACACAAGCACGGAAGGCGTAAACATCAATATAACTATATGAGATTTTTTATATTCTATATTCAACGTATATAAAAATTGATTTCAGTCTTTGATTCGTACTTTGAATTTTAATGTTAGATACTTTATAGAGGGTTTTTTATTTTGGTCACAGTTGGCTTTATCGATCTGGAATTGCTTTCCATGCGCTTCGTGTCCAATTTCGCAAAAGTCAAACATACTATACTGCCAATTTCAGTATTCATTGACTTTAGCTTTTAAATGGCGTTGACTGATATTACATTACAGTTAGAATTGGGCGTATTTCGTATAACGTCAAATTGATCATTAAGTGTCCCATCGTGTAATAAACAGAAGTTTGACATTAATTACACTTTATTATTGGTTTGAATATTGGAGAAATTGTTGTCATATTGACGAAGTTATACAAAAAAAAATATATAAAAATTTCGATATCGATTTGACAGCTTTCCCATATTTTTGTAAATGTTTGCGGATAATGCAACGTAGTTTTATATGGATTATAGAATTATACAACGACCCAATGACGAACTTGAGAAGCTCGATTTTGTTTATTTATAACTTAGAAGCTATATCGTGGATACTACATTTAAATCTTAAGTCATAAATATTGGTTTTTATATCTTTAAATTCGATTTTTTATGAAATTAAATAGCTTACAGTAGGTGTCTCCATTTAAGCATAGTAATGCAAGGTTGTGCGTTTTACTCGTGTAAATTATTATATCAATTGCTTAATGAGGTTTTTTTATAAGGGTGGCATAACACATGTAAAATGTTAATCTTTTGCCGAGCATTATTTATGTAGCAAAACGTTGTACATTTTTTTTCCTTTATCAATAAAAATTATTGACTTTTAAATGTGTTACCATGCGCGTGATTTCCCTCTTAACAAGGTTTGCTTTTTAATCTTTTTAAAGGGTTATAAATGTAGCTTTTTTATTCACTCCCCTTTCCAGATCATGAGGGTTCATCATTTAAATTTGGTTTAATTTTTTTTAAAGTACCGGTACTGTACCCGGCGTACATTGAAAATTGTTTGAGCTTTTCTATTACAGAATGAGATCTGCTTTCATTTCGCTCCAACGCTCTGTGTAATTGAATTTTGTATTTATTTGGTGGTCGGTTGAGTGCGCTCTATCTACCTCATTCATTCACTATACGCATGATCAAAAATAATTATCGTGATGAAAATAATTGTCATGATTATGCAACAAGATAAATATACATAGTGGGTTTATTTATATACAAGGGTTGGTTGGTTTGAAATGAATCAAATTTTTAAGAAAAAAAAATATTGCGGCTTTACCTCGTGAAAACGGTATTGCTTACTCCAATGTTTTAGCTTTAATAATACAGTTTCTGAGTTTAGAAAGGGGAATTGGAATTGTTTGGGTAGTAGGGGTGTGTTTATTGGTGTAGGAGACATTGAACATTATGGTGTATAGACTAGTCAACTATATAATTTTCTAAATGCATATTACTAGTACTTTCACCCGCCACCTGTGGAAAATGGATTTGATGACAGGTAGACTTTCGTGTGCATGGCGCCCATTTCCATTCCCAATGGGATACTTTTGGTTTGATTATACAAATGCAGATAAAATTAATAAGGAAATTAGAATGGTAGATGGATTATATTTATACAGTACCAAAGAGGATCTTTTTTTTTTTCACCTGTGGATATCTTTTGTATTTGGTATCTGTATGCTTTACAATGGATACAGTAGTTGTGTCACTTTGTGTTTATTTTGTTTATGTTTAGAGAAACAAATTATAGGCGTATGCCTCCTTCAACTCTATTGTCATTGATAAACAAACAAATTGTGCTAAGTTGTTATTCGTATTAATACACATAATTTAATGACGCAGAGTTGTTTGTCATGGCGGCTCCGACACACCAACATGCAGCCCTTTGTTACTGATGTATTATAATGATTGAAACGAGATGAACACTCCCATTTACTACTTTTAATATGGTGGAATATAGTTTTTTATTATGGAAATGTTTACATGGTTTAGAAAAATCTTTATCGTCTTTTTAAATCATTTTCAATTTAATGATTTTTGATTTTGCTAAGTTAATTTTTTTTTTGTTGAGGACTTTATTTGAGAATTATGGCTTTGATTCTGTCTTATTAAGGCGTTGCTTTTTATGTTTTACTTTTGTTTTACTTATTATGAATTCTAATATTTAATTTTCCTGTTTTGGTAATTATGATTTTCACAGAAAAATGACTCGAAATTAGCTTGAAGTTGCATAAATTGCCTTAACGATGATGAAAACCGCAATTAAAAATTCCCATGTTGCATGGAGTTGTGTTTCGTCTGATTAACGAGCGTTTTACTTGGAAAATTTAAATTTTATTTAACCGAAGCGTAAGGCGAAATTCGCCTATCGTTACAGCAGCCGACGTCGTGTTTTTGCGGTTTTTAATGTAATTTGTATACGACCACTAAAAGTAGATGGAAATTATTATCATAATGTGAGTAAATCACACTAGAGGGAGCTATATAAACAAGAGCAGTCGCAAATCCATGCGAAATGCGTGCAAGCGTGAAAACTCGCGTGAGCATTGCGTACCTGTGTGTTACCTAATAGGTGGCGCTCGTGAAGGTGGAATCGTTGTCAGTGTAAATGCAACCAAGTACAAACTCCCTATTTTGCTGACGGATTTCACGCGATTTTGTTTTACTATTTTAGAATAAAAATCCGGGATTTTATGAGAAATTGACGAGAAATTAAATGTTTGTTATCGCGGGCGTTTAACGAGCGTACATCACGTCACCTATCCTGCAGACACTGATATTCCCAAGGGTTGGGTCCTTACACTATATATGTTATTTCTTATGGCCATGTGGCATGACAGAGAATGGACTTTTATGTCATGCCTTCAGTAGACACTAATCCAAAGATTTCATTATTTAATTATAATCAATAGTCAATACACTCACACCACTAGAGGTTGAAAAATAAATAACTTTTTACTTTCTTAATCATAATTAACGCTGTTTAATAAGGCTGTTTTTGCGTTAAAATTTTAAGTAAATACAGTATAATTGTATTAAGTTTGATGTTAGGTGTTGATTGATGATAAGCAGAGTTTCTTCTTCTCAATATAATTGTATGCCTACACGATAATAGACCGCATTCATGTAAATATTTGACTGGTCTCCCTCAATATTAAGGCCATGTGCAGTTTGGTAATTCAATTTTGATTGTGAAAAATGATGACGTTGAAGCAGTGTGATATCTAATTTAGAAGGGACAAAACGGTACTGGCTACTGCAGTTTTCACTTAAAACTTGCTTCTTAAAATAGACATATATCTACTGTATGTGGATATAAATGGGGGTGATCTGTTACTAATAATGAGAGCTCAGTGACCACATATATATACATCGTCTCTATCTTATTATTATTAGGGCACTTTAGTTAACTCAATTTTCTCTGCATCTGGACAGTTTCAGACTTTTTGCTACCGAGTGTTGTGCATGGAAGAGACTAAATTTAGATGCAATACAAGCTGCGTGTCCACTGCTCATTATCATGGATAGTTTATGATAATGGTCATTTTTGTGTTTGCTTTACTTATCAACTATTTTTAGGTGCACTCAATCAATTATGTACGTAATGCATATCACAGTTATTTTAGGAATCAAAACAGATTCTTAAGATTAGTGGCATTGCGAGAATTATTGTTAATTATTCATAATGCCCTTAGGATGGTTTTTTCCAATTTTAGAACCGTTTTATTTGTATTAATCAGCATATAATTATTGAACATGCATTTTAACGCGGGTTTGAAGACATTTAGGGCATTATTTGTAAGTTTTTTAATTATTAAGGCACATTATACGTGTTTTGAATCAGAGATCTTAAAATAGTGTTTCCAAAATTAATGAATTACAGTAGTATCGTCATCAGGGGGATCGTACAAACAAAATTAATTAAAATTTGATACCAAGTAAATTAACCAATCAAAATTTTCTTTCATTTTTACGTTTAATCTATGCAAATTTGCAGTTTGTATTTGGGAGTATGCTTTCATATTGGTAAATTACTACGTAAGATTACATTTGAATAAAAAAAATATCATTTCTTTGTTAATAATGTCAAATTTACGTTTTTGTATAAATTGATTACTGATTTCGCTTGTAAACGACGATGATGAGCGATGGCGTGAATGAAAGACGTTAGAAGAGTAATTTGATGAGCTAGTGAAAAGAAAGTTTGTCAAGAACCAGTGTAATTAATTACGCGCAGATAGGTTAATATTCTCGTCAACCTAATTAAGCGTAAGACATAAATTACCTTGTGAAATCAGAAGAGATTTGCATATTCTTCGTCTATCTCTACTTTCTTTTCTTTTTTAGCTTGATCGGATAGAGAGAGAGAGTTGATGATGACTATGTCAAATATGCTTGTTTAGACATGTATGGATTTTTGTATGTGTGTAAATTTGTGAAAACTCTGATAAACATCTGTTAGGGTTTTGTTGAAGCTTGTGACGCCTGACTTCATTAAAATTCTCGTTCTTTCTAAGCTTTCATTTCTTTAGTTTTTGATACTCAGCAACATAAAGATAAAATTGATGTGGAGTGGGACGATAAACCAACTACAATTTGGATACATGATGCGCATATTTATTTTTAATAGTCGTTAATATACGCTACTTCCCTTTCATTTTCACGTTACGTGCTGGTTCCCGGATTACGTTACTCCCCAAGCGACATATTTATTAAAACTTTGTTTTGCAAATTCATAACAAGTAATTTTATGGTTGCTTTGTTTTTTTTATCTACTTGTTTACCTTGTTGTGACTGAAATTTAAAATTTTAAACAAAGCAATATTTTTGTGTAATTATATGTTGAAAAGCGACCCCTTGACACTGGCTTTATTTACTGGCTTATAAATGCCATGCACAGTAACAAAGACAATCAATGAATTTCTTTTTTTTTTTTGATAAACACTAAATTGTATTTGAAAGCTAAATTGCAATTCTACAAATCGATTAATAATGCCACTGAAATATTTATAAAGTTTAAAAAGCTTATTTAGTGTAATAACTAAATTTAGGGTCGTGACATTACACGCTAAATTGTTTGATGTGTTTTAAGTTATTATTTTAATGATGAGCAAACTATAATTTTTGAAATTAAATATTCATATAATTTTATTCAAATTTTTAAAATAATTTATTTATAAATTAGTATTTTTACTAAAAATAAAACAGATCATGACAACTTGCTCTGATATAAATGCAGGCCATTATCAGTTTATCATTTATTTTTTTATGATTTAAATTTATTAGTTTTTTATAGTCGTTTGTATGGCTTTGAATGTGATATTAACTTGTGTACTTTTGCTTTTTTCTTTTTTGAAGTAAGGCCCTAACAATCTAGGCCTTTATTGGTTGGGGAATTAAAAGAGAGTGAAAACGAGCGTCCATTATTTCCTACGGGCTTAATTCTCAATCTTTTTTTTATATAATTTTTTTTGACGTTGGTTTAAAAAAATTCTGAAAAGAAGCAGGACTGTCTGAAAAAAAGTATAAAAATCTTTTATACGTCTTTGGCGATGATAAATTGCCATGCTGAGAGAACGACGGCCATTAAATTGACCATCAAATGACCATGAACATGTCATTTCGTTTGGATAGTTAACCTGCCACCACTTCACATACAGACTACTATTATACTGTATAACGTTGCTTATATCTATAAAATATACTGTTTTTCAACTGACCCCTGGTCACTTTCTCTCGCTGTTTTTGTATTTTACGACCGTGGCATATGGTCAATCAAAAGTGCATTGTGGGGTGCTGCTTCATCCTACTATTTTTATATCTCTGTGTATATCTTCAAAAGATAAAAAAAATTAAATATCATGGGATGAATTTTCTATATAAACATCAGAAAAGAAAAGAAATTTTTTTTTAGGAAATCATTTATCGATTTACTTTCTCTACTTATTTCACTTATAAAAATCTTATAAAAGCGAATAAATGCTGGCCTTGTGCGTTTTGGGTGGAAGATGCATAAGAGAAAAACATAATGACAAAAAAGAAAAACCTGCAACGATATCTTGAAGGGTAACTCATTTTGTATCAATCATCTCCTACAATTTGCTGTTTGAATAATTCATCTGTTATGTGGCGTTTGAGGGAGTTGGGTAGTCCAATAGGGTTGATGTATAAAAAAGAAAAAAACAGCGAATGGTGAAAAAAGCACTGTCTACTGAATATACTTGTACATAGACGTTTGATAACATATGAAGCAAAATAAAATAGGGAGGGGTTTCTAGTTGAGGTAAAGGGCGTGGGTGATAGGGATGTTTTTCTAGAAAAGGAAGTGGAGTAAATTAAAGATCTACAAGTACATGTATAGTACATATGTAGACTTTCATAGTAGAGTATCTGGTACGACAAGTGAGTAATTTCTTTTAATAGATGGCAGTGCATAGTTGGTGTCGACAAGCTTATGGTGTACGTATATTGCATTTGAGTCAATAAATGCTCGTTAACCAAGTACCTACACATACACTAAACTTTTTTTTATACATTATTGAGGTAAGTCTTACAAGACTGAGGAAATTTATCTGTGTTTATTGGATCAATATGAAGAAATAAAAATAAGTAGAAGCGAATTGGCAGTTAATTCGATTTGCTAACTGTGGACAGGAACGATTTAAACTGCATCATTTTTTTATTGCGAAACTAAACATTAAATCGGATACCGAAAATAAATACCATTTAAAAAAGTTATTATGTCGATGATATGTGTAAACTCTATCAAAACTGAAGCAACCGGAAAATTACATTTATGGTGTAACAAGTCAGGAAAGTCTAAATCAATTAATTTGGATACTTTAACTGAAAACTGGATTAAAATTTTTTTGCATTTTCGACTATGTAGTATCATGAGCTACCATTTTACATTGTTACATGTTTTTTTATAGTGAAGAGTGTGAATTACCCCTTTGAAAAGATGCCCCTTTGGGATGCTATGCAGTGAAATATCATGATGGGGTGTTTGTATTTTTAAGCTTTACTTTACATTTAACATTAAAAACTTAGTAGAACATTATTCCCACATTAATTATTAAATTTTAAAATAATATTAGAACTTCTGTTTTTTTAGCACATTTAACTATCGATTTGAAACTTTATGGTAAGATGATCAGATGCAAACGTTTTCTTTGAAATGCGTATTTCTTAATAAACATCTAGTGTTGATTTAAGCTTTTATCATCTGCTTTTTTTCTCTACGTTTTTTTTCTATTTTCAAAGTAGTATTTACTATTTGCAAGGTGAATATTTGTATATGCTATTGATATACAAATATTGCTGTTTCACTGCAAAACATTTGGCTCTATAAAAATAAATGGTGTCTCCGCTGTTCGACTTCATTTATTTTCTCTCATGTAAACTATGTGAAACTCTTGTTGATGTTTAAAAAACCGCTGTTGCAGAAAAGCTCCGTCTCTTTTTTTTTATTTCTTTTTATTTCTCATTTGAATAAAACATGCATTTCTATCTCATATATAAGCAACCACTGTCTTTTCAATGGGATTGAGTTGAAGTGGGAGGGAAAAACAAGCTTGGTTAAATAAAAATTGGACGGATCTTATGGTATAAATGGTGAAATCGGTCTGCTTTTTATGCGTTTCTATTGTACTGTAGAAGCAACGCAGAGGGAGTTTGAGATGACTAGGTGGGTGGTGAGTTTAAGGGGATTTAAAAAAACGAGAGAGAGAGAGAGAAAAAAAAAAGATCAAATAAGAGTGGAGTTGAATTATTTGTTTCGGGTTCCGGTTACGGGTATTAAATTCCGATTATTCGAGTAGATGAATGTTCGATCATTCGTATAAAATGCAGCACTTTTAAGTGTATGTAAATGTCTTGTTGTTTTTTTTTTATTTTTAAAAAAAAGTCGAGTTGGCTCTTAGAAAACGCTTCTTGTTTAAACAAATTTGTTTTCTATTCAAATTAATCATATAAAATCTTAAATTGTAATACATCATGTACATCAACTTAATCTTCTGTAAGGTCGTCTACAGATGTAATTTTTTATCAAATTAATTTTCTGATTAAATTGTAATCATTGATATTTTGGAATAATTAGTGAGATTTAGGCAATTATGTCTCACAGTATTTCTAAAGGAAACCAGCAGTTTACATGTTTATGTTTTTTTGAATTTTAGTACTAAAAGATTTAGCACTCGTAACATACTTTTTCAAAAGGCACTTTTTTAGTTTATAGCAAACTAATTTTTACTTAGAATTAAATCAAACACATACGCTGTACTGTTTTGAATGGCTTTAATCTATCATAAATTATTCTTAAAAGTGATGAAACATTGTCATCATGATGGTTATCATTACTTCCGATTTATTGTATTAAAACCGGTAGTAAAATGGTTGAATTTGAGTTATTTGTGGAATGAAACGGTAGGTCAAATAGATTTGACGCTATCATCAGCATTCATTTATTTATTGCTTTATCATCCATTTATTCGCTTATCCATGTGCTCAGTCCATTCATTCAATCCTAAAAGATTGATATAAACACTCTAACTTGCCAGCCCTTTATATTTACGGGAATTTTTGCTCTAATCGCATACGTATTTCTAAAGTCGACTGAACCTTTGACACATGCAATTAATCAATCAGGTCGACTATATTGAAATCGATCGGATTAGAATAGATATAAGGCAATATAACGACGACATTTACGCCTTCACTGCCTTTTATTCGCTTTGGCACTTTCTCTTCTCACACAGCTTATTTGTGACATTCAATAAATAAAACGACCACATTTGCTTCAACTGCCGTATGTGTATGTCTATGAGAGTGGAATGTGACTTTTAATTTTGCATGAGACCAACAGCCATTTTGTCGATCTCTTTTTTTTATTATTATTTTTATTATACAGGAACAAGAAATGCCACATATTCATTTATTTTCTCAGTTAGTCTTCTGTCTAGGTATGAGAGGGTCTTTTTTTTTGTAAGTATACAGTACAAATGTCATTTGGATGTCACCACTTAGTGTAGGCCTATTGTTGTGCTTATCATCACTTTCAATGTGAATAATAGCTCCATTTAAACATTAAGGACCCATACCATTCGCAATAAAACTGATTCGTCTTTTAAAATTAAATTTTAAAGGTTGAATAACGAATTTACATTCGAGAAATAAAATCTGCTGTATCATTTTTACAAATGAGAAATTTAGTGCAATAATTATCTTTTTAATACTTTGATTTTTTTTATTTTCTGGTTTGTATTAAGTTTATATGCGTCTGTTTTTTAGAAAATTAGATCGTTAAGTTATATTTTAATGTCCTAAAATAATATTTTTCAACTTGGTGAAGTTATTTTTACGAGAGTTTTACATGGAGCGAAATATGATGAATCTTAAACGCGCCTATGTACATAAAGAGATTTAATATGTAGTGAATTTTACTGCTTTGTGCTGTATATATAAATCAGTTTGAAAACCAACGTCACCGTTCAACGACACCGGATTCATATGGGCCGAAAAAGGATCCATTAAAAGCGGTAATAAATCGTGATTGGGGCCAACATCGCGACGCTAGATGCAAGATTTCATATAAAAATGATGACGAGCGAGATTATATCTATAAATTCTCGGCTATCTAATAAAAAGAATCTTAAAGTGGTCGAAGGAATGCGCTATTGTGATCGATGATGATGATGATGTGGATGTTTTGTCTCATTGTCAAAAAGACCACCCACTTATTTGTTGAAAGAGGAAAAAAATATATATCAGTAAAAACGGCGCCATGCACCCCTTTACTAAAGTCAATTAAGTGCCACTATAAAGAAGAATTAAAACGACCGTTTAAAAGGCCTCGTAATATCATTAACGAATTCCTGAATAAAATTACAATTTGGCAGTGAATGTGCGAATCGTTTGATACGATTTTATCTTGTTTGATATTAGATTGCACACATGGAAATTTACATGTCGAATTCAACAATGAGTTTTCATGAGTTGTCATGAACTTTTTGGGAAATATAAATTTATAACATTAAATTGCTAATTTATTCAATATTTTTAAACTGTTTCAGATTTCAAAAGTCGTTCGCATTCTCCTGATTTGAGTCCTAAGATCAGTGGTTCATCCGGTTCTAATGGTATGGTACCTTTGGCAACTCATTTCAGCGCTTTCACAGCATGGGCAGATATGAGATCCAAGTTGAATGGACTACATAGCCAAGAAATTGGACGTGGAAGGAGTTCAAGTCCAAATATACTTGTCGGTGTTCCTAGTGGAAGTGACGGACGATTTAGGTCACCTTCAACGTCTTCATCGGCGTCATCATCATCAAATAGCGAATCTGGTTTGCCTTTGCGTAACTCTTTATCCTCAGGTACCAATGGTAGTAGCAACGTTGGTATTACTAGTGCCAATGGTGGATCACTTGTTGAAGCATCAAATGGACATCACCAACACGTTATTCATCATCATCATCATTCGGCCGCAGCTGCTGCAGCCGCGGCGGCAGCAATATTAGCAGGACATTCGTATGGTTTGTCGGTGCCATCAAGTACTGGGTCATTTGGTTTAGGTCTAAGTGTTGGTTTATCTAATACATCTGGTGCAACGAGTGGTGGTTCTAGTGCTGGTGGCAGTGCTAACAGTAGTGGATGTGGAAGTGCGGCTTCAGCCATTAATTCTGCATCTGCAAATAGTTATTTTCACCACCATCTTCATCATCATAATTTATCGTCAATTGTTCATCAGTCGTTGCATACAGACAGAAATGTGATGCCCAATGGCTGTGGAAACTCTAACTTAACCAAACCGTTTCTTACTTCAGGTTTACCTTTAAATTTATACGCAGACTTTGGAATGATTGACCATCCTCACTTGCCTAAATTTGATCCGGCATTTTTAAAACCTTTACCTCACGTTGGAGGAATGGTGGCAGGTGATGTCTATTCGTGTATCAAATGCGAAAAGATGTTCAGCACTCCTCACGGACTAGAAGTGCACGCAAGACGATCTCATAACGGGAAACGGCCATTTGCGTGTGAACTATGTAACAAAACATTTGGTCACGAGGTCAGTTTGAGTCAGCATAGAGCAATTCATAATTCAGAAAAAAGTTTTGAGTGTAAGCAGTGTGGGAAGTGTTTTAAACGGTCTTCTACACTGTCCACTCATCTCCTAATTCATTCAGATACAAGACCCTATCCATGTCAGTACTGTGGCAAAAGGTTTCACCAGAAATCGGACATGAAGAAGCATACCTATATTCATACCGGTAAATATTTTTTCATTATTCACTTCTTGCTTATTAATTTAATTTTTTATGAAATTTTTGCTGCAATCTAGAATTTCATCCGTATATACGTTAAGAGGTTGAAGTGCATATAACGTTTGAGTTGCTTTGATGAATATTTTTTTTTATTATAGTAATAACAATAATAATCCCTCTCATAAAATAGTTCAATAACAACAATAGAAGAAATAAATAAAAAGAATTTCTAGTGCAGTGTATTAAAATGAGAAAACATGCAATGACATGTAATTCAACATAAAAAGAATGAGAAAAAAATTCCATCAAAAATATAAAACTATGAAATATTTTAATTCCAAATTATTAAAATTTAATGTGAAAATAGAGCCGCATTGTTAAAGTAATTAACTGCTTACATCGTACATTTTGTGATGTACAGAACTCAATGTGTATACTGTATACAGCAATTAACATAATTAATTTTTCCTCTGTTTTAGATTTACTATTTGTTAAATAATATTCACTTATTGTGATGAAGTTTTATTTGCAATGATATTAGTCGGTGACATATCTATTTTCACATCATAACGGACACTTTGACGTGTAAATATCACACACAGAATATTTGATATTAAAGTAAAGCTTGATGCTGCTGCTCTTCCTATCTCCAAATATAACTTATGTAACAAAATTTACTGGTCAGTCGCACATGAATGGAAAAAGTAGGCAGCAGTGTTTTTTTATTGCATAAATGTACTTGTATGTCATCGTGATATGGCTGCTGCTGTTACTCCAACTACAGTACTACTCCTCTTTAATGCATTCCCCATCCACTCACCATTCCGCTCTCTGGAGATTGCGACTGCTAAATTGATATTACGATTTTAATATTTGATATCAAACGACCCCACCATGCTCTATTGTATATGACGACGTGGATGTTGTTGTGGATATACTGTAGAAAACAGAGCCAATATTTTTTGATATTAAAAACATGCATTGTTTGAGTGCATGCGTTAAAAAAACTATATATTTTGAAAAATTTAGATACAAGAAAAAATTGATTTTATATGTCCATTATCATAACTTCAACATCCTGTATACACAAAACATTGATGTTAATAATATAGTAGTAATAATATTATTCAAGTAAAGTTAAAAGCATTAAGTTTGAACAAATATAAGAACCGTCTTAAAATATTGAACTACTCAAACTAAATATTGAAAGTTTTTATTGTTCTTTACAATTTTTTTTAGCTTTTAATCGTTTTGAGCTTTTGAGGGTTCGTGATGCTTCTCACTTAACAAACATTAATAACGCTCTTTTTTATTTTATTTTTTAAATGAAAGTTTATTTGATTTTGTTAGCCTTTATGCTAAAATCTAAAGAAAACTGAAGAGTTTATTTACGTGTCGTCATTTTCACATTAAAAGGTGGAAGCGGTTCAGTTTACTTACTCATGCATCGTAATCGTAAAATGTAAGAAAGGAAATTTGTTGCATATACAGTAATAATAAAAGCATCGTTTTTGCTAATGCTGCTTTGTGTTAGTAGAAATAGAGACACAGAGGTTGAGAGCTAATTGAATAAACAGCATAAATCATATTTCAACCGGTGCAGCAATCCTCCTCTAATACACTGTGCAGATGAGAAAAATCTTTTCTGCTTCATCATTTTACTACTTCACCTATGAATATATACGCAAACACGTATAAGCGTTTCTCATCATGGCTGCCATTATTAAATATGGGGCATTCCGAATGTTTTAGTACCACACAAAGCCTGCGCGTTTCATCTTTAAAACGAAAATCTTTAACTATTGGGCTATGCATTTTTAATTTAGTATTTTATTGTATAACGTTTGTGAGCAAATGTTGCGTATATTTTAAAGGTGGAGGGGATTTGTAAATGATTTGGTTTGGATGTTTAAGGGGAGGGGAAATGCTGTTCCTAAGATATTTTGAACGTTCCTGTTGCCAGTTTTATAGGCGTATTATTTCAATCTTGAACGCTCACAGGAAGAGACATCACATTCTATTTGCTATAATAATTTGCTTTTCCGAGACAAAATTTATTTTATAATACTCTCTGGCAAGTAGATTATTAAAGTGCTTAAGGTGGAATTATGGGTTTTGTTGCCGTGAATGTCGTAAATTCCGAACTCGGCTCTGATTCTTCATTTTACTAAGAGTAATAACGCCCCCAGCGGAAGATTAAAGAAGAGATGTGTATATTAAATATACTTCACTCATACAATATTATAGCTCAACCTTTATTAATCACTCGTCTGAAATTTTTTAAAAAATAATTAAAAACTGCAAAATTAATTAATGTTATGTTCAATTTCAATCAGTGAGATTTACATTGTTGTTTACTGCGATGGTGCAGTTAGCATAATTTTTTATATTTCGACCAAACACTTTGCGCAGCATAAGCTTAATAATTGTTAATTTACATGATATATATGTATTTTATTTCTCCACCCAGCCCATCCTTCTCTTCTCTACATGAATAATGTCCCAAATGACCCAAAAGCGGTAGCTTTATTGCCATATTCTTTTCCTCTATCACATACGCTGTACCCATATAACACACACTATACTGTATATCCAGTGACTGTCCTCTCCCTCGGGCTTCTCTATGAAACAAATATGGGAAGTTTAAATTGAATTATATCGTGAAGAATTATCCTATTCCACGTCTATCCACCCTTAAGCTACTGTCTCACTCCCTCTAATAATTATTTTGGCCTTACGTGCTTTCAACAATTTTTGCCTCGGGATGGTTGAGCAGTGCAAATTGTGTGTCTGGACACGTGATACACTCGCATATGTATACATAATATGAACTGGTGTTTATATGGAAATACATTGAATTGAATGAGATGGGTGGAAAAGAAGAGATTGGGTGGAACATTTTAATGGGTTTACATATAGTGCTTTAAGCTGTAACCGCTTCAAGTTATATAGGAAAGCTGATGAATACCAAATAAGATTATTATTATTGTAATTATTTATCAGAAATGTTGCTCATTCTGTGTTTTAAGTTCGAAAAATCTGCTGAAATATTTGAACTTAAGAAATGTTTTTGGCAGGGAGTTTAATTTTACCATGTTAATAAAATAAGCTTGTCAGATGCATAAAAGCAAATTTAATTGTCCTTGAAAATAGCATGTATTTTCTACGTCATAATTAAGCATTTGAATTGCAATTTGTAACTACAGTATACATAATACATAGTCTTACTAAGCTTCATATAAATCTTGGCAACAAATTATATTGCGACATCGTTGTAAATTGAGTTATTACGTTGATTAATGTAATGTGAATGATTTAAAAACATGCTTCTTAAAATTTCGTAATCATGTGGTTTCTTAAAGGCTAATTACGACTGTAATATTAATTCCTTTTTTTCTTAATTTGTAGGTGAAAAGCCCCACAAGTGTTCAGTATGTGGTAAAGCTTTTAGTCAATCATCCAATCTGATAACTCACAGCCGAAAACACACTGGATTTAAACCTTTCAGCTGCGATATCTGCGGAAGATCATTCCAACGTAAAGTGGATCTGCGTCGTCACAAAGAGACCCAGCACACGGATATAAGGCCCATTCCTGGCACGTAACGACAACGTTAAACGAAAAAGATAACTTTCATTCCTACTGTATAAATATACCGTACGGTTGATATATATTGTACAAACAAGTTAAACATACAATATATAATAACATGTATATTTCGTGTATTATATTCGATAACATTGGCGTTTTTATTTCTCGTTTAGATTTTTGGATGATAAAATAACTTAATTCGTGTTCCTATGTAAGCGCTAATTGGACCATAGCAGTATAGCATGCGTGCAGTGTAAATGACTCTTAGATGACTTTTTGAAAGTAAGTCTAATACAGTAAGTTAAAGTTATACAGATTAGCTTAACACGTATATGTTTACCTAAATATGAGAAAATTATCGACATTTTTCAAACGCGGTTTTAAGTTAAATCGATGCTAAAAATCAATACAGTACAGTATTACAATTTGATTACAACCGATAATATACGAGAATTATGAAAAACGCAAGCCATAATTGCTGTAAGAAACAACAAATTATAATGGGCGGTGGAATTTTAATTGTTGTTTCCACTATAATTGTGGTACAAAGCTTGTTTTATTCGTTGCTTATTATTCAACTTTAGTACAAAATTTCCCGGTGGACAAATTTGAATGAGCTCATAAAGAGCCTTTTAAAACGTACAGTATCATTTAGATGTCGTATTGTTAAGTATTACGCTTATGTATACGCGTAGAAGTGGGGAGGAAGGAGAATGCGGGACTGTTAATTAATTGAAATACGTTTTCAAGTGTAGGAAGTCATTCTCAAAACAGTCGACATAGCATAATATCGTTTGTTTCGTTTAAAATTCCTTTAATTGTACTCTGGATGATGTTTCAACATCTAATAACACGGCCAATTACGTTTTTAATGAACAATGACGTTTCCCAAGTGGAAACATTAGTTAATTCTATTTAGTTTTTTTATCAGATTAATCAGAAGACTTGTAGCAGGTTTCTAGATCTTAAAATTAGCGTGCATATTTTTACAAGAATATTCAAATTGTCTGTCATAACTTTTTAGTGGCGTATCGGTCACGTTGGATGGCATACTAAATAATTGGACTTTTACAATACAAAACTCAGCTTAAGTGACTAAATTTGACGTGCTTCATGGTTTCAAATGACAAAGTTGCTATTATAAGCACGAAATTTAGTTTTTAATGACTAAATTTGTGCTTTAAATATATTCGATTATGAGCGACTAAATTTATCACTGAAACATTTTTGGTGCTTTTAAAGCCTTCAGTGGCAGAAAGTTTTTAAACTTCACTTTTTTCTAAGTTATTTGTTTGGTATTGCCTGATTATTGTAAGTTTGAGCCTTTTAAAATATTATTATGTCATGAACAACAGTGCAGTACATAAAATAATTTTAAAGTTACTGTTCCACATAGCAAACATTGATTTCTTTAAATTTCCAAGTTTCACGGCTCAATTTTTTAATCGATTTTCCTGAATTCTTAAAGTATACCCGAATAAGACCGTCACAAGTTGTTATACACATTATATCTCTCGAAATGTCTTCACATTCTGAAGTGTACAGATTGATTTTACGGTTTATGTTGTAAAATTTATCTAATCGGTTTGTGTATGTATTGTTGTGTCACTTATCAGTAAAACAGTTCTGTTTGTTAAATCAGTTGGTGGTTTGTTGTCTTTTTTTCGAGCTACAATATCTTCTACTGTTATTAAACCTGGAAACTTTTGTTTGTACTACTTATACCTTAAACCATCAATTAACCTTTAATTATTTATCTATAGTCATCATCGATTAGTTTGTAAGAGGAGGGAACGAAATCTAATTTTGCTTATTTGTGTTTTACCGCAGCTCTTATGCATGTTTACGCATATAAATCAAGGGAACCTATTTGTGTAAGTGCGCCAACAGCTGTTTGAAGCGTTTATTATTTATAAACGTCGGCGGTTCCCTGCCCAGCAAACAATAAAAAATGTCCATCGATCGATATTTGGACATGAGGATCAAGTAAAGAGAAAGGAAAAGCATTTTGAAATGGATTTGTGTCGTGTTGATGGAGTCACTGTCAACGGCTATTACATCACCATTAGAAGAGTTATAGAGAAAGGTAAGTCATGCATGCTTTTTATTATTATTATTTGCGCGTTCAACTATTTACCAGATGGCGCTGGGAGGTGGCTGTAATCCAGCATATCCTCATTTACACGTACAATCGCATCCCATAATTGATATTACCATGCAGGAAAGAAATTTCAGTAGCAAAAGCACCATTTATACCATATACACTAGCATTTGCAACTGTTAAAACTATCATAGTATCGAGCAGTAGAATATAATATGAAAGTGAAAACTAATCTGAAAAGCACGCAAAATTGTGGCGGAAATGAGCAGCTGTTTTTGACTTGTACTCTTTCCTATCGGGTCCCTTACCCTGTTTTGTCATCCCTCATAACCATCATCTCCTCTTAAAACTCACTTCACAGTAATTATTATTTTATCGATATTGTGAACTATTATAGTATTACATATAGGAAAATAAAGACGTTAATAGATGGCAATTATTATAGGATGGACTTTTTTTTAGGGGTTAAATAAAAAAGGGGTTATGCTTTTTGTTAGCTACCATTACTGTTGATTTTACTTGTCATTTAAATTATTTGATTGTTGGGCTAATACGCTTATACTATTCAAAGAAGCTTATGGCACAATTATTTGTAGACTTTCATAACATAAACATAAGCATCATTTGGCCATGGCTATAGCAGCACCAGAACTGTGGTTGAAACTGTATTTTACTTTTTTATTACTATGAAGTGTATTCTTAGAAGCTACATGGTCGCCACTTCTTTGTGGTGATTATTTTATCTGGTACAGAGACTTGTATGACAAATAACCGCAAACAATTGAAAAATCCCTCAGGACTTAAAATAACGGAAATATTGAACCGGAAATTAACCATGTTAATGAAATCAGGAAAGCCTAAACGCCCATCTGTGTATACAGAATAGTGAGGTATATCCACTTTTTCGCACTGCAGGATAACATTCCCAATTCCCACAAGGTTTTTTATATTATATAAGTATAAATATATAAACATGCTGCTTTTATTTCATATAAAAATTATGTATATAAAAGTAGTGTATGAAAGGAAGGGGTTTTTCAAGACATTTAACGCCACACCAAGTGTCACGCAGAATTGGGTACTTGTTTATTTTTGATCTGTCGCCTCTTTAAAGGGCACTAGAGGGTGCCGAGGCGGAAAAATAGATTTATATACGTGTTTACGAGTTAGAAGTTGGATTAACTTTGAAATGTAAGCGCTTGCTTTGAACTTCGTTGAGTGTAAAACATAAGTGTAGTCAGATAGAAAGAAAAAAAAACATAAAAGAGGCCCTCTGGTGTGAATGACAATGTTGGATAATTTTTCCATTGTCACCCAAAATAGATGACGATGTTAAGAAAGACAGATGAATAATAAAGAATAAGGGACTAATTTAGACGCGTGTATCATGTAAAAACTGAATGTGTATAATAATGAAGAAAAGGAATTCTTTATTTGTGGTGTAGTTTAACCATATTTTTCTCATGTGTGCTTTTTTCTTATTATGTTTCGATTTTTCGGATCAAATTTCTTGCTTTTTCTTTATTTTGAAGAAAAAGATTCATGCACACGTCAACTTCTCTATTTTATTTTTTCATCTGACTCGGTGCATCTCCCTGGCGACCTCAATTCGTGCAGCGCAATCGTGCGCCAAAGCTGTATTGGTAATCATCATCCTGTGCTGCATATAAATGGACTACCAGCTAATACATTATTGTATACGTGTAAAAATTCAACGCCTCAACACGCTCGACTTTGCTACAAGTATATTATATTGAAAACGTCGTATCGTAAGCTCAGTGTTAGCACTTTAGAAGTTTGAGCCTTGCCCATAAAAATATTCAACTTCAGCAGCCATAAACTCATTTGGAGACACGAAACTTTGCTTTAAAGATATAAAATCCGTCTAAAAGTGACCAAATTTAGCATTTAAGGTATAAAATTAGATGGTCATCAAGGAATAAACATCAAATAATGAAGTAAAAGCGTAATTTTAGTGTGTTGTCGTTATTTTCCCCAGATGCACAGCTGCATTAACTGCATGCTAACTCGTTTCGTTTCTCCTTAAATTTAAGTTTTAAATGTTAAATTTTAATTTTAAATGATAGGAGAGCGATCATGATGTGTCGTGGGAATTATGCTGGTAAATAGTTTAAAAGAATTTCAAATGGCCCCTAAACTGTGTGACGGGCATGTTAGTATTGAACGCTGGGTCTTGAAAAGCGTGTTTTGTAGATCTATATAGACTTTGTTCGTTCAAATCCACTCACTTGCTTTCTCGTAAATCCCTCTGAGGATTCATTACATGTATCAAAGATTGCGAGTCTCGACTCTTGAATGAGTTCGTGTTGCAGACGGTTGTGCTCGATTTTTCTTATGTTATTCATTTACGCTGCTTTTTCGTTTTTTTATACGTTTAACCACTCCCATTTTCTCTTACTATAAAAATTCTCGTACACTTCATTCGGTTTTTTTTCTTTCCCTTGTTATTTCGTCTGATTTCGAGAAAAGTTTGGCATTGCTTCATTAATGGAGTTCGAAAGCGTGAAAAAATTTAATATGGCCGACTATGGGCCGTAAATTTCAACAACAATGTCATTACGCTCTGCTGAGCGTCAAATTAAAATAAAATTTTATTTGGAATTTAAAGTAGAAATCTTATTACTTGAAATTGGCAATGTGTTGTTAATTATTAGTGTGTATACAGTATTGAAGAATGGAGATGAAAATATTCAGAGGAGGCTGTGACCTTTGTTAAAGTGGTTTTTGTGTTGTGGATTTCGACGGATTCATCCATCCAATCGTCTTCTGCTTTCTAATTTGATCAATCCGACTGTGTTGTTTTAACGTGGCCCTTGCCATTGTTATTTCAACGAATAAATAAAAAGTCCAATGTGGGTATGTACAGTAGTGTGGATGTGTGTGGATTGTAAAATCAAATACAGTTCACGCCTTCCAATCACCACATGAAAAGTAAGAGCTTCACCAAGCTGAAAAATAAAATTCCTACTACAATATAACAGTATACGAGACGATTTCAATCATAAGTTTTAACTTTTCTTTTGTGTTTTACTTTGTTGGCTGTTTGGTTAACCCATTACCGGATATTCAGCGTGGCTGAGTCGAACAGAGTTATATATCAATACACCAGATGAATTCACATCTTAAATCTAATGCGATCATATTATATAGATATATACAGTACAGTATAGTACTGTACGGTATGTCAGTACAAAGGTTTTATGAAATTATTTCGTTGAAATGTGTGAAAAGTAATTCTCTCGTATATGATAGGCGGGAAACTTCAAAATGAAAAAAGTGAAGAATTTGTCAAAATAAAATAAAATATAACCTGAGAAATTGGAAATTGATTAGCCGGGGGCATAACCGACATCAAAGCTTCTACTTGAATTGAGTTCATAGACACATGGTATACAGTAGTCCTGCAGAGAATTTTTATTCGACTGAACACACTTAAAGTTTTCTTAGTGGGTGGAACTTTAACGTATTAGTTTCAGTTGAAAAAAATGGATACTTTGGTCATGCACAGTATAATAAAAATGAAATATGATAATATACAATTATGAGGCTTAATAATTGTAGTTATTAAATATAAGTCTACGTTTTTTTTTTCTTTATTGATGAAAATTTAATGAAAAGTTAAGTAGTGAAGTTTATGAAGCGAACTTATGAGGATGTAACAAGTTATCTTTAGCATATTTTAAAAATTGTAAAAAAAATATTTGTAACTTTTAGTTATCTAATATTGATGTGCAGATAAGCTTATGATATTATAGCTTAACGATAACAAATTTTTCCCATATTTTTTTGCTATATTAGTTATTTTTTAAAAACCACCACAAAGCGGAATCCAATTTCATGCTCTGCGTTTACAGCCCTCGAGAGCTGGCAGTGGTCACAATTGAATAACTAACATTATTTTGTGTTGCATTTTGTTTGATGTCATTTTGTGTGATCTGTATATTTTGACTTTTCTGTCACCATTTATTCTTGGAAATCTAAATCCATTCAAACAGCAGTAGTGTATGTGCATGGTGGCAATTTGTTGTTTTGACAGTTCAAATCTTCTCCGTGGCTGTACAATTGAGAGATGGTGTTTTACGCTATAGAAAAGTTAAAGCCAAGTGAGATGACCTTTCTCTGCATATTCCTTTGTATCCATATTTGATGAGTTAGAGATATACAGTATGCACGAGCATATCAAAGTACAGTATTATACAGTTGATGAGAACTAGTGGCGAAAAGTTGACTTGATCTTTTTCTATTCTCTTCTTCAACCTAGGACCACATTTTCATAAATCTTCAAGCGATCAATGAACACATTTACACTGTCGGTTTTAACGTGAAACATCCAATGGGCATGTAGTGTAAGAATGCATATACAGTATATCAAAATTTATGAATCTAGACACTAAGCATTTGGTATGCCATTCCTATTCTCTTCCAACTGACACGTACTCTGAATAATACTCATATCACCAAACCAAAATATCGTTTTCATACATCGAATGAAATATTTACACTAAAGTACTGCTGTACTGCATGACGAACGCATTAAATCCTACTTATTTGTTCGTTTTTGCTACTGGGTATGGACATTTACTGCATATTGACTGATCAGCTTCAAATCGATGCAATATTAACTTGTCACTGTTGACAGAAAATAAATAAACAATATAAATATTTTAACCATATTTGAAACTTAAAATAAACAAGAACAACAAAGTTTAGGGACATTTTATCAATATTAATCTTGTGCGAATTATTTCTTGTGTTAAACAAAGTTAGAGTATTTATGGTATCAGAATGGACAATACTTGTTTTGAAAATCTGTTTATGGTCACATTATACTTTGTGTTAATGTAAGTTTCCTCGTAGAATAGTTATTGTTTTGGCCTGTGTGGTGTATCTGTTAGTGAGTAATGGTCATTGGAGAAGCTGTTCCATTATAGTGAATGAAATCGAAAGCTTTAGTGATATACTCAGTTAGTTCTGGATGTGTAACTTTTATGGATATATCTGTACAGATATTGGTAGTGGCAGTGTAAATATGACTTAAGAGTGATATAATCACGTTTCCAGTTGGTTTTACGAGCTAACGAGAGTAATCTTACGTATCTGTTTAGAGAGAAAGTGCACCGACAAAAATTTCCAGCACACACAAGCTGTCCTCGGAGAATTGAACGCGAATACACATTTGCTAAAATAGAGATAGAGAGAGGAAGATGCTGCTGAGATAGAAAGAAAATTAAGAGAAAACTGCTTAATAACTCCCGAAATCACATTACATATACGTGACGGTTGGAAGTGCAATCAGAAGGATTATTTGTGTTTGGCAAATCTCAACACCTCTGAACTTTTCCTTTTTCTATCTCTTTCTAAGTTCTAGCACTCTAATATTTGAGACATCTTTATGTCTTATACATAAAATGACTACAATGTTGCCGTCTCTAACTGTTATTATAGTCGTAGAAAAGACGCGTTTTGTGTGTATATGTGTATCCAACAACTCCATACCTGGCAATTTAGCAAATTGAAATATCCATTATTGATAGCAAGTGCAAGCGCACTGCACATACTCAGACGAATCTAAACAAAATATAAAGCTGTAAAAATGTACGGATTTAGTTTTGGAAAATCTAAACATAATCTGTCGGATTCAAAATCATATTGTCTGAAAATTGTTTTCTGTTTTCTTTCTTTTTCGATGTCAGATAGACAATTATGTTATTCGATAGTATCAATTTTAGATAACCTGTTTTAGTCTGCGTTTAGATGCCAAATAAATCACATCAATAAAACGTTTACAATGTGGAACTGCTGTAATATTTACAATATGTTACATTTCTTTTATACTCCCTCAAAAAATGATGTTTTTTTGTTTGGTATTGCGTTTTATTAATGAAATTTAATGTTAGCTTAAACGATTGAATTCCCAAATAATAAAAGCTTGTAGATTGTAGGAAAATGGAGGGTGTTGAATGAAATTGGCGCCTGTAAAGAGCGATAAATGATTGGGAAAAATTACACTTTCAACTTCATGTTTCCGCCTTCTCACTATGTGATAACTTTTTTTAAATGCACTTTTTATTGTGCGATGCCTTTGAATAAATGTTGCTCATAGGGAGCTCCGCTTATTTACGTACTTAAATACGGTTCTGTACATAAAAACGGTTGGGAGGGCCTTTGACTTAACTTTCTTTGCCGCGTATATAATTATTAGGATTAACGTTTTAGGTCCTTTGGGAAATTTTCAATTGAGTAAAAGAGAAAGAAAAAAATGGGGAAATTTTTCACTGATTCATCGTCTCGATTGCTCTGCATGAATATTACGCCGGTTGGACTACTGTATCTGTTTTAATCCGATAATCATCGACCCCTCACTTTCATTTTTGTGCTTCTTTTACACATTGAAGAGATAAAGGACGGCACTTAGACGCAATAATACACTGTAGTTTAATTGATGGAGATTATTATTTATTATCAGACATTGAATCAGAAATCAGAAAGGCGCTAGAGCAATTACATCAAGAAAATACAGAGAAAATTCAAGGTTTCAGAGAGTTTATTAATAATTACTGCACAAAATAAGATAAAATTACAAGAAAAAAAAAACCAATTTCTTCAATAAAATGAGCGAAACGTTTAGTAAGAATGACTTATGTTGCCCAATGCTACAGTGGAATCCGTTTAAGACGAAATGGAAATTTTTCAATTTTTTATTCGGAGAAGCCAAATTGTTTTGTGTTAAGCGAGTTTGTAATTTTATATACAGTAGTTTCATTTGACGCTATTTAATGGTTTCTTAGACATTTTTAGGTCAAATTGAACATGAGATAACGTAAATTTACTTTTGTTATCAGTTTTTATTTCATCTATTTCAGACAAAATGTGTGGTAAATTAAATAAAAGTTTCATTATTTAGCGATCAATTAGATAATTATTATTTACTATTAATTAATTAATCACCCTGGCGTAGTTATATTAATTAAGTTTAAAGTAGTGAATTATTTGAAGCGTCAAAAACGGCGTAGTATGATCAATCACAAACGTTTTTCCAGCTTTTTAATGCTATCGAGAGATTTAATCAGATGGCGTATATTATAGTGTAGAGTGAAGACTGTAGAGAGAAAACGAGTGAGAATGGATTTTAATTTGCTTAATGTGAGCTACTGCTGTTTTTATGTTACCTTACATTTGCAAGGTTAAAAATGAGCTGAAGTACTCATCAAATAACAGCAACATGTTGTCGAAATTGAGGCACCGCCCCATTTTCCATCTCTTTGTTTTTTAATGAACGTCAGTCTGTCCATATTTAATCAATAAAAATTTGTCACCTGTGGCCAACCATTTATTCATATTTAGTTTTGTATACCGGTATATTATGCAAGACTTACTGTACAATGGATTGTTTCTCTTATGGCTGTTCATTAATGAAATGACTTAAACACAAGGGATTTTAGCTTTATATACGCCACTACAGCTGCCCCTTATAACAATGTACGTTTTCAAATTAGTCAGGTGTTATTAATAAGTGGACACTCCTTTATTTGGGAGATGTGCCATCAACGTGAGTAGTTTATTTCCTTTATCTTTGCTCCTGTCATTATAGACAATACATTTGGACTATACTTTATTTTATGCTGTAGTAATATTCATCATGTCATTTAATATTTAATTACATTCAAATCTGAATTTTTTAGCCTGTTAAAAGTTTAAGCAATTTCCTGTATGAAAAATATTTTAAAATTTTGATCACATATTTGAGTCTAGAAATGATTAGATTAATGTTCAGGTAGCTCAAAAGTAAAATTTTAGATGTGATGCAAATTTGAATTTAAATAAGCAATTTTACTATGATGGATAACTTTTTTTTTTGGATATATTTTTATTTTTTGAGTATTTTTTTCAATGGATGCGCACGCTCTTTCTCTCTTAGCAATTGTTTTATTTTTTCACATGAATAACAAAAAGTTGGTGGGCTAAATTGGCATAAATTTCACACGCAAACGAGCTTACTATGTATCAGTATGGAGGTTGAATTGTCATATATTTGAATGCGATTTGAAGGCGGGATGCATTTATAAAATTTGGTTTTAACAGCGAAAGAAAAAAGAAATATGTAAAGGACAAAAAAGAATCGACATTTTATCAGCTGTTCTGTATCGGAATTTAAATATTTCTTTTCCACATTATCATGAATAAAAACGCCGACTTTGAGTGAAGAAAATGATGTAAGGATGGAGAAAAGGGAAAAATTCTGATCGAATCTGCTTCGTATTTTGATGTTAGTGGTTGCAATATTCACTTGCTACGTCAATCGGAATAGTAATCACAACAGTATTTATCATGATATTTGAGCACACCACAGTATATTGTAGATAGGGACTTTGCAAAGAAATTTTTAAGGGTAAAAGAACTTTCCTAACACTCATAATGCAGAATGTACAGAAGAATGAACTTAGTCTTGCGAGTTAAATTTCATTTTTGCACTAAATAGCCGGTTATGAATTTATTTTACTGGACAAATTTCTAAATTGGTACATTTTTTATCTTTGAAAGTGATAAGATTTAATCTAATTTAAATGTTCCAATGAAGTTGATAAGATTTAGTCTCATTATTTTTTTGGCACTTTAAAAACCAGTTCTCCAATTCAGAAAATTACCCTGTGTGATAGTTAAGTTATATACCGTTTTGATAGTTGAATAAATGTCAAAATGAGTGATCGTCTGTACACCATTGAAAATACGTTTAAAATATGATACCATTTAGCCAAAATGTAACAATTATATAAATTATTATTTCTATCATATTTTTAGATTTCTAAAAGAAAATTAAAATGTCGTTTTCGCATCGACAACTATTTCTTAAGTTACATGACAGTTAAAAGTAATGTTTATTACTGAGTTTCTTTATTTTAGTCGGTGGGAAAACGTTGATTTAGTTGTTGATTAAACAGAGAACTTAAATGTAATAACGTAATTGACGTTGTTGAAGTCAGAAATTTCGTTTTGATATGAACGAGTTTTGACACACAATATAATTATTGTTTCGCGTACGAGTGCTGTAGAAATGCGGTTGAGTCGCTTCGTCTTCTTCAAAACTCTATCGTCAGATTCTAATTTTTCAGTTGACTAATTTAATATTTGTTTAAAATCCCTCAGCGATTTTAATAATTTGTCAGCTTTGTTTTTCTAGACATTAAGTGAAATCTCGTTAGATTTTCTCTTTTGCACAATCAAACTCTCTGCTCCAGATTAGCTTGTTTTTCTTTCCCTATCTGTTTTCTTATGCTTCGTTTCGGAAGACATTTTTTTATTAGTAACAATTCTTTTTAAATATGAAGTAAGAAAAGCAGTAACATTTTTTTAATACACAAGTCGATTTAATTACAACAAATTAAAATAAACACAGTTACAAAAATACGATATTTTTTCTTTAGTTAAGTTGATTTAGTGGGCACTTCTTTTTTTATCAATCTAGTGGCATGTTAGCTAAGAGACCCCAGGCCTACAGTATGACAAAAATTGTAAAAGAAATAAACTAAAATTAAAAAAAATGTGCAAATAACGATACATTTTAGTATTTAATTTTAAAAAACAAGAATTTATTTTTATTAAAACACATTATTATAAAAATCTTTTTACTGTAAAATGTTCTTAACACGAAAAAAAAATCATTAACATATTAATGTAGCATTCCGAGTGTAATTTTAAAATTGGAAATTGCTAAATACAAATTTTGTAGCTTTTGAAGGGGAAAACGGTGATCGAGTATTTATTTAGTGACATTAAATGATTTTTCTGCTTATTTCTGTTATTTGAGAAAATCGCTGTTTATTTTATTAACTCTACACTCAGCGTTTTCAGACTTCAAATAAATTTGTAAGGCAATTAATTATAATTTTTCTACTGTATAGACTATAAAAGACCTCTTAAAGTTTTTACGACCTGTTTAACCGATTAAATAAAAAATGGTGGGTATTATAAACGTCATGAATATTGCTTAAAAAGTTCATCTATCAAGTTTAAAATTTTGCCAAATCATGCCGTTTATTTTACATCTCGATTTAGCGCTTTTATTGGCTTCCTCTGTCGGATGTACTTCACATAATAAAACTTAATGAAAAATAAAAAATTGATCGAGCTTAACTGATTGGAAAAATAGCTGTGTGAGAATTTAACAAATTTAAACACAAGTACTTTGTAGAAAAGAGCACAGTAGTATCATATTGATGGGAATAGTTTCAGCAAAATTAGCAAACTGTACAGTCCAGTTTGGTCCATTTGGGAATTTCACTATCCATTGCACGAAAATCAAAAAAAAGTGACAGGGAGAAAATTGATTTGGTTATGATAATATTTCAATAGCAAAGTGGCGGGGATATGTATTAGCAATGGGATTTGATTTTTACTCTCTGTGGAGATCTGGGGAAAGTATTTATATAAGTACAAGTACTGTAAGATATATGTTATTTTTTTTATTAAATATTATCGTACCATGCCAATCTTTGTAATAATGCACGGATTAATCACGGTTTGGATTACACGTGTAAAAATCTGACGTTTGAAGGGAAAAAGGACGGAACTAACCTTGTAAAAGTCTATACAGTACAATAAACCGATGAATTTCTATGAGATTTCTCTCTTCTGTTCGGAAGGGAAGAGAAATTAGGATGCTTTACTTCAACCTCCCTTAGGGCCTTTGGAGTGATGCAAAAGGGCATCAGTTCTCTTTTGAACAGTTTAAGCTGGGAAATAAAGTTTATTTAAATGAGGAATCGTTGGATAGGTCGAAATAATTATGCGGAACATGACTTTCGGGTGTGGAATGTTAAATAAAAGCAATTTAACAAAAGAAGAAAAGATAAAAGAGGAGAGGATAAAGGGTTAAATAAGATTAAAAAATTTGCTTAAACTAGTTATGAATTTAAGCAAGAAACTTCAAATGAAAATGTCATAATTAAATAAACTGTTTTGTAATTAAAAGTCACGCCAAATTGCATACAGTGAAAATGATAAAAAAAAGTTTCTACAAGGTAAAAAAAAATAAGACACTTAATATCGAAGATTTGTTATTTTTTTTACTCAATCTTCACCGTGTTGAGGTTGTGTGTCACGAATTAATCTCACTTTCATCAGCGCCCTTTGCTTTTAATGTGTATACCGTATAGGAAGATGTTAAGTTAGTTCATCAACTCCTGGGAGAATGAAAACAGTTTCGGACATTTATTTTGTGCGATGATTGAGCGGTCATTGAGTGTCAACATCAACAAGGTTGAAGAAAAATAAAGCCGGTGGGGGAAATGACTCTAGACTTCCATGATAACTAAACTCTTCTCTTAAGAAATAAGATATTTTTAGAGAGAATAATACTGATACAAGTTGCTGTCAAATGCTGTGTATCAGTGAGCCAAGTCTTTTCGATGGTCCACTGTGCGAAATCAATCAAGGTTTGGTGTAACGTATATGTGCTATCTTAGTAAATTTATTTTTTTATACGTTTGGGATAGATCCATAATCTCAGTGACAAATTACGGCCATAATGACGTCACATGCACTTTCAATGGTTTGGAAATATATTGTCGACTTCATAAGAACAACTTTTTGGGTGCTCCTGTGTAATACTGCACTCACTGGTACTGCTTTCAATGTTAATTTTTCAATTCCTTTTTGTTTTCAAGTTATGAACTTAATTTATTATGTTTTTTTTGTAACGGTATTTGCATTAGTAATTTTCCACTCAAGAAAAACGTTGTGAAACAAGTTAGTCAGTGCTGTAAGTAAGTTCTAGTTGTAGTGGTGATCTAGTGCAGTTGTATCTAATTGAACGAAATGAGTTGTGATTACAGGCAATATTGCCGCTGGCGACGTAACAGTTAACAAAGTCTATTTATTATTGTTTTTATCATCATTATTAATTTGGCGACAACGAAGTGTGGAAAATCGTAGGCGCCATGTCGACTCTTTCTGTCCAACTTGCGTTTAATTTATATGATACGGGAGGGCCACACATTGACTACCAGCGAACTAATATGCTTTATAGCTGGGCCTGTCTTGCTGTTTTGGAAGCTGTTTCCCACGATAGCATATTATTACATTGTACGGTATATAGGCCGGCTGGGATGTGATGATGATGATGATCATTTAGCTTGAATCTAATTGTTTAGATGATAAGATAATTGCGTGAATGTCGGGATTAAAAAATTCGGCGTAAAATCTAGAGGGCAGTGATTATAAAAACGATCTCAATTTTATATTCTCAGATAGGGAAGAGGGAGGAGTGGCAAATGTTAAATTGAATTGATGACGTCGAGTCAATCTTACTCTTTTTTTTTTTTAAATGTTTTTAAAGAAAAAATTGGTGTCGAGACTAATTTAATTTCAGCCATAACTTTATCTGTATTTTACTTGACCATTTTATAAATCTATTTAAACAAAATGCGAACTTTAATTTTAATGAAGGAAATTTATAATTAATATGTATTGAAAAAGTTTACAGGAAATGCCACTTTCAAAGTTTCATTGACTAGTAATTTAATCAGTAACAGCGGTTTTTTTTTTTGCATTTGTTTATTAAAAAAAAAACTGCACTTAAGAAAGCCAAGTCCATCACTTACACTATACAGTACTTCCAAGTTATAAAAATATATTTAATGATTTTTATTACTGAATCAATAATTTGTTAATATCTACAGCTTAAAACTTATTTGCATAATGAATAAGTTACATGTAATGGAAAAAAAAAGTTTCACAAAAATATTTTAACTTTATGGTGTAATTAATTATTGATAATTTACTGAATTTTAGTCAAATTTGTAGACTAAATTACAACTGTAATACTGTACAGTATTACAATAATAACCTATTACAGTACTGTTTAGTGAACATTGACTTAACTTACTTTCATGTTTGTCTGAAGTTTCATGAAAGCGCTTTACAACTTGAAAGCTGAGTGGCTCATTTGTATGGCTTGCTATTGGTGTCCGGATAGAATCTCGTCAAAAAAAGTCTTGTCGATATATCGATGATCGTATTGTATCACTAAGAAAATATCGCGATACGTTTTTTACGTTTAGAAAAAACACCACTAAGACATTTTCATAATTTTTTTTGTTTTAATTAGATTAAATTACGTCAGGTTAATTTAAATCATTTTTTTAGGTTAAGTTAGTTAAAAATAGGTAAAGGTATTTTACCTGTTAAAATTTTTAAAGTTTTTTTAACCGTTAAAGATGTATCGCGATATTTTCTTAGTGATACAATACGATAATCGATATATCGACGAGATTGTTTTTGACGAGATTCTATCCGTGAACCCTTGCTTTTGTACAATTACTCTATTGTGCGCATGCGCTAAACTAGCACTACTAAACGCAATCGCAGCACATTGAAAGTGCATGGATTGCTGTATTTTGAATTCTGTTGTGAAATTGAAAGTACAGTATAAACAGTAGTACGAATATACTGTAAGATTGTTGTTAGCTTTTTATAATACAGTGCTATTCTTCACCGACAGATATTTTCTAAGAAATTTATAGAACGTTTACTGAAGAGTTGAATAACTAACAGAAGCGATTATATTTACTTAGTGTTGACTACTTTAGGTAAGTTTGGATTATCACGTGTGTTGGTAAATTTACTGTATGTATTTTATATTTGTTCATAATTAAATGTTTGGTTAATTGGCGCAGATAAAATGACTGAATTCCATGATGAGATTGAAATTGAGGATTTTGAATACGACGAAGAAAATGAAATTTATCGCTATCCCTGTCCATGTGGTGATTTGTTTGAAATTAGCAGAGAGGACTTAGCGAATGGAGAAGACGTCGCCACGTGCCCTAGTTGTACACTTCTTATAAAAGTCGTTTATGATCTAGAAACATTTCAAAAAGATAGAGAAATGGTTACCAAGAAATTACCTAAATTAGAGATCGCATCTTGATTCTAGATAGTTTAACTATAATGTTTTTTTATATGGATTAAAATCTATTTTTTTTTCTGTAGTTTTCAGTCGTCTACGTTTGTTTTAATGGAATCTTGAAAACAGACGTAATGTGGCTTATCTTTTGGTAATTTGAACTAATATGGTATTATTATTAAAACAGAACAATGTTGACTTAATTTTGTTTACCGGTATAAAGTTTAAAGAAACCGCTTTACAGCTTGCTAGCCGATTGGCACATTTGTATGGCATGCCTCTATACAATTGCTGTGCGCTAAACTATCACTGTGTTTTATTTTTCTTTGAGGAACGATTTTAGTTTTTTGCAATATTGACTATGGATTTCCATAGACATGTTTTGCAGAATATAGCAAGTCGTCTGCTATGATAAGATTACGCAATCGCAGTGAAGCAGCCATCACATTGGAAGTGCATGGTATTCCGAATTCTGTTGTGAAACTGTAAGTACATTATATACCGTAGAACGAATATAAGATTATATTGTTAGCTTTTTATAATACTAATTCTTTACCGACAGATATTTTATAAGAAGTTTATATAGCGTTTACTGAAGAGTCTAATAACTAACCGAAGCGTTTATATTAGTTCAGTCTACTACTTTAGGTAAGTTTGAATTGTCACGTGTGTTTGTAAATGTATCTACAGTGAAATTCCGTTAAAACGAACTCGCTTAATACAAAACAACATTGCGGTTCCGAACTAACGAATCGAATAAAATATGTTCTTGTTAAGACAAAATTCGTTTAATAACTACGAAGAAAAATCTTTGGCTCGACCGTTGCGTATTAACGAGGTTTCACTGTATTTTATATTTGTTTTTAATTAAATGTTTTGTTTGCATATAAAGAAGCAAAATGTCTATATTCCATGATGAGATTGAAATTGAAGATTTTGAGTACGACGAAGAAAATGAAATATATCGCTATCCCTGTCCGTGTGGTGATATGTTTGAAATTAGCAAAGAGGACTTAGCGAATGGAGAAGACGTCGCCACGTGTCCTAGTTGTTCACTTGTTATAAAAGTCATTTATGATCTAGAAACCTTTCAAACGGATAAAGAAGTGATTACCCAGAAATTACTAAAATTAGAGATAGCATCTTGACTCTAGGCAGTTTAACTCTATATTTATCAAGATTCATAATATTTTATTATGTATTAAAATCTGTTATTTTTTCTGTAGTTTTCAGTCGTCTACGTTTGTTTTAATGTAATCTTGAAGAAAAGACGTAATGTGGCTTATCTTTCGGTAATTTGGACTAATATGGTATTATTATCAAAACAGAACAATGCTGACTGTTTTATAGCCTAGAAATGTTAAACTTGCGCTGTATTTAATTTCAACGTTATACGATGGATTTTTTCGAGTTACCCAATCGGTATTACTGCATATTCATTTAACAGTAGTTTGTTTTACAGAACAAATCGGACTTTTTGATAACTTTGACGTAAGATCATTTAATCTTTTAAACGTCTTTTAGGTAATCCTGCTCAGGCAAGCTGCTACAGTATTTTGAATGCAATGATCGTGAAATTTACAAATATGAAGTTGCAGCACCAACCAATTTTTTAATACAGTATAAAGAATGTGAGAGCAACACTATTTGTAGGATGAAACAGTCGTACAAATTAAATGTGGCTTGCTTGTGCGTATCAACAGAAGTTTTGGTTGCTGAAGGATAATGGATGATGCACATTTATAGAAAGTAAAATACGACTTTAAGCGATTCCTATAACAAAGTAATGTATTTAAAAAGAAATATTTATAATGAGTGACAAGGAATGATTTCCTTTCTTTAGTTTTTTTGAAAATTTGTTTTTATAAAAATTGAAATTGGTCAAGAAAATCGCATGAAGAGTGCCGCCATCTCTGTTTGCGATTGGAAAATTCGCGAAGTAAACAGCTGAAATTGTTTTGATAATTTAAATTAACATCGGATTGTGTTTTTTGATACTTTGACCAGCTCTGATCGATTGAATTTTGTTCTTTGGAAATACTGTATATGTCATTTGTCAAAAATATTTCAGCATTTTAGTATTGATAAAGTTCTTGACATTTGTCGCGTGCCTAGTGGCGTTAAAACAGAGGACTGGAAGCACGTACCAACATTCATATTTTCCTTTTAAATTAAGAGCCCTGCATTATAAAAAAAAGTTTAAATCATTCCTGATAGATTTTAAAATTAATCTTTATTAATTCTAATATTTTTAATACATATATGATCTTTAAATTGTATTTTGTCATAGTTTGAATCCGCGAAGTTTAAGTGTCCGCGATGTTAAGCAGCTGAAATTGTTTATGCGACGCACAATGTTACGTCGTAGCTGCTCTGAAGGTCAAAGTACTAAAATGGCGGCTTCGGCTCGCAGTGGTGCTGCTGCTGAGTGGAGGAGAAGTGCGGAAAATGAGTAGAAAGGTTGTGTCTCGTAATTGTGTGTTCGCATTTTTAAAGAAAGCTTGGCCATAAAATGATCCGAACCGATGACCAATAAAATTGTTGTGGAATAAGTGCGTTATATAAGGATCGGAGAGATTGTTGAAAGAGAAAGAAAAAAAAGTAAGAGTGGTTTTGATAATATGCACGGTGTAAGTATTGGTGTACGTTGCCTCCGGATTTAACGTTTTTTTAGGCCTCCCCTGAAAAGTGATGAAACAAAACCCACAGTGTAGATGTGTATATGGGCGCCGAAACGCCATAAACAAGTGATCGCGACATTATTACACCTTAATATTTGCTGAGTTGATTGCGATTTGGCTCAATTTCTCAGTTTGGATATAATACAATTCAATCTTTTACATGTTTTTGCGCGAAAGTGGGACAAGAAAGGTCGATGTTAGTCTTGTTATCAAATGAGAATTACAGACACTTTCATAATATGATAAAAATTGAATAGACAAAACGCCTAAATCACATCTGAAATTAGTAAATCTTTTATAATTGGACTTTTGAAATTGATTCATCATTCCTTCTATGCATTCATACTGGTCATCGTAATGATACAAATATTTTGATCGGATAATTTGATCTAGATGTTTACTATCTCGATTCACCGACTTTTAGCAATACAGTATGCTACAGCTGTCGTTTTCACGTACATATGTGCAAAATATAGATTGACGGATGCCTTCTCTGTTAATACGATCGTCTTCGTCCATGGAACCCATTAAAGCGGCTCTACGAGGCGAAAATGAACTCAGCAGTAGCAGTAATGGTAGTAGCGACCAGCGGAGTTCACCATCCGTTTTTTGCTTGTATTCTTACGAAGCACAGAATGAAGACGAACTCACTCTGCACCGCGGTCAAGTTGTCGAAGTGTTATCGAAAGATGTCAAGATATCTGGCGATGAAGGCTGGTGGACAGGTAAGATTGGCGACAAAGTTGGGATATTCCCGGCCAATTTTGTTACCCAGCAGGACGTCAATCATGTGTCGCCAGTCGGAAACGATGATCGACCGTTTGAAATCAAGTTCCATGAACTGGAGCTTGAAGAAGTCATTGGAGTTGGAGGATTTGGTAAAGTTTATAGAGGCTACTGGAGAAACGTGGAGGTGGCTGTAAAAGCTGCCCGACAAGATCCAGATGAAGATATTAGTGTTACGGCAGAAAATGTATTTCAGGAAGCCAAACTGTTTTGGTTACTCAATCATCCCAACATTGTGGCATTGAAAGGAGTGTGTCTAGAAGTGCCTAATCTATGTCTAGTGATGGAATATGCCAGAGGTGGTTCGCTAAATAGGGTACTACAAGGTCGACGTATTCCTCCAGACATTTTAGTGGATTGGGCCCTACAGATCGCTCGAGGAATGTGCTATTTACATCTAGATGCCCCCGTTAGGATAATTCACAGAGATCTGAAATCAAGTAACGGTGAGTACATTACCCACTAAGAATAATTTATTCAATTTGACAAAACTTAACGTAAGGTATATCACGGTTTTTGGATCAAGAGCTCAGATTTCAACTATTATTTTGTCTTAAGAAAATACGATTTGTTTAGCTTTAGTAGATTTAATTGTTTAGTAAGTAATAACTTTTTTTTCTGCTAATAAAATTTTAGTTACTGTCAAATGGGTTTTAGGAGAATTTTATTAACGACTTTATTGACTACTGTGCAACAGCAATAATGATAGCCTATTTTATGTATGGAATTTCCACAATTTAATGACGTGCAACATGCCAACAGCATTATGTCGTGTATTAAGAAGATTTTGAACTTTTATAATTGTTTTAAATTAAACCAAAGTCTATAAAATTGGGGAATCGTATCAATTATCTGGAAATTTTCTAATTATTTTGTATTTAACAATTTTATATCAGCTACTGTGCCAGATATTGACATTTCCTCAAGTAAAACCCTGAATTTGATTTAATTAGTAAAAGTGAGATGTAATGCTGTCAGTTAAATTTATTTTATTATGATAAAGTCAGAGGGGTTATCTTACAGCCAACTAAATGTCAGTCTGTTTAATTGAAGTAAAATAATGTGCGTGGTACTAAATTGTAATCTCCCAAAAATGACCTTCATGTTTGAAAATTGGTCTGAAAAATGTTGGACTAACTTTAATAGTAGCAAGTCAGGAATTGGTCTGACTTTTTGAAACCAACTTGATAACCGATTCGTATATTTTTGTATATAAAATAGCTACAATATGTCGACTGATTACGAGTCTGCTTGTCTCTGAAAACCGTGTTTTGATATGTTACGCAATCGTTAGTAAAGAGACAGCATTGCTTAATATTAGTTTTTATGACGGTTATCAGCTGCGCTTATGTGGTTGTTTATATTGTACTAATCTAACTGTTGCAAAGATATTTTTTAAATGTCGTCTTATATTTCAGTTCTGCTCAGTGAACCGATTGAAAACGAAGATTTGTCGAAAAAGACATTGTTGATAACGGACTTTGGATTAGCTCGTGAAGTTTACAAGACAACTCGGATGTCGGCAGCTGGAACGTACGCTTGGATGGCTCCAGAGGTCATCAAAACATCTACGTTTTCAAAAAGCAGTGATGTTTGGAGGTAAGGCTTGAATCTCATCCCATTTTTCAAATGTGCCAAGGTGTAATCAAGCGTTTCGTCAACTGTCTCTTTTTTTTAACGATTTTCTATTTGATACAAACGCCGTCCGAAATTTTTTACAACGTTGAATGTGTAACAACAAGCTGTACACACATTCTTAACAATTTCCAATTTTGTGTTTGAGTGATTTTGTTGACGAGGTAAACAACAAACAACGGAATTTTTATGATGAAAAAGAAAACAATGACATCGTAGTGGCTTTTGAAAGTAAAGTAGAATCTTTATTGCAAACTCATCTTTACTCCGTTAGTTACCTAAAGTACTGTATGTCACACTACATCACTAATGTATTGTTTCCTTAGATCATATCTCTTATGTTTGTTATCATTTATTGAGGTTTTAGGTATGCTAACATTTCATCGTTTTTATCGCAAATAGTTTTAAGTAATTTGCAAGGTCTTCGTGAAACTGACATTATTGGCAATATTCCATTTCGGTAAAACTATTAAAACATTTTTGTTTACTTTGAGGAAAAAAAAATCCACATTTTTTTAAAGGAATGCTTTTTCATACATCTCCTGACCTCGGTAGTATTCTTATTGGTAGTTGATATCGGCCGAGGTCTTGGTGGTGGTGGCGCCACTTTTTCATTTTAATGATGAATTTCAAGAATATTATTCTTCGAAAACTTGGGTTGACTCCTATTGAGTTTATTGAATTTATGTGAAAATAAAGTAGCGCCATTATTGAATTACCTAATTCTGTAGTTCAATACAAATTAATTTATGGGCTTTGTATCTTTACATGTTACTTTGTAGCACCATTGAATTCGTTTATCGCTTTTTCCTCCCCTTGTTAACGTAAATTACTTATTTAATTACTTTAATAAGTTAAAACCTGTTTCAATAGTAGCCAGTTTGTTCCTTGACCATGACATCTCTCTCTCGCACCCTCTTAACAAACAAAAGACTGAATATTCGTGAGATTACTGTAGGGCTAGTAAGGTGGTTGATAAAGAAGGGGGAACATGATGTTAATCGTATACAGGAAAATGAAATTGAAGGAGGATCACGAACTGTGATATGTGAAATACAATTGCACAAGAGTCTAGCTTTTTATTTTTGATAATAAATCCATACGAATCTGATTTAAAGATTCTAAGCATTCCATAACATTATTAACTTCACTAACATCGAAAAGTTAACTTTCATGTTATTTATTCCATATGCGTCGGTTTATGTCATAATAATTCTTTACTACGTTGCTAAGGTGTACATTTTTGGAGGGAGGGGAGAGCAGGGACTCATGCTCAAGCCTTGTGCTATAATTTTTTTCGATAAATTCCAAACATTCCTTATCGTAATGAAGAGAGAATCGTAAAACACATTTCATTGTGGGAGTGCAATCGGAAACTGTCGGGTGTGGGTACTATATCTTAATTTCATGATAAAGTAAAGTTATAAATGAGGAGCAAAGCCATTGTGTCATTGATAGCATTTTGTGCTCTTTAAATTAAATGTACAGTTAATTTTGCTGTCGATTTGCTGTAAACGATTGGCGTACCAGATGTGTCATATTGTCGATTGAGTCATGAACTTGTGGAGACATTGGCCTTACAAGCTCATTATATTGTACTATAGTACTGTATGTCATCGGCATACTTGGAATAGATAGGCTGATTGATCATAACGTAGAGGATGGTGGGACAAATACCTATATTTATATGAAAATGAATGCATTAAGGGAAATTTCCATTAGTCAATTAAACACTCAATACGATTTTGGTAAAGTCATCTGATTAGCTTTTGTGTTCATGAAGTGTTTTTTGATGCTGACAATGCATTTCATGTGCACATTTAACTTCAGTTCTGAACAGCACATTTTAACTTGAAATAAATTTGAACCGTATGATAGTTAGTGGCATGATATCTTGCTTGGGTTTTGTCCGTTGATGTAATTGTTTAGTAAAGTCACATAATCGGTTTAGAGTTTAAGTTGATAGAATTCCAAGGTTAAGCAGTAAGCAGTTTGAATTTTCAGAAATAAGGGTATTTGTGTATATTCTATAACATTGGTTAGCATGATTTAGCTTCATGTTAACACCTCATCATCGTCCTCGTGAAAATATGACACTTTTTATAACAGTGCAAATTTTAGTCTACAGAACAAATTTATCAGTTTATGTGAATGCACTTGTGCAAGTTTGTAAACTTATTTGTAATGCCGAAATATCATCCGACGTTTTTTATTAAATTTTCCAAAGTAAAAAATTATATTAGTAACATAAATTAGACGTAATAGTTGATTTATTGCTTAGAAATGAATGTCAAATGTTTGTTCTTTTAACATGATTGTTAATTGATGACTGAATAATACAACTACAGTATTACTGGAGATACTCCTATACATATGCAAATATGTCTTGTAAAATCTCCATTTAGAAAATGCTTAACGCAATGCAGTATTTGTATTCAGGCGTCTGTACAATATATGGCGCCGGCTGTTATGATTTTGCAAGCCATATGTTAATCATATTCAAGCATTTTATGATTTTACGTGTATACAAGTACCGGTACTGTATATTAACCATTTGTAGCGGAACATTCACTTGCATTTTCGCAACTTTATAGTGTTACATAATGTTAATGAAAAATTAAAAATTGATAACTATATTTATTATTATACATTTACATTAATAATTATAGTATACAAATGCATTGTTTTTGAATAAACACGGGAAAGTTTTTGTTACATAGTGTTAAACAAATAAAGAGAAAAACCTTGCAAATAAAAAATATATAGTACTGCAATTTACTGTAAGTATTATTGAAGCATTTGGAGTAGGAAGTCTACTCTGATTTTTAAGTCATTATCTTGATGCATTAAAATGTTAATTAGCACCTGAAAGCTATTAGCAAAAGGATTTTGACAGTGTACATGTAGACGAGTATCATAAATTATGATACTCGTATTGTAAAAGATCGATGGTTATGTCAGTGATTTAATATCGAATCTCGCTTTGCAATCTACTGAGAATAGATTTCTATGGAGGATTATGAAGGAAGTGATTTATTAACGAATTAATGTAGACCTGCACTGTTTTTACTGTAAAGAAAAGTGTGTAGGATGCTATTATTAGTGAATAAATTGATAAGAAGGAGTTAATAACCTAAACAATGCCCATTTTGAATTATATGAAAGAGTTTTTACATTAGTTAATGAGCAAATGCGGACTGCAAGTCATATTTAGAGTTCACTAACTGAATTTAAATGATGTGTTTACGAAGGATTTGACCCGCAGCATTAGCTAGCTTAAAAGTTGTTTGTAAATTACGTGTTGTATTTTAGTTTTTTTAATATAAGAGCAATTTTGTACACTTTTGTTTAGATTGTTTCTAACTGCTACATTATACAGTAGTATTCTTTAATGTAATAGTATTTATGGCATTTTTTGTGATATTAAATATGGTTGTAAAAATGTCTACAGCGGTAATGCCGAGTTATTTTGACATTTGGAACGGCGACGTCTTGATTTAGCGGTCATAGCACTTTGCCAAACATTTTCTGCAAGGTATAAAACGTACCATGTGATTATTACAAGAGATGAAAAGAAAAAAAAATTTGAATTAGAAGCCAATTTTTGTCATGTATACTACCGCATCTGGTTTTTCGCTGTTATTTTCTTTTATATTTTATCTTTAAGAGGAAAATATCTTAAAGCTTTAATGTAATTACAAAAGAAGCTCTCGAATACTAATTAGCACATTTTAAATGCTTAATGGTAAATTGGCAATGCTAGTATTTGATCAAAAGTTTTGTAATCTCTTTGTTTGTATGCATTTAAGGGCTTAATACATCTGTTTTTACGCAGTTAAATAATCAGCTAGCATACGAGCTTTACAAAAGAGGATTTTATTAAATTAGATTAACCGCTGATGTAGTGTGTGGTATTAAACCTGTAATGATACTGGAGTTGCTATTAAAGCCATAATTGTATTTAAATTTGAATCGAGTACCAATTGTAATTTATTGACGTTTGTCTTGTAGAAAGAAAGGTCTAATAGATATTTTTATTCGTATTCAGTTGTCGTCCTTGGAATAATTTCATTTCCTCCATATGTGCTTGATATAACACAAAACGAATGTTTAATGGGAGTTTTTTATGTGTGCGAACTGTAATTTTTCAATTTGTGACATTTTTATGTTCTTGTGAGAGTTCCGCTTTCCAGTTTTGTTGCATATTTTGCTATAGCAATTAGCAACGAAATGTAATTTTTTATTTGGTTTTTGTGATTTTTGTTGTATAGTATGAAATAATTATATTGGCGCCTTCCGTATGTTAAAACTGGCAACTGTGCTTAGTATATCGCAAACTCACTTGTGCCAATTATTGATAACCTGACAGTTTTAACCTTTAAAATGCTGTGCGCATTATACTGTAAGCTTAGTTGAAAATCAAGAAAAAAAAATAATTATTTAAAACTCAACATTTGTCAGGACACCTTTGCTTCCTGTTTTACAAACACTTTTGTTTATAGTAATAACTGTTGTTGCTCGTAATTGAGCACATGTTATTGTACTCTAATACGAATTCCTGTTAAAGTCAGATTTTTCTTAGAACATTAATTTTATTATTTTATTTGTGATAGGAAACGCTTAAGAAGTTATTTTTATCATTCTAGAATCTAGATGAATGTGAATTTGATTTATGCTAATAGTTATATTTCCATTGTTTTTCGAACCATAAAGTACAACTTACTACAGTAAAATTTGACAGGTGTTTAAACATCTACTGGTAGTCAGCATTTTTCTGGTCTTTGAATAATGCTAACAAGTACACGAATTAGTGTTTATCAGGTTGATGTGTGGTTATGGAGTGTAAAGTACCAACCTGTTATACTCGATATCTAACCAAAATTGGGCAAATAAAGACAGTTGCTTTGTTGACCAGACTGGATGGCTCCAGTCAATGTTGACTTTTTTTTTGGAATTAAGTACTGTACATCCTTGAAAATAATGTTTAAGACTGCCATCAACTTCTTATAGCTTTTAAAAATTACAAAGTGGGTGTTGCAAATGTAGTTGAGAAACCGATTGTTAATCACCTTAGTTGTTTAACTAGGTTATTAAAAAAATTTTATACAGAATAATTATTATGGTGCATTACTATAAGAAGATTTATTTAGTGAAAGTAACAGCAAAATTAATGTAGAATTGTCGAAGGTAAACTACTATAAAATTGCAGAAAATTATGCTTTGTTAAAAATGATTTCAATGCCGTTATGTTTTGTGTAATTTACACTACCATTGTGAATGATACAAGACCATCGTTGATAGTTTTACTGCCGGTTTTTTTAATGATTATACATTAGGATATTTCATGGATAAGTTGATTTGATACGCTTTGTGTTGTGTAATTATCAGATTTAAAATTGGTATTTATTGTACAAGATGTGAATAGAAATTTTTTTTAATAATTTTAACTAGATTCATTAGTTGACATTTACTTAGAAAATCTTACTTCATACCTATAGTAGTCTATCTTATTGTCACAATTTTATAATTAGTTTACTGTAAATTAGCGAATGGTATAATGCTAGTAATAAAAGTATACTGGTATAATACAATAGCCAATTTTTTTAGTAAATTAGTAATGTTTGGATAATTATTTGCATTTAGTGCAGTAGTGAAATTTGGCAATTTTTTTTTCCAGGATTAATGTGGAAAATGAAATGCATCGCTGTATAACAAATATAAAACGTCAATAATAACATTGCTTATCTCTGGTATTAAATTCAACATATTTTATCAACTGTTTTGCTTGCTGATACAATATTTATGTAATATAGCATAAGATTCCACATTAAATATATATGCAAACATTTACAAATGAAGTTTTAATATTTATATAAAAAAACAGCCTGAAAAGTACTAATATGTAAGTTACAGATGTACCAAAAGCGAGCATCACTGTGATGTTGACCGAAGACAAGGGTTTACCCATACAGTACTGTTGTGTGTCTTAACGTTTAAAATTCAGCAATTATGGCTTTGTTACACCGTACTGTATTTGTTTTATTTAAATGTACACATATTTTGATGCCATTTTAATGGTTCTGTATAATTTCTAGTTGTAATATTAAATTTTTTGAAAAACATGTTTTTTAAAAAACATTTTTGTAGCAGCGTTGTTAACTCAACTTAAACAAAACTTTCAAAAAAGGCGTTTTGATGTCTTGTTTATTTGACTGAAAATGATCACACCTGTTTAAAATTTTGTATTTTTAATAATTATTATTAGTTTCTTCAGTGTAAATGGTGCATTTTATTGATTTGCGAGCTTGATGATTTTTGTTTACGTATTACGTACACCTGTGTTGCTAAATGTAATCTTTTGATTGCGGTTAAAAGCAGTTGTTAATTAACTTCATTTGTTATTTATCTTTTTATACTCCCACCCTTTGTAAAAAAATATTTGTTAAATCTACAGTATATAATTGTGCAAATTCAGGCGTTTTTTTGATCACGCACAGCTAAAATCTCTACTTTGTGTGTGCGCGTAAAAAGTTGTCTCGAAATAGTTTTTTGTGTGGGATAACCAGATCTACCAATAATGTGACCTACAACCCTACAAACCCTATTGCATACACTACACACGAAATAAACATTTTCTTAAAAATGTACTGTTTCTTGTGATAAACATTAGAAAAGAAAACGAACGTACAGATTGAAGATTTTGTTAGACGATCATTATCATAATCGACATTAACTCAATTTGAAAGCATTTGTGTATTGCACACGTTGAAAATGTCAAACATAACGAGTGTAGGTGAGCGTGGAGTTAACCTCAATACAAATAAATATAAATACCGGATGAGTAATTAACGATGAAGCAATTACGAAATTTGATTTCATGTCATTTTGAAGGCTTTATTTTCATTATTCCTATGTAAATTAACATAACACTTTTCCCCTTAGTAATTGCTACATGTTCCGAGTTCAAAGTAAATTTTTAGTAAATTCCAATTCAGTGAGGTTTGTAAGTTGTTAGTACCCGTATATAAATTAATAAGATTCAGTTATTATTTCATTGCCAATTTTAAAGAATGAAGATAAGTAACAAATTAAGATAGCATTCAAGTATATGAATCTATTTGAAAACAGGATACAGTGCCTGCAATTATAAAAGTGTATGTTCATGAAATAAAGTAACATTGTTTCGTTTTAATGGCTTTTGGAATACCTCCTAGCACTGAATTATTTTAATATCAGAAATTATTTTACAATGCGAAACAACTTTAAAAAAATAAGCAACTGTACTTACATCAGAATGTAACGTCGAGTCAACAAAATTACAATGTAAAAGAAAATATGAACGATTAAAATCAACTTTATATTAATATAATTTTACCTTCAAATCTAAAATGTATTTTTCTCTACATTATGTAATGTTTAAATTTACTAGAGTATCGTATGTGAACTATTTATTTTGCTAACAAATTTATGGCATGTATTTGAATATAATTATTTTATACTGTGCCGTTTAATAATTGTGCAATCTTATTTGATATTTTCAGCTACGGTGTGCTGTTGTGGGAACTTCTCACCGGAGAAACTCCATACAAAGGCATTGACCATTTAGCCGTGGCTTACGGTGTCGCCGTTAACAAACTGACACTGCCCATTCCAACAACATGTCCAGCTCCATTTGCACGTCTTATGGAAGGTGAGTTACAAAGCTTTGCAATAAACTACTTCTATGGTTTGATTTATTACATTTATGGCAGGGTGATCAACGTTTTTAGTGATAGTGAGAAATAAAACGAAAGTGTTCTCGATTTTTAGTGGAAACTGTCACACATTCGTCGTGACGATAGCAGCCTTGTGCTGTTTTAATGTGGAATCGTGCCAAATATTCAGTATTGTTATTTTCTTTTTCTTTAACGGACCGCTGTTAAATTGTGTAATATTTAATGCAAGTCAAAATAATGTACGACCACATTTGGGGAAGGCGTGTAGAATTAGATGCAACGTTTTCTTATTTATTTAAATTGGTTTTGTTTACGTAGGACTGACAGTGTTTTAACGGATTTGTAACAGGGCTTTAATGGTCAACTGAGTTTTCAATCGGCATTGATAAATGAGGGTGGATAGAAAAATATTAAAATTGACCTTGATCAGATAGATGCAGGTGTCTGTTGCACAAGGACGCAATTCCATACCGTTCTTTAATGACCTTGTTTTGCTGATTGAGACAAAATATTTTTACTGTTGTTGAGTGAAAAGCATTGTTTTCATAATCCGGATTCTTGGGTGCAACAGAAATTTTAAAATTCAAATTATTTTGGAACCGCATTAGATTTAATTGAAAGAGTATAATGAGTATCATTCTTCATAATTTAAATACTCATTATATTTAGATTGAACAGTCACATTTTAAATACAGTATGTTCTTTATACCAGTTTACTGTGCAGTATGTGATGTAATCATTACATACAACATGAAACTAATTTCTATTTTAAGGTATTCGCAATAATTTTGTTATTTGGCCTGCTTATGCGACTACTCTATTATTAATTTATTTCTACTAATAAAAAATTTACGGTAATCTGGAATTTTTTACATGTACACTATACTGTTGCTGTAAATATCATAAAAAATTTAAAACAACATTTTGTGACTTATGAAAATAGTTTAACAATTAATTGCAATTATTGATTTACACAGTTCACTGAGTGTGGCATAGTTCATTCTGTCTGCCCGAAAATGAATCGTTAGTGGTGAACATAATCGTTTATATTTTATGTCAGTTATTTGGAATACTTTTAAAGTTGATATTTTATTTATTATTTACTTTGATACGATTTTTATTAAATTGATTTAATTTTATTTGCTAGCATGTTGGAACTCGGAGCCTCACAGCCGTCCATCCTTTCCCGATATTCTCCAACAGTTAGAAGAAATTGCTCATTCCCCGTTTATGAATACCCCACAGGAATCGTTTCGAACTTTGCAGGAAGATTGGAAGATAGAAATCGAAGCTATGTTTAACGAACTGCGCTGCAGGGAAAAGGTAAAAAGTGATAACAAAATATTTTTTTACATCAATTCATAACAATCTTAAATGTTTTCATAAATTGCAAAAAAAACTTTTGTTTAAAAATGATCAGAAAGTGATTAGATTCCGTGCTTTTTTATCAGCATGAGAAGTACACAATGAAATAGTAAAATATATTTGTTTTTTTTCTTTTTAAAAACTTGAATATTAGAAATTGCTAGTACTAAATATTTATATTTAACTTGACAAACTTTATTTGGGTACGGTATTACATGAGTTTTATAGTCATATGTAATAAATGACATTACCGAGACATCTTAAAAATGGTGCAATTTGTCATAATCAGCAACTGTCTTCTAAATAAACAGGTTCGGTTTAAAAATATTAACTACTTCACATGTTATATTAAGTAATGTGATTAACATTAGAATTAAGTCATCAGTGTTGGTTATTTTACGAATAGTCTTATAGGATTAAACTTTAATTTCGCTGCTCTAGCAAATTCAACTGAATTCATAACTATTACTTTTGGCCATTTTGATAATTATATAGCAGTTCTGTAGCAACTACCAATCTCATGTGATGTTTTCTAAAAAATAATTATTGTTAGTCGGTTAAAATTGGCACCCCAGCTATTATGGAACTGCACCTCTTTTTTTTCTACTAACATTTATGCTTTATTATCAGATAAGAGTAATTTATGTTGCTTGCTTATTTCGTTTTGGCAAGAATGTACTGTAGCTGGTATTAAAAGCCATGTAGACATTCGCAAACAACTCCTGTTTCTTTTGGGAAATGGAGTTTACGATATGTAAATGAACCTTAACAAAGCACATATGTGTTTCTAACAATACTCTCATTTTATATTGAGGGAAGTTCATCTAAGTTCATTGCTAAATCCCTGCTGTTATTTTTACATTTCGGATTTAAATATTACTGAACATATCGTTTGTTTTGTTCTTTGTTTAATTAGAGATAATATTTATTTTGTTTTTTTTATGGAAAGTATTTCGTAGATTTGGTTCTATTTAATTATATAATTGACACGTCAAAAATAATTTCTGTAGAATACAGTTGACTGTTTAAGTATTTATTTATTCGTACCGATTTGTCTTCCTCTGAGGATTACGTTTGACGTCGAAACCTATTTCTCTATGCAGTATATTCGATTATTGTTTATTTATACTGTACTGTTCTTAGAAAGAAGTCGTTTAATGTGCCAAGTTAGCTAAAGAATTTATTTAATGCTGTATTTTTTTTAAGCCATAGTATTTCTAAGCTATTTAAAAACGTTTTCAATCTCTAGCTATGTATAATTGATAATACTTTATGCATGTACACAAGTATTTTTGTTTTTCGTTTTAAATCCGCACAACACATATTGTCGTGTTTAGCAGGAATTAATTTCTTTGTCGCGACTATAAATTACTTAATTTTTAGGACGTCGACCTTGTGTACATAACATTTTTTTCCCTGTTACACGCTTCTAATTTGTCATCAACGTTTTAATAGCTACCCACATTTAGTTTATTTAAATTGATATGATAAAATTGACTTGTTATGCGATTTCATTTTAGATTAACGTTTGTTTTTCAAACTAATCGTACTGCACTTTCAGCATAAAAAGTATTTTTAATTTATTTTAACGTTTAAGATTGAACAGGTGGTTTCAAACGTATAGTGTATTTTTTCCATAACTTTTTAGACATTGTTTTTTTATTGTATTTGCTTGTGATCAAATAGGAATTACATTGCCGCGAAGAGGAAGTCAAGAAAGCTGCTCTTCAACATAAAATACACGAAGAACAATTAAAGAAACGTGAACAAGAATTGGCCGAAAGAGAAATTGATCTACTAGAAAGGGAATTAAATATAATGATACTGCAACAACAGCAAGGTCGTCCGACTCCCAAGAAACGTAAAGGAAAATTCAAGAAAAGTCGTTTAAAAGGTGGTGGGCAGAGGATCAGCATGCCATTAGGTAAAATACTATGAAGTTAGTGCAATCTTGAAAAGTGTTTCACTGTGTTATATTTTTGGTGGAGTAGATTTCAGGCACAATATTACAGTTCAACAAACTCCTTCAGTGTTAGAGTTAAAAAGTCTAAGAAACATACCAGCCAGTCCTGAAACGCCACCGGCGTCACCCAGTATTCCCCGACTCCGAGCTTACGCGCGTAAGAATAATGGTTTAATTTCGTAAACCTATACTCCGTGTTACTGTTAATGTATTTGAATCTATACAATCAGCTTGCTAAATTTGTCGAGCTTGCCATGTAAAAGTATCGACCTAAAGTTCTATTTCTTCAAGTATTTGTCATTAAAAGAGATTGAATTACAAATAACGGAGTAAATGTGCACGTTTATTCATAATTCATATTTCAGTAACTGAGTAGCAAGTTTATGTCTTGTGTGTGTGAATTGTCGAATGCGGTTGATAGTTTTAGATGTGTCTGTTTTTCTCTGCAAATTTTAGTTCCTGCTGATGGAGTAAAAGGAAAAACATGGGGTCCAAGTACCGTTCATCAACGAGAGAGAGGATATTCTAGATCACGTATAATTGATGGAAATAAAAGGTGGTCCAAAAGTGCTCCAAATCTGGAGAAAACTTTGAGAGGCATTCCAGGTGGAGGAGTTCCTAACGTTGGAGTACTTACCGAACTAGGTGCATGTTGTTTTCTTTAAATTATTGACGCTGTTGTCGTTATTTTGTTTGTAACTTTTAACTATTTGGGCTGCAGGAGAAGACGATTTATCTCCAGATTCACGATCAGGAACTTTAAAAGGACCCTATTCTAATGGCGTTTCCACAAGTGAATTAAGCTCGCCTGTAAAGAAAAGTCATCACTTCAGGCCGACTGAGTTTGCAATGTATAATGTTGCTTCTTTACTCGCTGGAATTGGAGCTGGGTTTGATATCAGGTTAGCCAATGTAAGCGGTATTCATCCGAAGCTAAGTCCCAATAGGTATATTAATTATTTGTGAATTTTGTGAAAGTTGATCAAATGGTTTATAGTGTACAAGCATAGTGTTTATATTATGGAAAATAACAGAAATGGATATCGTACTCTTTGACATTATCGGAGGAAGCAAACTTTTTTAGTTCGTGTTATAAATGCCTTTCTATTTAAATATTCTGGTCTGTCAACCTGTCTCAAACAATGCATAACGATCTCCAGGTCACTTCTAAAGTTTACGTTTTACATTTAAGGTATTAATGATTAAAATGGAAGTTTAATGGAAATCTGAATTGTTATATTAACAAACGAGTATTTGAAACAAAAAGAAAAGGAAAGCTTTAAGACTGTATGCAGTCGCTTAAATAATGATATGTCACTATAAACCTTTGGTGCTTGTGCTGAATGAATTTTAATAGTTTTGGTTCTAGAGCTGAAGAGGAAGAAGAAGAAAGGCGGTACAGAGAGGTGTATGCAGAGTATGAATTTTCGTCGCTGTCTGGTTATCCTCATAATACGTACCATGGTCAAACAAGGCATTACCGACCCAGCATAAACTTTGAAGCCAATTGCAAACCTATCCGTTTTACTGATTCACCTCAGCACAGTACTTATGCACCGTCACCGCGTCGAAAATCGTCAACAACAAGTAATGAAAGTAGTGAACATGTTATAAATTATGCTACCCAACAGACTAACCATGTTCCAGTAATTAATGATCGTGTGTATTACCCAATGGAATTCCTGCGAATTGATGAAGGCTATGGAGCAGCTGATCGTTTTTACAGTGGTGTCGATTATCAGTCATCATGTCCTCCTCCACCTAACTCTGATGTGTATCCTCATTATTATAGTGAGTATGGTCGAGCGGATTCACGTATGCCGTTAGATCCAAATTCAACTTCAATGGTTGGTTCAAGTTATTGCGGACCGGAATTATATAATGTAGATCGAATTTATCCGGAGTATGTTCGTCATGTTGATGGTTATCACGCTTATGAGAACCCAGCTAGCAGTGCTAGTAGCGCTGCAAGTAATCAATGGACTCCACCACCTCGACATCATCCGGTGGCTTACGGTCATCGTCGAACTCCTTCTAACACGTCAAACACTTCCAGTAACGTTAATCCTTCTTTTTATTTAGAGGATGAAGGTCTGGAGTGTACTAATTCACCCTTGCATCGTACTAGTGTTAATAATGATCATGGTAGTAATTATGGTTCAAATTATGCGGGTGGAGTTACTTCTCCTCATCCACCTCCAAGGATGCTCAGGCTTAACCAGGTAGAAGCAGTTGAGAGACCAACAACTTTAGAGATTTCTCGTCCCTGGCCTGGTGGCTCTTCTACACCATCATCTGGTGTAGCATCATCGTCATCGGGTGTAACATCTTTAGGTGGGGGATCGAGTTCTAGGAAAAAGTTCTCGTCAAGTGTACAGGTATCTAGTGTAACAAGTAGTGTTTGTGGAGGGCAAAACTCTCCAAAAGGTTGGGTAAATACATCAAATACAGGAACACCAACTAATCCTACGCCTACTGAAAGCGCAAACACTCCTAGTGAAGATAGTTCTTATGTATCTGCTCGTTTGCATTTTTCTCCAGTGACACCAGGGGCCAATTCAAGTGTGGGTGGTACTAAAACACTGCTGGATATGCCCGCGGAAGGTCAAAATCAAGATGGAACTGTACCTCTAGCAGCATTTCGTAATATGAACATAAATGATCATCAAAAGCCACTGAAACTTTCAGCAGTCGAATTAGAAAGGGAATTCTTATAGCCCTACCTTAAAATTAACTTCACATCACCGAGTAAATTTATAAGTAACATAACCAATAGGCAAGTATATTTCATCTTATTCAACTTTTCATCATGATTGGTAAATCTTTGTTTATCTTCAGTTTTAAACATCATTATTATTCTGCAGATTTTTGTCATTTAACAAAATATTGTATATACTTGCAAATTGTGATTAACGGCTACATCATCTGGCATTTTATGAATTTTTACGCCTATTTTGCAATTTATTCGGAGCATTTAACTTGTGTTAGCTTCAGACTTCAGGTATTTTGATATACAGTGCTGTAGTTTTCTTTGACACAATCATTCCTCGTTCCATATTTTAATCATTCGAAGTACAGTAACTATTGGCTAATATCGAGCCACAAAATGCTCAAATTGGTTTAGTATATTAAATATTAAACGTGGTTTGGTATTAAGCATTTAAAAGCATTTCTCGTCAAAATACAAAGCCCCATATAAAAATGTTTATAAATTTTGCATCCAATTTTAATTTGATTTTATCTGGGATAATTATACAATAGACGAGTAGATTATCATTAGGAGAAGTAAAGTAGATGAACAAATGAAACAATAATATCAACACTTTTTAAGCAAAACTCAAATGTATAAAAATAACTGACGCGTTGTATTTATTTTCTTTGTTCGATGTGTATTTTACGCTTGTAATATTTGCATCGTCAGTACGTGTATGAGTGTTCCGTATATGTTTACCGTCATATTAACGTAATGAAAATGTTTCACACGAACGTACTTTACAGCCATTATATCAAATTTAGACTTTTGTTAATACAGTTTTAATGCATTGTTAAGCAGTTTAGTCAGCTGGAGTGCCATGTTATTATTTTGATATGCCAATAGTGGTGAATTGTGGATGATTTTTTTGTAATGGTTTTTGTAAAAGCCATTTTTCCAACATACAGTACATTTTTCATTCGATCAAATAACTTTCTAGTCCATTTTTTTATCCGAAATGAGAAACTGTCTCCAAATTTTATACATTTTCCATCGTTTTTTTTTTTGTTGTTGTTGTTTTAATTACTACTGTAATTACAAAGCACGTTCGTATGAAATTAAAAAAAAATTGCGAATTTAACCGGTTAATTATTAACGTTAACATTTCTAAGTTTATTACTAACAACTTTCTGGATGCTATGGTTTTTTTTGTGGCTGAACGACATATTCCAAATTTCTACAATGTAAATGTATTTGATGTAATTAACGTTCAATATTCCAAATGTGATATTCGGAGGCGTAATTATTGGTTTTGATAGTTTTCTATTATTATTTTCAAAGTGTTTTAAAAATAAATAAGTAAAATTTAATTTTAAGTACTGTATTTAAATTTAAGACCACCAACTTTTAACGACTTAAATTTCAGTCGTTTTAATTGAAAAGTATTTGATACAGTTAAAAGAATAGGTATGGGTATTTAAGAGTTAATTAGACAGAAAAAGAAAGTGTTGTCGACTACAGTACAGTATATAAAAATTCAGCTGTATAAACATGCTAATTAATTCAACAAGAAATTTATACCTTAAATGCTTTGTAAATACTGTAATTTGGCAGATTTCTTGTATTAATGTGTGCTTTTCCGAACTTTAAAAAAAAATTACCTTGGAAACATTCCCGTCGGTTTTGGGAGAGTTTGACCGAAATTACTTTATCTCTGGAAGAGTTATAAAAGTCAGAATTTTGATTAAAATTTATCGTGCCAACTTGAGTCTAGTAATAGGATTAAAATTGCTGGAGGTTATTTTTTTGGACGTGTTGTAGTAGACGTGTGACATAATGCGCATGAAAAAATTTAGGCTATAAAGTGGTTTAATGTGTGTTAACCGAATTATTTTGTAAAATTTGAAAATTTTCTGAGAACTATTCATCTTATTATAAGTTCCAAATATTAGTCGACAACTATAGTGTGGTTAGAGCATCTTTGGATTATCCATTTGGCTTATAACTTATTGAGATGAATAATTCTCAAACAACATAAATGCTAGTGGTTGAATGAATATGACAATTCAATAGTTATTAATATCTTGTAATAATATACGGTAAATAACATTAACTTGTTTGAATTTGGCTTTTAGTTTTTATTTTATTATTAAGCAGAACTCAAAAGACACACTTGTGATAAAAATCTTTATAAATGATGGTTTGTTAAGCTAAGTAATGATATGGTGCCAGAAGACTTTTTTAATTGAATTGCCATAATTCCAACTTTTGTGGTGGGATTTAATTTTTGTATGTGTATGCTACTAAATTTAATTTTTATTGGATCAAGTTTTATGGAAGAAAGGTTTTTAAATAACTGACCAAATTTTATTTAACTTAATTGTGCTATGGAATTGGAATAATTTATTTTATTTATAAGAGAAATGAAGTCTTTGTTAAATTTTTCGTACATTGTACAAAATCTATAGTACCGTTTTATTATTTTATTGAAACTTGTAATCTTTCAATTTAACATTTTACATGTTCATTTTATTGAGTTTTCAAAATCTCCAGGTAGCCTATGCTGTACATGTGTATTGAATGTCTGCCTGTATAAATTGAAATGCTAAAAAAATATATTGTGACGTTGGATAATTATGAAACATTTACAATTTAAGGTCGCTTTCTAAAAATTTTAACTTCTAATTTTGCATCACGTACTAGCGGGCAATTATGTCGTTAAATTTCATTGAAAAAACTGTCTGCTGAATGTAGTGCAATATAAATTGAAAAAAAGTGAACAAAGTATAAATTATGATATATGAATGTAAATATATTTCCGGTGTTACATTCTTACTGTGACATATCCATGGGTAGATCCATGCAAATGGAAAGTTTGAAATGTGCTAAAACGTATGGCTTCCGTAAATTGGTGGAAAATGTTTTTAAAACATGTCCATTTATTGTAACGATTATTTGTATATTTTAAATTACGTAAAGCGATGCAACTGTAAGGGCATTATTAGTTTTGAAAATAGTAATGCAGTACTGACTATAAAATTAACAAATTACTTTTCGGGTTTCAAAATTTGAGATTTAATTATTATTAAATAAAATAATTTACAGAGCTACATCCTGCTGTGGAGATATGATACTTGATTTATAGTTGCACGTTTTAATCATTCTTTAAAGATTTAAATACCGTATGAATCACTTTGACAAGCATTTATTTTTTGGCGTACAAATTCGCATTGATGATTGAAATCTCATTATACAGCAATGGCATTGATACCGTATTAATTGCGTCCAGTTTTAAGATGCTAAAATATTAATCCATAGCAAAAATGACCAATGTGTTATAATTATTGTAAAATGTCAACATGACTTGCTCTAAGCTGCGTGTGTAAAATTAATTGCGATAACAGAATTATGATTGTGTGTATAAGACGTACTATTATTAATTGTATAAGCGATCGATAATTCGATAGACGGGGAATTATTTATTTATTGTATTTACGGTGTTACCTGGTAAATAATATTCTTAAATTAACGAGCTCTTTTATCCGAGATGTAAAATATTTGCTCTGCTGCACGACATTGTCATCTTTCTTCAATTATATAATATTTTGTATAAACTGAATTTTTTCCGAGTGTTTTTGTGCATATGCTTATAAAACTCAGGCTGCAACTTTCCTTTGTTGTTTATTTAAGTTTATTTCACTCAACTCAATGTATATTGTCAATATATCACGCAAACTATTGCATTAATGATTATAGGATTTTTAAACTAACCGCCTTTAGGGATTTTCAAATTACAATGTTACCAAATGGTTACAGCAACACGTATAAGGGATACAATTAACGTTATGCAAGAAATTACCGGACTTTTGATGCCTTAACTTGCATCACTGCTTTTTGTAACGGTCGTCCCCGCTTTGCCTTTCAAATTTGTTCGAATGCTCCAGAATCTTTTCAGTAAATTTACGCGGTTTCTTAGTTAAACTATTTAAAAGCGTGAAAGTGCATGTTTAATTGTTTAATCAAGTGCAGAATTTCTTCAAGAAGTTTATGAATTAGTTGTCTTGTGTTTGCAGTTAGTAAAAAAGTGTTCCAAGTGTACCCTGAAGAGACTGAACGTGTTAAAAACTGAGACCGTTATTGTGTAAAAGCTTGTGTGTTATAAATGTAGTTTGATTTTGTGTGACTTTTAATCAGTTTTTGCTGAATTGTCATCGAAAGACTGGCCACCGATTGGAATGGGGATTTTTCGGTAAGTACGGAATTCACTTGAGATTCTGAGAAAGGTAGTTTGTATTTAATATATTCATACAAAATAACCATCACAGTTGCAACTGTTGCATATTTTATTGTCAACATGGCGGTTTACATTTCATTTCGATGCTTTCTTACCGTCATTTCCACCCTGAGATTATGTTGATCGAAAATCTCAGTTCATTTTATGTTTAAAATGGTTTGCTATAAATGAAAACAGTAAACATGTTAAAATTTGTTTTATGAAGTTGAAATACGACTTGGTAAAATTACCAGGACGGTAGATTTTTGATGTTTTCGCAAGTTAGCGTAGCTTTATTGAAGGCCAAGCCGTCACCGCAGCCAAGGAGTCGCGGTTTCCGTTCGGTGCAAATGATATAACGGGTGCAGTCAGCTTGGTAAACGTAGCGAGGGAATGGGTTAAATCTTGCCGACAAACCGGTCGCATAGGTGGGGCACTTGAAACCGATAACGGCTGAAAAAATAATTAGCATGAGTGAAGGTTAACCATGTTTAGTTATGCATACTAGCATTCTATTTCTTTTGATATATTAGTCCTCATTCTGTAATCTAAATATCATTTTTGTAGATTTTACATGCCTTGACATTTTCCCATAAATTAAAAGTGTCGAGTAAATAAATTGTGAACAAACATTTGATTCTTTTACGTGCAGTTTTCAGTTTAAAAAGATCATTTACTATTGTATATGGTGTATTAATACGGTAATGTAATATTGAGACAGTAATCTTGTGATATAGTATTACCTTCACTGTCACATCCTGGAACTAAATCAGGCCAGTTACAGGTGTGACTTAGGTCATCATAAGCTAGCCCAGCGTCGCATGGTGTAGCAACTGCTTGACCATCTGCACATTTGTAATACTGCTTGGAACACCCAGGTCCAATAGGGAAAATACCCCACAAGTATGGGCAATGTTGGTTACTAATTGCTAGGGCTAAAAGTTTAGATAATTTGTATTTATGTAGATATGAGACTGTAGTAACAGTAGCAATACCAGTAATGTGGATTGAACAAACCTTTTTCTTTTCTGGTGCCGCAATTAACGGCCCAATTGTAATTGCAGTGGTTGTGAACACTTCCGCGACCGTCAAATAATAACCCATTGGCGCATATTTCATGTGTTAAAGTGCCGTTTTCACATTTGTAAAACTGATCACAGTGGGTTGCATGAGGAAACACTTTCACGCTGTATTCTAATGGGCATTCAATGGCTGGTGCACCGCCCAGTTCTTGGCTGCTTGCTATGCCATAATTTCGATAAAAAAAAAATGTGTATAATGCACATAAAAATATTTTAATGAAAACGATGGTATCTATTTTTATTGGTATAAAAACAAGCTGTTTGTTACCTTCTTGGTAAAAATATGAATAATAAGTTGATTGACGAGGAATTTAGTTACATAGGCAAATATGGAATCATTTATTCCATTTTTATTAATTAATTCAAAGAAATGAAAAGGTGTTGATAATTGTAAGTAACATTACAAATAGTGACATTTATATTAGTTTTTAAGGTGTGTATAGTACTTATTTATAATTGTATGACATATCGAAAAACGATTATTTTTTAGTCGTTAACTAAAAAGATAGGAATTTTGTTTGTCTTACCTTGTAAGATGAAAGTTGAAATCGCTACATACAAATACAGAATCGCCATACTTTGATAAAATCTGTAATAAATAAATTAATTGATCGAAGTGCAAAATTATGCTTTAATTTCTTGGCAACTGAAACGGTTTAGAAGAGATTGGTCACTAACATACGGTACTTACAGATGTTATCTGACCAACGTAACTAACAAATATGAAGCCAAATCTTCTGTGACTAGTTGCTCTACTTTTTCACACTGAAAATAATAACAAAAACAGTGTAGACAAAATATTAAATTGTTTGTTCTACAGTCTGCCGTGTTGGTAGTGATATGCAGTTATTTGGATGGAGAAGGAGAGAGTGAAAAACACATGAATATAAATCAGAAATGGGCGTATCTAATTGGAGCAAATCTGTCCCGTTAGATTTTAAGATATCATCTTTTTTAATCTTTTAAATAAGCTTAAAGAAAAAAAAATCAAGGTAATACAGCAAAGCTAGTATATAAAGTATACAAAACGACGGCTATTTTCAACACAAGGTTGGCTATTTATTTTTTTTTTAGTTTTGAATTAAAATTATTGATTACATGATGGTAAAGATTTAATAATCAATGGTATTGATTGATGTAAAGTTTTTACTATTAGTGTATGTTATTTATTGTTTTATATTTACTCTGTAAAGAGTTAACGTAATGGAAAGAGACAATTGGGTTTGCTAAAAATGGGTGGTGAAAAGGTTTAATCAAAATGAATTGGAAAAATGTTAGCTATAACGGGCGTTTTCTTGATTGCTTGTTTTAATGTTATTAATTAAATAAAACATTCACGTACTACATCATTGCACTCTTATTTGAACAAGGATTTACTACAAGCAATTTAAATGTAATTGTCAAGAACTAAGTTAGCTCAAACCTTGAGGGTTTTTTTTTTTTGGGGTAATAGCTTGTATTGTAAAGTTAAATTAGCTTTATAATGTTCAAATGTATCACAATAAAATATAACAAGTTTATTTAATGCTGAAAACATTTATTGTTTTATCAAGCTATCGGTAGAGTTGAAGCTGTTGAACCGTTAATTTGAGTTTGAAAAAAATCGTTTAGTTTTTAGAGTTTAGATTGTCGATGTTTCTTTTTATAGAAACACAATGGTGGCTGTTAACATCATTTTATTTATGTCTTGTTGGAGTACATTTCTGTCACTTTTGGTTTAGTGTATTTTTTAGTTATTGTTGTTTTAACTACAGTATATGGAATTTTTATTTTAAAATGAACTCGAATTACAGTGAATTCGTAAGTTGATGATTTTACTACAGGTAGTTTTATACGAATTAAATTATATCTGCCGAATTTTATTAAAAATGCAGGCAATTATAAATGGCATTTAGAATGCTAACAGTAATTTGTCAAAAAAAATTGAACAGTCATTTAATGTACCGTACTTTTGGACTACCGGTACTTGTATTTTAATTTATACTGGAAATGATAGTGTCATTTTACTTGTCAATAGTGTCATACCCTATTATTTGGGTGCAGCGTGATCTCATTTTTCTAAAAGTTGTTTAATTGTTTTTTCTAGTGATTGAAAATTAGGGAAATCAAGGTTTGAATATGGTAGATGATGCCGGTAAGCGGCAAAACGTTACATTAGTGTTTTGTAAATAAATATTCAATTTTTTTTAGTAGTGTAGTGATTTTTTTTTTTTTTTTTGAAATAAGCGATGACCAATATCGTATTTTAGCAGTTGGAGAATTTTATTACCTGCCATTAAAACAAATTGACACAAATAATTGTACATTAGTTAACACATACTGTATATGCTGGTAAAATAACCATTTACTGACAAAATAAAACAAAAGACAATTCGATATGCAACATTTTCAAATAGAAATTGGAAGTGCAAACTTGATTTTTGCATTAATCAATTTGTCATTTCATTTTAAATGACGCTTCTGTTTATTTTTGCGTTGTGGCGTATTTGTACATACCAGTATACTGTATTAACTTGACCATTGGCCGATTGTGTTTGTGTAAAATTCAAAGCTTCGGTGACTAAAAAGCGTTGTGTGCCATACCAACCCAAAGCCTAAAAGTTGAAAATTCGGAAAGTAAACAGAAAAAAAAGAATCTGGTGCTGTGAAAAAAAATGGTGCAGTCCAGCGTAGTTTAAAAATAGAAGACTTAAGTCCCCTTCCAGAAGTCAGTAATATAGTGACAGTACAGTAAGACACTGAAATATTCTTAGGTGAAATGACCACAGAAAGTAAGCAGAGTTAGACAGGTCTTGATTAAAATTGTTTTAAACTTCCCTTCCAATGATATAGCGATAGTTATATGAAGTTTACCAGAAAATTAATTTTAAAAGTATTTTTTACAAAGCAAGATCGAAATTTAGGTCAGGCGTATTTACTTTTATACATTTCTTTTTTTGTATGTTATATTTATTTTTTAAAAACACGAAAACGATTATGCACAACGTCTTGACTGTGTTATTCGTTATGGTTACTTGTTCAAGAATCTTTATACATTTTTTGTAATCTCTTTTATAGAGATTTTTTAATTATAAAAATTTTATAGTTAATTTTTTTGTGTATGTGTTGGTGGATGTCATATTACAAATTAAAAAAAAACATTCTTTTAAAAAAATTTGTATGGCCCAAACGAAAATTGAACAATAAATTAACGCATTGCGTTTAAACTACTTCTTCAGCTGCTGGGGCGACGGTTGTTCGGGAAGAACCGACTTTCTTCTCGGCAGCGATTCCGGCTTGTTGGGCTTTCTTCAGAGTTTTCAAGTCTAAGTCACCATAGTAGTCCTCACTGAAATTCAAAAAAAAAAATTCCTATTAGTTCATGAAAATATATTAGTGTACAAAGCACTGTCTATCTAATTGTTATTTTAAAAAAATTGTGCGTAATGGCCTAATTTTTATTGTTTGGAACTAGTAACCGGCCCGAATTCTGTTTGGAACGTAATTTAATAACAATTTCAGTTAAGTGGGTGTGTGAACTATGATTTCTAATTAAACTAAGAGTTTAAATGCAGTGATTATTATTGTTTACTTGGTGTTGTAAATCATTCAACTGCAGATTTTTGTATAAAAAGTTTAATGGAACATTTGAAGGGTTTATTACACTATTTTAAATTGTTTGTAATGCTTGTGGCTGATTTCTATGTGGACGAATTGTTTTAAATTCTTTAAAAATGGTAACACGTACTGTAGCTAGTAATTATTGCCAAGCGTACCAAAAGGCGTTGTAATATTGTATAATTTTGGAATTTATGTCAGCTTTATAAATATGTAACAGCTTCCAGTTGTTCAGTGACTTTCCCTTGTCGTAAAATTGTTTGCCGTTAGCTTTAAAGTAGTAAGTTATATCATTTGATCTCATCTTATCTGTTTAACGTTATTTTAAGTACTAAATAGGTTGAATGAAATTGTTTCCTGATCGATTGACATGATTTTTTTCTCTTACATGTTTTGCTACTTTTGGGAATATAGTCAACTTTAGTGTCACTGTAATTACATAAACGGAAGCATTAAAGTGAATTGTTACGTGGAAACCGAACAGTGACTACAGAAAGTTTAAAAGTTAAAAATAAAACTGCCTCCACCCTTTGTGTTGTTTAGCTAAAGATTTTAAATGGTTTTTGATTTTTTGAGAAATGAAAAAAAAAGTGCATATGAAAGACGCCCTGTTTTTAAAAGTTGAGGGGGTTTGATATGAAGGTGTGAGTTTGTTGGTTATAGTTGAATAACGTTTTGTTGTACTTACCAGCCTGCAACATTAGCTGGGTCGTCACACATTAAAGTTTCCAAATTGAAAACGGTTCCCAGTTCGCATCCGTACATTCTGGGTGTGTTTTCAATACAAACGAAAAATTTACGACAATCTTCAGCGTGACCATGTCGTGTGTAGGTGCCAGCAGATTCGGCTCCGCCTCCTTCAGGGCATGAGAAGCCTTCTGCGATTTCTAAAAATTGATTTGATATATCAGTAAGGAATTTTTATAGTTATTATGGAAGTCAGAAAAATGTGGGCGAGTGACGGTGTTATACCTTTCTTAAGACATCTGGGTACTTTATCAGCCCAAGTACAAACTCGGTTGCTTTCATCAAAAGCTAAACCTGGAGCACATTCGTATTTCTTGGCTTCACCACCCCAGCATGACCAGAAGATGCGGCAGTCACTTTCATCAGCAAAGATACCGTATAATCGTGGACAGAATTCAGTTCCTTGTGGTGGTTCTATTAGAAGCAAAAATATTGTTAGATAAGTTTAAGGCATCATGCTGAAACTTATTTACCCAATTCAGTTCTGTCTCCACAGTCAGCAGCGAAGGGGTAATTGCAACTTTCTCTCTTTAAATCGGTAGCATCAAAAACTAAACCATTTCCGCACAATTTGAGTGTGGATACTCCTTCTTCGCATTTCCAGTATTTGTCACAGCTTCGGTGATGAGGGAAGAATCCGAATTTCTCTGGGCATTCGAAGCTTTCATCTTGAGTTGGGGCGTTGGCGAAAGTTGTGCCTGGTGCAACCTGTGCGGTTCTGGAACCAGCAGAGCTTGTACGAGCTGGAGTACGAACTGGTGCTACTTCTTCCACGGGAGCTGGAGCTGCGGTTGCTGGTTCCTGCTGCTGCTGTTGTTGTTGTTGACGCTGAATAGTTTGGAGTCTACTTTGGCCGGATGATGATGGACGGTTAAATAAGCTTGATACTGGTCGAGCTACTGCTGGTGGTGGAGCAGGAGCTGCTTGTGGTTGGCCTCGTTGAGGTTGAACTGTGTCCAAAGCTGGTTGTTCTTCCAATAATGGTTCCTCATCGTAGTATTCTTCTTCAGGAATGGCTCCAGCCTGTGGCTGTGCGGCTTGCTGTTGAGCGAAGCCTTGAAATAAGAATATCAAAAGATTTAGTTTATATCAAGTCATATAGGAAGTAGTTTACGGTATTTGATTATGTAAACAGTTCAATTATTATATGTTAAGAAGTGGATTGATTTTTTTGTTTATTTAAAGGCTGTTTTTAAGTCGATATGCGGAAGTGCTTTTGAAGAAGTATTTTGAAAATGTTTGAAATTGGTGTTAGATATTATATAAAAAGGTGATATTTAGTTGAAGAAAAAGTGGGCCATGTTTGGTGGAATGTTACCCATGTTATACTGGTTATTCAAGAATATTGAGTAAAAATTAACGATAACTAAAGTACATGCATAATGAAAATTGGTTTATTCGAATCCATTAAAGTAGAAAAACATGCATGGAAATACTTGTAATTTGTTTTAATCGTAAATAATTGTTAGGTGAAGGTTTTATTTGCTACAGTACAGAAAAACCGTTAATGTGCAATTTTAATTGAGTTTTAATCAAGTTAATGAACTAAGGAGAAAGATATTTGTTAGTTGTCTTCCTATTAAGTTATAAATAGCAACTTTTTTATTTTACGGTTTTTATTCAGTATTTTACTATTCGATGCTACAGTTGTATATTTTAGATGACTTTATATAAGTAGGTCAATTTATACCGATTATTTCCAATGGAATTTTTATATTAGGGAAGATCTTGATCAACAATAAAATTTTAACTGGTGCATTTTTTATATCGAATCTATGTGTTTGTAGGCATTTTAGGATGTTCGTGATTTATATGGGTAAAATGTTCTTGGCGTACAAGGTTATTAAATTGATATTAAAAGGTACATGAACTATATTATATGTGCAATTTTATTTTGCCTTTTTTTAGGCTACACTTCGCCATTGTAGTTGGCTTTTCTTTGCACAGATCATCAACTTCTAGTTTTTTTTGTACGACTTTTTTGTTGAACATGGCATCGGTAATTTGTTAAATGAACTGAAAATCTGTTTTTTTTTTACATGGAAGGGGTGGGAGAGGGAGAAGGTTTTTTAAAATTGTCTGGAAGGAGTTTTATTGGCCAAACATTGACATACAGTAAAGTTGAAGGAGCATTTCACCGCCTCCCATCTTTTAATTTATTGCTTTTATTACCACACTTTTCACAACCTAAATAAATTTGTTAATTTTTAATTGTAGCTTTTATGATTTTGCTAGAGTGAGTAACTTGAAAGGCTGATTACAAAATTATTACTTTGAAAGACAAAAAAAAAAGTTTAAAATTATAATGGCTTTAGATTTGAAAGAAAAAAAAGATACACGGCATTTTTGTTTTATGGTTTAATTTCCTTGTGCGAATTATGAATTAAGGTTGAGAAGTTATTTATTTGAAAGAGAAATCTGAGCTGTTATAGATATGATAAATATTTGTTAGAAAGTTTATGGCGGTTATACAATAAAAGAATACTGTAATTTAAATACAATCGAATTTAGATCAAACTTATTTAAAGTTTTGTAAATTTTTTTTTTGTTTTTTATTCGAGTAGATCGGTTTTTCTTTTGTTTTCTATTGAAGTTTTACATTTGGAAAACTTTCATTTGCTTTCATGCATACATTTTTTACAGTTATGATATCAGAGCTTACTTAAATAATAATAGAATTAGGGAATGTTTTAAAAGTTTTAAAAATTTAATAAAATATTTAAGTTGATCATCCTGGTATACCAATTTAAATATTAATTTAGTATTATGAAAAAATACTTAGTTTTAAAGAAATAGCAGATGGAAGTTCATAGTCATTTTTATTGTAGCATAGGAAATTTTTTGCGATGTTAGTATTGATAATAAATTATTAAAATTATTGAATATAATTATTTTTTAAAATTTAACTTACCAAGAGAAAAAGTTGTTAAAACGATGCCTAATAAAATTACTAATCTCGTCTGCATTGTTGCTTTCTTTTATAATTCGGCGTTAAAAATTAATAACTGACTCTTCCACAAGTAAAGTATACTGTCCGTATAAATAATCACTCGCAGCTTTATTTGTCCAATTGAATTTTTTCTCCGACTTAATTTTTGGTCTGTAGTCTACACTCGACGAATTTGGTTTACGTTGTGTCTTCCAAGTGACGATGCTTTTTAAAAACTTTTGACAGTCGGTAGCAACACCTGCGCAGCGCACCTACCGGTAATTCTTTGAGAGGAGGAGGAGATTTGGAGACCAACTCTCTTTTCTGTTTCAAATGCAACTTTTCAAGTAAATTAGGTGGGCATATGCCAGCCACTTTTAAAGGAGGTTCGGTGTGAACCAAGCCTATGCAACGATCACACTAGGCAATCCAGTCCTCCTTTAATTTTTTTTTAATGATAAATAACCACCTGACGTCATCTGTTTGAGGTGGTAGGGGTGGGTGTACCGATTTTAGGCTGTTCACGCGAACTGCATGTTGCACGCACGATTAATCGCCATTTAAAACAGATGCATTTATTTGCCAATCTAAAGCAACTTTTGAAGAGATTAACTGAAAAGATGCGCATTCAAAATTAGAAATTTCGCTGATAAAAATACACTTGCTGTGTATCTGGAAGTGTATTAAATGAAAATTTAATTTACTGTTTAACGAAAGCATGAACGAATTTTTTGGAGCACAGAAAAAAGTTCATTTATTTTTTTTTAGAATTAGATTGTAGTAATGATTTCCGGGTTAAATAAATGCTAAAAACTTTATACATTAGCGAAAACGTTTAGTTTTTGTAAATTGTTTGTAGTGGAAGTTGTTATTTGGTTGTAATGTTGACAGTACAAGTCTATATCACCAAAATGTCAAGTTCTTTTAAAAATAATTACACGCAATAAGCACCATTAGAAGTTCAGTGTTACAGCATTGGCTTCATGGAATGCGTTTTGGTTGGAGAAAAATTGGTTTCGTGTGACCCTGAGAGGAATCATGGAACCATGGCATTTTTTTACTACTGCAATACAAAAACACAAAGTTGATGGATCACAGCATTTTCTAGGTTGCACAAATTAATAATTTAGCTAAGTCGGTTAACTAAATTAAGGCATTACTTGATTTTACTAAGTGCGACGCTTTTGTAATGGGTTAACATCAAGTTTTTTTTATTGTTGTAGATGTTTTTAATGAAAGCATTGTTTTTCTTTTACATATAAATTTAATGTGCAATGTTGCTAAGTAGAACGTAACGAATGATTATGATTTTTCCTTTAGACTATTAATTAAGAGAAATAATTAATGAACTGATTTAATATTGAAGAAATGGTCTTTTTTGAGGATGACTTTTTATTAAGTTATTTTAGTGTAAAAAGTAAGTACAGTACACTGTGTACTGTATATTAAGGCCAATTGTGTGAGTACGTGGCATAGCAGGGAGCCATCAACCAATGTCGTAGGCGCAGTAGTACTTAAAAAAGACGTCGACATTATGTGCTACATAGACAGTATCCATAAATAATAAAATGTCTAGTTGACAATCTAGACGTACTTAGTGGTAGTTAAAAATCTATATACATCGTCAATGAATATGAAATGGTGAAAAGAGGTGTGACTAAAGACTTAAATTTCTTTAAATTACAATATTTATCATAGCCATTTTTTTCTTTATTTTGTTTTACATTTCTGCATTATTTAGTTAAGCAAATGTTGTCAATCAAGTGTAAAAGGTATAATTTACTCGTATCATATATCAGGTGTTAGTTTACATTTGTAATAATAGCACATGGTACGAAATCAATTTGTCGTGGTTTATCATGTTAAGCCACATGGTGAACTGGTGGTGGAATTGGAGAACATACTGTATATAGTAGAAAACGCGTGTTAACTTGATGATTTTTATCTCGTAAATTTAATGAGCTATATATAATGTACTGTGCAATGGGTAAATCATTGGTGGACTGCGTTGTGCTGTGAGCGTTTATTTACAAGTTTGTTTTTATTTGCAGTAAAAATCAACCAAGCGTTGGAAAGCTCCAGGTGGAGATAATGACCAACATCTCCATTGTGATTGAACTTGTGTTTACACTTAATTCAGTTTGATAAAACAGCAATACAATATACACTATTTTTAAAACCATGAGAAATTATTTTTTAATATCATCACCTGTTTACATTGTTAACTAAAGTCTAGTCCGTGTCCATGTTCAAAATGATTGTTCATGTAGCAATTCTTTCATTATTAAACTAGCTGATTGTTTGATTTTCATGATACAAGAACAGTACGTTAAATTGTTAATTTATTTTGAAAGATGGCAATGAGATTTGGATGTCTGAGAAATCAGTCTAAATATTGAGTTAATTTTAAAGAAATAAGTTACAAATTTACTGTCGTTTTTATTCATTTGTTTGACAGGGTATAATTACTATTGACGCTTGATAGAAAATGTATTGTGTCACTCACTCTAATAATCTCTGTTTAATATGCTTATCGAATTTCTTTTTTTTATTTTTCCAATTTAGTATTCAATTTACGTCTTGCAACAGTTAACTACGCGTTACCCATTTTGAAAATATGAGTGAAGCAAATAGAAAGTTAATTTGATTGAAACTAGTACACTGCAATTTAACCTGTAACTGTAAGGTAAATCTGTATCTCAACTTTAAACAGCTGATAAATTAGATTTTAAAGTAACTTGGGAAATGATCCATAAAATTTGGCAGTTTTCACCGTCTATTGGGCAAATTCACTTTCAGTATCATAACAGTTTTGAGTCAAGCAATTGTTTTGATTAAAATTGAGAAGGAAGTTAAAGGAAACTTCTATTAAAAGATTTTAAATTGGCCAAATAGGTTTTATTGTTTTTTTATCTTTTAAGTTTGAATTGTATTAATATAAATAACGTTACATATGTATTTACCGGTTTCAATTAAGTCGCGTTCTCAATTTTAGAAAACTCTTCCTTGTTTATCGTAATTCGGCACTAACCTGAAAATTCACTCGAGAAATTAAATCTGCAATCACGAGTACAAAAGCAGAACTTGAAGTTGAACCTCAACCTTTTTTTTTTTCTTTCTCAATTTATAATCTGCGTATTTGCTCACTAATTACAATGATGTACTGTCGGGGGAAAGTCTTCCAGGTAGTAAAACTTTGTATATTTAATTTCGGGCCGTGTAAATTGGGATGAGTCAATCTTATCATCTGACCTCAATTTGAATATAACATTGTCTACTTCTTTATTCTTCTACGACCATTTGCTATTGTTATTGTTTAATAAGAAAAAAAGTTCTTTACCAAGAATCATGATTGTCATTTTGGGTTATTTAATTATTGTTCATTTCATGGAGAAAATTCGCACTGGATAGTCAGAGTTTGGGAATTTTTGAAGGCAAAATTATTATTTAAGAAGTGTAATTAGGCGACGAAGCCGGATCGAAATATACGAACCGGTGTTACAGCCACGTGTACTCTATCCTGTACCTAATTGCCAATGCATACTCCACCCTTGAAACTGTATAATAATAATTGACCAGCTACTTTCACATTCAGTCAGCATTACTCTTGTGAATTCATCGATAAAATATGCTAAATATTTTTAGGCGTCGCTGCATATGCCTCTTACCTACTTAGACATTTATTGTTTTTTATGATTTTGAAACTGCAAAAAATCAAATGGAGCCGGCATATTTACCTAGCAGTTTATTAATACGAACCGCATGCAAAGTTGTTTTTTTATTTAGTGTTAATAGAAATTTCTGCTATAAAGATTGCCATGGTCATTATACAGTACGTTTGAAATTTTAGGCAACTGACAGTGTGCTTAAAAATTGTTTGGCAAATACAGTTGCAGAAATGTTGAGATAATTTACTAAATACAAGCTGAACTTGGGCTATTTTTTAATGTTTTATCATTTGCAGACGTGGTTTAGAAATGACAGACAGGTTAAACGCTTGAGAAACATTAAATCATTAAATTGTCTTAGTTGTAGTATTGGTAACTGTGTATCAGTAACGAAAACTTAAAATACGTACAGGTACCAATAAATTCATTAGAGAAACGTTATTTTTCAAGGTCACTATTACGAGAATGGCGAGATTATGTTGGTTCATCAATGCTAACAACTCAGATAATAAAAGTAGGGAATTTAGCATCATTTTAATAATAGGTTGTATTTTTTTTAAAGACTTGACTCTCTTGAGTCACTTCAATGTAGCTCACAGCTTGGCTTTTTTGGTTTGTTTTTATTATTCACTGATTTTAGGTGTAAACGCTTGATTGCAGCAATGAAATTTGGGTCAGTTGAAGATGTGACTGATTAAACTACATTTGTGGTTACCAACCTAGGCGACGCGTCGTGATGCTATGGGGCGTCTAGAATAATAGACAAAATTATAATTGAGAAATTGTTAATGAAAATACAGTACTAAAATTTGAATACGCCGACTTTAAAGATTATTAAATATATTTTTGTATTTTAAGCATTTATGAAGTCATCGAGAATGTTATAGTGGGCGATATATGTGAGAATCCATTTAACTAGTCCTTTGAGGCTCTGATTTAAACTTTCTTATTTGTAAAGTTAAAATATTTTTTTCATTTGTGCAAACTTAACTTTAGTGCTATTTGCGTTCTCATTCAAATATTACTATGGATCGTAGGCGTTACATCAAACGAAAGTAGTTTAATTATATTTTTATTAGATTTGTTTGTCGACGGTGTTTAATATTACAGTGACTATAACTATTAAATTGTACATTAATTTTCTAGAAATGGAGAATTTTTTTACATTTAATATTTGATTGTAATTCGTAAGTGAAATTAATTGCGTGATTATTTTTTTATTTTGGGATTGGAATTGGAATTGCGCAGTATTTGAATTTTTTGACTTTTGTAGCTGATGTGTTTTGTGTATACGGATGTAGCTCAAGGAGATCAACTTATATTTTGTGATCTATATCTATGAAATACAAGATTTAATATTTTGACTTACTCCACCCTTTGATTTGCTGTTCTTGTCAATTAGTTTATTTAAGGTGTGGGGTGGGATGCTAAATTTTGTTACAAAATTCATGTTGAAAGCTCTTAGCTAATGTCAACATTATATTTAGACTTATTCGTAACAGTTACGCTATAATTATTGCTAGATTGAAAACAAAATGCCGTAATTGCTACTGGTATGAAGAATATTAAACAGTTGATTTTGGAACTTCCAAAAACTGATTTATTCTGACAGAAAAAGTCGTAAATATTAAAAAAAATATATTTTTTGCAGGTGTTTTATATAGTTTAGAATCTTGTACAGCGTATCACATAAATGTTATTACGTTAACAGTGCATTTTTGATGTTTTTCACATAAAAAAGTCGTTTATGTTTTTTCAAGATGCATTACTGTCTAGTTGCATACTTGTCTAATGTGAAAATATATGCTTAGAATGCAAAACCATGAAATTTGGTCACTGTGGCACTGACCTCATGAGAAAAGTCCTTCCCTCACAAGATCTTAAATGTTTTTTTTTGTTTGTTAATAAATAGTTTTGTGCGCATGTATATGGCTTTTTTTCCTATTATACCTGAATGAAAGAATAACGACATAGGAGATCGTTTGTGAAATTCGCTTGAAAAGCATTTTCCTTGTACAGTATTTTAATGTTGACGAATGAGTGAGCAATGGCTTTCACATAAATTTTTGTCATTTAAAAGACAAAACTGTGAATTGACATGAAACAAGAGTGACTAAACTCAGGCCTTGTGTTGGCATGACTTTGATGTTTTATTTAAGTAGTGCGGGCAAACTAAATTGTTTTTGTGCCATTTTAAATTAAGTAGCTCAATGTTATTTAATTGAAAATAATTACGTAATAATTATTAAATTAAGATAATTTATAAACTCATAGACGTAATTATTAATATAAAGATACTGTATATAATAGCAGGTGCAGTTTAATTTATCTTTTTAAGAAAATCGAAAACAGGCGTTACATTTTATTAATTTATTTTGTTAATTTCAAGTTTGTAATAATGAGGTGGTTGTCGATTAGCATTAATTTTTTTTTAACGTGATTGTCACCAATTGTTTATTGATGTAACTAGCACAGGATTTTATTTTGTTATTGAGATTATTGGTCTGAAAAATAGTTTCAAAATGTATTCATTTATTTTGATCCCATTTTCTTGATCAAGTGACCAAATATGACTGAAAACTTGAACTATGTCGTTCATTAGAAAATGTACGTCAATATAAAATTTGAAAATTTCAATCTAATTGAGACATACTGTATAGTAAATTCATTTGACATCAATACAAAAGAAAAATGTTTTCCAAATGTTGTAAATAAGTTTGTTTTTAATTTGAGCACCGATTACAATGTTATTATTAACCTTCAAATGATCAAAACAACAAATTTTAAATATTTGTGTGGCGACACCTAATACTAAAAAGTTGACACAAATGTCGAACAATATTGCAAAAGCCGAAGAAATGGTCAATAATTTTAATTTGTAAGGACTGTATTGTTTTTAAATCTGTTATTTGTCGCGTTGATAGTGACTAATAATTATTCATTAGTTTTGGCGTAATTGTGTTTAGAGGTTGGGAAACAATTTAGGTCATTTGCATAAACATTTCCCTTTGCTTAGCAATAGCGTACCGGTACCTGTTTGATTAGTTTGATGTAGACGAAGGTCAGCCTTGATGCTTAGCTATACAGCGAGATCAATTTTTTTTTAAATATGAAAATAATTTTAAAAAATTAAATTTGGTGGTGGAGTGATGGAAGGGGAAATTTCCACTTGTGGCTGCCGGTGTTTCAGTCTGAATTTGTTACTGAATTTCAATATCCTATTCAAATGCCCATGTGTGTTTGGAACTTTGAAAGGATCTTTTATGTGCACATTTTAGGTTATAATTATAATATGTAATTTTATCAATTTATTATGTCTAGAAAGGGAAACAAGTTTATCAATGTGACTTATAAATCGGTATTAGACCATAATTATGATTGTTATTTTTCAATGGAAGTATACAGTACATGTTTTAATGGTGTATGATTAGCATTTTGATTGAAATTGATTACTTTAGTATATGGATTTTAGTAAGTTATAAGGTGAAAGTTTATAACGCCTATATTTAGGGAAGAATGAAAATGTTTTCCAAATACAGTATTTGATTTGGTAATTGGGTTCAACCTACTTGGAATTTATAATTGACCATCGATGACGATGATTACTGAATAATAAGTTATTTTATTCAATGCTAATGTAACGAATTGCATGGTTTTTATATATAAAAGATTTGAGTAAAAACACTTCAAGGAGAAATTGAAGATTATACTTTTGTTGAAATAGTTTAACTGCTATAATCATAATTAGTCGACACAATTAGCTCATCGAAAAATTGTTTTATTATCTTTGTTGGGAAATCGAAACCAAGTCGCTAATTATAATTAAATCCGTTGTTTTCTATCGCTTTACGATTAAAATCAACATAGATAGGCGCTTTTTTACTCAGTTAATTGCAGCACTGTAATGTCCTGAATACTTATTTGTGAATTAGACGTCAGGTTTAAAATTCTCTATTAGACGTTTGTGAAATTGTGATTCAAATGCTGTAATTTTGCAAGATGTCAAGGAACCACTGACTCGAGAAAAATGCCACGATTTCTGATAATTTTAGGTCGTCTTGAATTATTATTTTTATTTTATATGCAAAAGAAGAATACAAATTTTGAATGCTATTTTAATTATGCATTGCATAAGGCATTATTATAGTATAGGACCCGTTACAGTGCCGCCTCTTTAGGCGTTTATACAATAAAAATGTAATCGTGAGTGTATATTAAAATTTGAGATTTAAAGCCGCCTTTATATTTTCTCAACAACAACGAAAAATGCAGAATGTGCCGGTTTTTATATTTAGAAAACCTTCCCATATTTCAAGGTAATCGCACCCATTTTAAACTTCCGCTACGTGTCAAATGAGAATTGTTGGGCACTAGCTTAAGCTAATTGTTGATTAGAAACGGTTGGAAATTTGTCACTTAACAGATTAGTTTTATTGTAAACAGTTATAGAGTGATGAACAATTGAAATTCAGTTACAGTACACAACATAAAATTCTGTTCTAGCCCTGTAAACCTGGTTAAAAAAAAGCTTAAAATTTATAATAAAAAATGGTTTTAGCAATTGATATTGAACTGATCTTTCTTTAAGTACTTGCTATGTTACAAAACTAGTGGGGTTGACTTCATAGTTGTACTACTATAAATCAAATTACATGTAGTGTTAAGTATCTATTCAATGGTATCTAGTGTGAATACTATTTAGGAACCTTAAATTTAATTAGATGCTGGTTTTTATATTCATTTTTATAACAATGATATCATGGCCAAGGTTAACTAATGTCAGACCATTGTAAATTGTTTACTAAATACTATAATAATCTGTGATTTTCGTGTAATGATGTTATTATACGTGTTTGTGTATGTTTTTAGTACTTAATAATGGCAGGAAACTCTCGTTAGATGTTAGTTGAATGGGAATTACACGCAATTAAATTTTTTTTGGGATAATTTGAACTATTTTTTGCTATTGTTTTAAAAATGATATACAAGTTCTTGTGTTTGATGAATATACAAGTATACAATATACAAGTTTTTTTGTTAAATGTGTTATTGTAAACTGGAATTAAAACTGGAAAGCCTACGGTGCAGTACATGTACAAGTAATGTGTGTGGTGAAAGTTAAGTTTACAGTAGATGAATTATTTGGTCGATTAATTAAGCATAAAATTAACAAATTTTGTTAATTGGATTACAATAATAAGTGAAAGCATGATGCTTTAGTATTTCCGGGTTATTTTTTTGTTTAATTGGCAAACTTGATAGTATGTTTTACTTGAGCTGATTTTCTTTTTATTTTAAAAAAACAGCAAATTACGTATTTTTTAAACTTAATCACTTTCCATATAAGTGCTGTAATTTAAAACTGAAAGCGTTAACATTAGTTTTTAATGATGTAACGTCCATTTTATTTTTGACTGATTGAATAAATTTATAAGGAAACTTCTCTCGACGTCTGAAGATGCTAAAATGTGGTATTTCCGCATTTATTAGTATTCCAGCCACCATCATTTAAATGTTTATTTATTTATCTATTAAATAGAAGCTGTATAATAATAAAGTAGTCTGGTAAATCACGCAAAGGTCATTAGGTTTACAAGTACATGTACCCTATTATGAAGATGAAATGTAGGTTAGGGACCCTGACAGATCACCCCCCTCTAACAAACAAGTTATTTCTCAGGATAAAAGAACCAAACTAGGTTGATTTTTTTTCTTTTTCAGGATAACAGATACTATGATAGTTGTTTGATGGGAGGAAGGAGAGTTATTTTGTAGACCAGTTTTTTTTAAACTGTTTGTGCCATTTCTCTTTTAGTTAAAAGATTATTGGGAGAGAAATTGTAATAAAAGCGAATATGAAATCCAACAGGTTCTTTCTTCTCTCCCCCCCCTTCTCTTTTCTATTGACAAGACTAGTTGAAGAAGATAAGAGATGATTTTTGTAAACAAGCTTTTCGTACATATAAGTTACTAGTACCACGTTACAGATTGATGTCATTAAAACGTTTTAAAGTAGATGGACTTAATGATTGACTATTTTGTTATAATACGTCAAGTACAATAACATGATATGAATAGCTGAGGGAAATTACTTTAACGTCAATCAACAAGATTCACATGAGATAACAATGGTTTGAGATTACAACATTATTACAAATTACTAATATTATTGCTTGGTTGATGATTAAATGCTGTACCTGTAGTACCATAAGCTATAGTGTTATTCTGGTTCTTCTTTGCAGGTTTTATGTGACGTATTTAGAGCCAAATTTTGTGTAAAATAATTAATGTCGTGGTGTTCTTTTCAATTGTATACAGAAAAGATTTCTTTTTCAGAATTTCCCTAGTTTTTGTGGGGATTTTGACTTTATGTCCGTTGCTGCTGACAGTTTACTGGAAGTGTTTTAATTTATTTTTTTAAGGGATGTTATGAAAGTGTAATTGAAAGATTTTTGGGGAGAAGACGGTAGCTTTTGAACATTAGTCAAAGAACGGTGAAGCCGGTTTCACTGACCTCATTTGTCCTACGTAGAAAAGTAAGGTTAATGCACGACAAAAAGTTCTAAAAAAATTAAATTCTTGTAGTTAAATATTTGGGATTTTGTAATGTAAATTATTATGTAAATAGTTTTATTTAGTTTGTTGGGCAATGAAGAAATGATTAAGACATTATTTAACTGTCTACAACGATTTCATTTGTTTTTTTTAATCCAATTATTTTTTTTATTTGGTCTGGTTTTCAGTTTTATTCACTTGACCGTTTTCGTGATGTTTATGAAAAAGTGTTTATTTGATGGTGTGATTTGAGCATTTGTTATTTTTTTTTTGGTAAAGGTCAGACCTTACAACTTGTGATTTTGTCACTTGAACTCAATAGATAAAAACCAGTTCATTTCTATTGAAAAATGAATTCAAATACTGAGTTTGGCTAACTAAAATATTTTTAATAATAATAATGGATCATATAGATTATAAGTAAAATTGATTTTATCAACATGACGAAGAATGAAGAAATAACCTTTTCTTTTTGTAACTGTTCTCGATATCTAAAGTGATTGGTCAAATTAAGGTTACCTAAATATAACATTTATTTCACAATATTTTTATTAGATGCATTTAAATTTCTTTTTCAAAATTAAGTTTACTTTTTAAGTTTTTCTGAATTTTGCTTAAAGAAGTTCCATAAAATAAAGTAATACCAATTTATTTTAATGTAAATTTTTAGATCAGTTTAGCATTTTTTTGGTCCTGTTTTAAAATTATTGCAAGTGTGTTTAAATTGGTCGATAAAAATGAAATATTATTGGAGATTGTGTTTATCTTCAAATTGAATGTTAAATATTTTTTTAATGTATATTGGAGGCCATTGCACTTGAGTTTGAGAAGTTCGTCAGCAGATGGGTTATATAATAACATATATAAACAAACGCAAACGACAATTAATTTTTTTCTATTAAATTCTTTTATTTGAATTATTTTATTCTGCTAAGAAATATTTTGTTGGAGTGCTCCACATTTCTTATCGATAAAACGTGATTGTGTTATGCTATTAGTGCAGCAATGTAATTTTTTTTTGACTAATTGATTTTTTAAACTCTAGGAAGAGAAATTTTTGCAACTGAAAGTATAAATTTGTCACCGTTAAGGAAATCTGATGTAGTATTTTAGCTTTCAATCACTCTACATTGTCTCGACGATTTTCTAAGTATTTTAATGTCCTTTCAGGCGTTGCTGACACATCAGAAAAAAAATCTCAAAACATTACAAAAAAATCCACCTAGAACTAATTATACTGCTAAAACTAAACTAATAATTCGATGTTAGAAATTTAGGTAAAAATTAAACTTAATTGCTTCGGTAAATCGGTATAAAATTTGCAGCTAATGATTCTATTTAATAGATTCGTTATTTATAACAAACTTAATTTTCTATTTAAAAAATTTAATTCCATTACTAGACATAAAACTGATTGAATAGTCTGGGTTCACCATGTTCTATGGAGCGCAATATAAAGTACAAAGTTTTAGATCACTTTGAAAACTTGATTGAATAAAACTTGTTGATTACATTCCCAATCTTAAAAATATAACATTTAGTAAGTTATTATGAAATTTGTTTACTAACGATTGTTGTCATTTTAACGCTTAAGTTTACGATTTGTAAAGCACTGAACTGAACTATATGTATTGTGTATAAATAATCCAATAGTTTCTTTATAATTTGTAAAATCCCATAAATCAATGACATGATGTTCAAAATTTTTAAATAAAAAAGCCATTTGTTATAAAATTGCTGGCAAACATTTAAAATGTTTAATTTGCAATAAAACGTACTCGCATTAAGTATAGTACATTATCAGACAATCACCCATCATTTTTATTAATGTTACAAGGTACAGTCTGAATCCTCTCGAATTCTTACGTATTTCAATACATCTATCACCCATAGGTATACACACACCTATAAACATGAAAAGATGTAGGCCAGACAGCGGTCATTGTCCTCTAATTTCAAATAACCTACATTCTCCTGCTTGAAAACGTCATCTTTTCTATGTACAGGTGTTGCACATCAATTTAAAGGTTGGCTTCATCGTGTTTTAAAAGATGCTCGATTGCTTTTGTTGTTGTTATTATTATTCCTGTCTAATTCTTAATCGGTTTCTTCTATTTGCCATATTTGAATTCCTATTTGAATTTTTTTTCTTTTAACTTGCGTTTCCAGTTAGCTAATGTTGACGCGTAACTGCTAAATGCGAAAAAATGAGTTCAGCAGTCGATAGTAGAGCAGACGTTTTGTTATTATTTTTTGATGTTTGTTGGGTGTTTGAAGTAATTTGGTGAACACCTTTTTTTTAAATTAGTTGTGACTTTAGGTCTGTGCTTTTTAATTTTTTTTGTGGTTTTCTTAAAAGCAATCTATTAACAGAGATTTAACGCTATTATGGTGGTAAAGTAGCTCTTAAAATGGTTATATTATTTCTTTTCGGATTTTTACAATAATAATTTGATAGTACTGTTTTTTTATTTACTGTTTTTGAAATGCAGTACTGATAATGACTTGCATTTCAAATCGTACTGTATATGGGAATTTAGTTTTAGTATTGTCCACCGTTGGAAGCTTGAGTGTTATACTTTTTGTAAAAAGTATTTCACGAATAAGAGCAAATTTTGTATGAGAAAGGCATTTTTGGAATAGTTTTGTTCGGTTTAGGCAAATGATGTTGTTTGCATTCATAACAATTCGATTACATAAGTCATTTTTACTATTAAACTTGTATACAATGGGTTAATGAATGTAAAGATAATCTTTTGTTTTGATGAGATATACAAACTTGTCACAAAAGTACAATACAGTATAATGTTTGGGTAAATAATTTGATTAGAAATATGATGTTACTCAAAAGGAGGTGATGGGCCAATGTTGTTTTCTCTCAACTAACTTAGTAGGGGACCAATTGGTATCTCGGGGATGTAGCTCACATGGTAGAGCGCTCGCTTAGCATGCGAGAGGTACGGGGATCGATACCCCGCATCTCCACATTTTTTTTTTTTTTGTTTTGATTATTAAAATATGTTTATCCGTTATATTTATTGAAAAACATTTTGTAACAAGTGTATTGTGAACTTTCTAAAAGAATTGAATTTTTATCTCAATTTTATGGTGTAATTAATTACACTGTATCATTAACAGAGGTTATTCGCCAGCTAGGTGTGAATAATTGCTGGTGCTTATATTGTATTATTGATATAACATGGCATAAATAATACAGTAAGTTTATATGAAATAAAATGATTGTACTGTATTTTTATTTCTTTTGCCGTGAGGTATCGTATTTCAACCTTATTTTCATTCAGTGATTTTGTTACTGATGGCTAAGTTATTGTGCTGCCATCTAGTCAAGAATTATTTAATTGTTTTGATACCGATTCGAATTTTTTTGAAACGGTTCTGGTCAAGTCAATAATTATTCAATCTCGAGTTGTTTTTAAATTTTTCACATGGCCAAAGTCGTGATGTATGGTTCTGTAATATGAGAACACGTTTTAAAATGAACATTATTAAACTCACATTGTTTAATGGTTAACTGAAAAGTTGCATTTTAATGTACAATGTAACATGGTAATTGTGGTAAAAAAAACAAACTTGTAAAGCAGTTAAAACTTGGTTAAATTGGCCATACTGCACAGTAGACACATGCTCCTTCAATGGAAAATAACTGTCAGGTGTGTTTAAATTACAAAATAAGAAAATGCTAGTGACTTGTACATCTTAGAATGCGATTTATTGATTGGTACATAAGCTTATGTCGCGATGCTTTTGTTAATTAATTTTGCATAATATAATCAATAAAATCTTGCCTCTGATCATTGTAAATAGATTTTATATGATTTAATGCATTCGTATTTTGCGCCATTGTATGTTCTTATAGTGAAGTTGATTTAAGCTACAGCGCTTTTATCAACGACATTGTGTGGTTTACGTACGTTTGAAATTATTTTTTTAGTTGTAATCAAAGTTTATACCGGTACAAGTACTTGCTGTGTATATACGAGTAATTATTATTGTACTTAAATTTAAAACCTTTTTAATTGTTTTTATAATTTAAATTGTGCCTGTAGTTAAAAAAAACTTAATTTAAAGTAGTAGACACAATTTTTATTTGTATTTAGCTTTCATTAAGTTTTTTAATAATTTATTACTATTGTAGTAATTATTCCTGTTTGAGAAATGGTTAACTGCTCTGAGTCTCCAATAACGACTTATCTTGGGCTTTTTTTTAATAGGATTTGCCCAATAGATGGCGCGTAGTTAGTTCTAGGGCGGTTTCGGTAATATATAGGTTTAGGGTGGGATAAAGTATTGTGTTGTAGCATCTACAAGGTGCCTGTAGGTGCTAAACTTGCGAGGTTGCTAGAAAATAATGATGTCACGTGACCAAAATGTAGGAAAGCGTAAAAAGTTTTGCAAAAAGTGTAGCATGTGCAAGAGTAGATGCTAAAAAGAGGACTATTTTGTAGCACAATGTTTAGCCTGGTCGGTACCATCCTACAATACACTGTAGATGCTACAAATACAATGGCAGCCCAAAGTTGTTGTTGTTAGAGAGGTGGGAGATATATAAAAATGGTCATTTTATGCATTAAAAAATCCAGTAAATGTTATATTGATATATATTCATGATATTTAAAACATATTACTTTCAATTTGAGTGATAATCATAATAATGAATTTTATAATAAATGATATAAATTTATAATAAATGAAATAAAATTATAATTTTATATCATTAATTATAAAATTATAATTTATTATAAAATTATATTTGGTTATAATTATCATTATGTTTATGTTATAATTAAATTGATGAGTAATAATTAAATTTATCACATACAGTGGTTACTGCATGTGATAAATTTAATACAGTTAACAAGTGAGACAAAATCATATTAATTTCAATGGAGGTTTTTTCCATTTATTTATTGTCACAATGAATGAATGAGACAAAATTGCATTAGTTTTAATAGAGATTATTCTTGCTATTATTTTTCTTAGTAATTGTATCAGCTTTATTATTTTCTACAATACTGTATAGATCACTTAAAACTTTCTATAATGTCTATTAATGTACAGTATATTTTTATTTTAAAATGTTTTAAACATTTTTAAAATGTTTAAAACAGTACTGTACATGCCCTCTCGGCCATTTTGTTTTCAATACTGCTGCACTACCATGTGCTTTTAAAAACAGTAATAAAAGGGTGAAAAGAATAACATGGAAAAAGTAATCCCTTTGCAACCCTTTTCCTATTCAGTTAGAAAAGAGGTAGCATTACTTTTTCCTAGTTGATGGGAGGAGTGAAAAGTATTTCCTACATTACAGTGGGTGGATGTAGGAACACCCCACTTTGGTATTTTTTATACGATTTTGGTGTAGACACTACACTTTCGTAGCATGCTACACATGTAGCATTTCCTACTTGCTACAAGTGTAGCATTGCTACACGAAAATACTTTATCCCACCCTAAGTGCTTTTCCATGAGACTATGTCACATTTCAATACAGTATTTATTTTTTCTCGTTATTTATTAGCAATTTAAAATTATCGATTTTTTAATAATGTTATTACATTTTATCCAGTTTTACTACTTCTTTAACAAATTTTAAAGTTTTTTATGTTTTTATTTTTATGTCGGACAAGTGAAATTGTAAAAAATTGCCTTTGTTTTTTGTCATTACAATTTTTTATTTGTTATAAAGAGCTGTTAAGGTTGCTTTTTAGGACATCTCAAATACGTAGTCACGACTTTTTCTGTATAGTTACGAAAACGTAAACAAAAAAAAAAAAAATAAAAACTATTTTAATGTTGACAGTGCTCTTTTCCTATATAAAT
>JAAFCF010006680.1:23499710-23594882 GCA_013389785.1 Helicorthomorpha holstii
ATTTTTTTTTCTTCTTACAACTGATGTGAGACTAGCTATTACTGGAAATTTGACGAGAAGGGGAGGTTTTTTGTTTGGACCAAGCCCATCTATCCCCAGCTTTCCACTCTTGATATCTTTTGTATATGTGCGAACATAATTATGATTGGTCCACCCGCTATTCAATGGATTGTATGACGCATAAAGGCCTTTGTTAACGGTTTTTTGCCAGTGAATAAAAACAACGAAACAACCCAATATTTTTTAAATGATAGCCAGCAAACGCCGGCGGATGAAGTTTATTTAGTCACTCTTCAAAAACTTTTATTTTTGCTACAAATCTTTTCGCCTAGTTGATGCTTGTAAATGCCGAGCGATTTTGACGGTTAACGCCGGTTTTATTTCAGCGATGAACGGGCATTTGAGTACGGGAATTAAGCGTGACAGCGGCGGTAGCGAATGCGACGGAGGCAGGCATCTCGATCGCGTTTGCTTTAGTCAATTTTAATTGTTTTAGTAAATTAAAAAAATGATTTTAATTAATACCTGGAAGACGTTTTGACGAAGGATTCTGACTTAGTCCAATTTATTTGTTTTTATTTTTTTTATTTACCGGTACATCAAATTTTTTTATTCACGAAGTGCGTAAGTTAAGTAGCCAGAGAATTTTTTAGAAATTGTTGGTGAATCAGTGTGGTGAAATAAACGTGGCTATTTATAGTTTTATTAAATAATCTGGAACTGCGGATGAATTTTTTTTCAACGAAAAACTATCGGAAACGTGATTGATAAAAGTGCTTTCCAACTAAAGCATCCAGAACGATGCTAAACAAGTTACAACACTTATCCTCAACATCTTGGAGATTTTTTTCCACTTTACTTAAAGGCTAATTTTCGCAAATCTGGCGAGTGAAAAGTGCGGTAAACACACTGTATAATCTAATGTTTGTCGTCGTCTTCAGTTAACTAAGTTTACCCTTTGGAAAGTCAAGTGTTAGGGAAGCTGAAAACGTTGAGTGGAAAGAGAGTTTTTTAGAGGAGTGCAAGAGTGAATAAAGGAGGGCGTATGTGTCTTGTGTTTGTATTTTTGTGAGAGGCAAAAAAGTTTTGATTTACTCTTGGCTTGGAGACCGGGACGGTTGAAGTTCTTTTCTTTAGCTTTTACGAGCTTTCAGGACTAGTAGTTTTCACTAATTTAGGTATAGTATACATTATTGCATTATTTTGGCATTGTTTGACATCCTGTAGTCAGTCGTTACTTTGACTACAACAAAGAAAAAAAACTTATCAATTCTTTGATAATTCAAGTCAAATGAAGCAGCATCTTGGAATGTAAACAAGTTTTAGAAACAAAGTTTTTGCACGTTATAGAAACGTTTTTTTTGGCACTTAAAAACTGTAATGACTAACAATTTGTAAATTATGTTGATTAACTGGGCTTGATAGTTCATAATTTGGCTGATAAATCGAATATTGAGTGATAATCGGTTATTATCCATTATTGAATAGGCAAACATTATCTTTTATATAATTGGATTTCTAAGATGATCGATTACTTCTCAATGACTTTGCAGATTGGTTTTTTGTGTGCGTTTATTATGGAAATGTTCTATTGTTAGTTGATTCACTTGTGAATGAAATGCTACAAGTGGCTTAACATTAAATTAAACTGCTTTGTCTAGCTGTTAAGAAAGACAAATTTAATAAAGCCAGTGCAATTAAATTCAATGTAATTAACATTAAGCTTGATTGACTGCTTTTTCTTTTAAAGAACAATACGTACTATGAATGTTAACCAGGCATAAAAAAATATCTCTAGACTCATAAAATAACAAAACAGTTGACTCAATGGTTACAAACAATAGTATGTGGACATAAGATTTTCATTTGATATGGAGACTTAATAAATGATGGCCGCTCTGTTTACATTCCATTTAACATGGAAAGATGCCTTCATTTGATGACTAAAAAAAGTTATTTGCTTTGTAACAAAACTTGTACATGTTAGTTTCGGTAACTGGTATACAGTACCGAGTTAATCAGGAATTTTATCAAGTTTCGTATATTTATTTAAATTTATAAGTACTTTTATTTTTTACTTGGCATTTATATAATGCGTATTGAATTTTATGAATGGTTATTTTTCTTTTGCATTTTTTTAGTGGATGAAGTGCATGCACTTTTGGTTTTTATATTTTTGTTGGCAATGTTGCTAAATTGGGTGCCTAACTCGGTTTTATTTTGGTTTGTTGGATGTCAAGCGAGCTGAATTTAGTGTTGTGTAGGTTTTTGTGAATTTAGAGGGTATCAAATATTTACTTGGTGTTTTTATTTTGATTTTAGTCTAGTTGTGACTTCGACATCTTTGAGGAGGCCAAAAAAAGAAGTTTTAAGTTTCGTGTATGTGTGACCGCTTTGTGTTTTTATAGTAACAATTTGAAGAATTAATAGATAAGAAAGAGCCATTCATAAGAGTGGGGAAACATTTATTTTTTTTTTGAACGAATTTCTTCTTCAAAAAAAAGTTTTTTTTTTTGGTGGACGAAAAAATAATTTTCTTTATCGTTTGGACCTTTGGAAACGGAATTAAAGGAAACGGGAGTGTCGATTCCCGCCAATTTTTGATCTCTTCACATCATCTAAAAATACATCGAAAGAATAAAAATAACGGTGCTTTTTACCCAAACGGGAGAAAAAGTGTAAAACGTGGAGGCATAGTAAACGCCACCCGCTGGTGAAATCGTCCGGGAAAAGGGAAACGGATGCCAATATAATAATCCTCGAACGTTGATCTCACAGCTCCATCTTTAACGTCATCTTCTTCTTAAAGTCATTATCATCATCGTCATCATCACGTCTACGATACGGTTGCGGAAGAATACACGTGTAACGTCAAAAAAATAGTTTGGACATTGAGCGAAAAGTTTGACAATATTTTTATTGCGACCACGAAGACTGAACTCTTATTTTTATTTTTTTATCATTTTATATCGAGAAAAGTTTTTTATGAGTATTAATTTCAAGAGCTTTAATTGCTATCCATCCTCTTTTGTGTACTTTTTTCCATTTAATAGCCCCACTTCAATTGTTTTTCAATTTTATGTCTGATGCGATTTTACATTGATTTTGGTGGATGAGATGACAATCTAAGGGAAAAGCCACGCGTGTATTTGAGAAAAGCAATCTAAATTAACATAGTCAGGAAATATTTTAATTAGGTTAATTGCAAGTATTTTTTTTGTGTTTGGCTGGGAGGAGTTGGCAATTGCAAATTAGTTTATCCAAAAAAAAAAGCTTAGTAGTTTTGGGTAAAAAAGTCATTTATTTAAAGTTAATTCATCAAACGTTTATCCCTTTGGTGACACTTTAATTTGTCTAACCTGATCAAATAACACTTGAAGTTTTAGCAACGTTTTTCTGTAAAAATAACTCCTTACTTAAAATTCAGAAAAATATAAAGGAAAACAGAATTTGTTTGTGGGATCTAAACAATTTTTTGCCTGTAATTAATTCATTTGCTAGGTTTATTTTTTCTTTCGAAAGTAATCAACACGGCGCCTATTGGCATCCCACCCACCATGTTGGACATATTCCGAGGGCTAAAAAACCTCCTTAAAGTTAATCGCATTCATATTGATGGCAGCGTATTTCGTCTGCATTATCATATTACTGTCATCATTCTAATTTCGTTTAGTCTGATAGTTACCACCAGGCAATATGTTGGAAATCCCATCGAGTGTATCCATAGCAAAGACGTGACAGAAAATATGGTGAACACGTTCTGTTGGATTCATTCCACCTACACTATACCCAAAGCCTATCACAAAAAAGTTGGAACAGAAATTCCCTATCCTGGGATTGACCGAGCTCCTGAAATGTCCGATAGAAAGTATCACAAGTATTATCAGTGGGTGTGTTTTATGCTGTTCTTCCAAGCGGTTCTTTTTTACATTCCACGCTGGCTGTGGAAGAACTGGGAAAGCGGAAAAATTGAAGCACTCATGATGGGTCTTCATTTAGGAGTTTACACAGAGGCTGAGAAAAAATTTAAGAAGAAATTATTAATGGATTATTTATGGGATAATCGGTGTAATCATAACTGGTGGGCGGTTCGCTACTTTTTGTGCGAGTTACTCAGTCTAACGAATGTACTCGGCCAGTTATTCTTGATGGATCGTTTTTTCGAGGGTGAATTTCTCACTTATGGAATAAAAGTTATCCAGTTTTCCGAAAGTGATCAAGACGATCGGAACGACCCCATGTTGTTTATCTTCCCGCGTATCACCAAGTGTCATTTCCACAAATACGGTCCTTCCGGCGAAGTGGAGAAACACGACGCCATTTGCGTTCTACCGCTCAACATAGTCAATGAAAAAATTTACATTTTCCTCTGGTTCTGGTTCATTATTTTGTCGATACTAACTGCAATGGTGTTGGTGTTTCGGGTAGTTATTTTCTGCTGCGTGCGTATGCGCGTGTTTTTACTTTACGTGCGTTTTCGGATTATTCCACGCGAACAGATTAATGAACTAGTGAAAAGGACAGAAATTGGTGACTGGTTCTTGTTTTATATGCTGGGACAGAATGTAGATACACTTATATTTAAAGATATCATGGTAGACCTGGCTAAACGGTTGTCACAGCACGGCAAAGAACCAGCAGTGTGACAACAATGAATTTTAACAATGGCTTTTAAGTTGAAATGACAGGAGACAAATGAGAAATGTTTGTATTAATAACAATGCTATTTGGGTATTACGCGCTTACAGGGTGACGTATAAGTCAGATTACTTGCCATAAACAATGATTAAACTTATATTAAAATGTCATCGTTACGAGTACTTTTAGTAACCAAAAAAATAAAACAATTTCTGGCATATCAGTCATCCTGTGACGTTATATGCTAGCTAAGTCGTGTGATGATTACAGCCAAGAATAATTTACTATTGATTTTCTATTCAAAAATTTGATGATGTGCTAAATTGCCATCAAATTGCATGTATGAGTGACACTAAAATGTAATTTGAGTATTTAATTATTCTCGTAGTTTCAACTCAAAATCAAAAAACTTAAGAAAACGATATTAAATTCTAGTCATTTATTTATTGTATAGAGAATTAAAAAGGTGGAGAAATGCTTATATTGAAAGCAATTGCCTTGATAAGTACACAGTACTCGTATTCTTAGTTTTCGGGTTAGCAGATGTATTATTTTGTAATCTTAAGTCGGGCTAGTCAATTATACAGCATAATATTTTGTTGCTTATTATTTAATTTTGTAAATTTTATATTTACGATCAGTTTTAAAGGAAAAAGTGCAATACTAGAACCGATACCGCTTCAGTTTTTTAATGCTGTCGTATTTTCAAATTTTTTAACTTAAAAGAAGAAAATGTACACTATAAAATCTTTTTTATATAGATTTTTTTGTTTTGTTTTTTTATGTGCCAACATTATGCTTAACATTAAATAACAATATATACTGATAAGATATGAAGAAATGTTTTTATTACTTGAGAAAAAGCTATCATGTGTTTGAAAATGGCAATACCATTTATAGCCTAAAATAAAAAAAATTACGTACAGAGTGATTCAGAATTTCAGATAGGTGCAGTTTCAAAGTTAATAACCAAATTATGTTTTATTTAGTTTTTTTTTAACTTGTATGCAAAATTGTAGTCGTTTATTTTGAATCTCCCCTGTACGCTGTAAAGTGTCTATGCATTGACATAAAATGTTAATTCGATAGCCGTGATATTGATAAAGCTGTCTGTAACAAAGCAAAGTGTACACACAATAGTTAGGGCGGTCAAGCCACTGTATTATATATTATACATTTTGAGTACATGAAACACTTGAATTTAAATGAAATCGATGGACATAATGAGATTAGAAAAGTAACGTGGATACAAAATGCTCATTTAACTGCATTGAATTTAGTCGTTGAAGCGGATGGGGAGGCGCGTTTTACCTAAATAGAAATTTTAAACTATTAAAAGAGTCTAATTTAGAACTCCCTAACTAGCGTAGAGGAAAATGTAGCTGAGTATAATAGAATTAATACCCAAGTGCCTCATATCGCACCATTTCTATGTATACAACAATACAAAGCAGCGCGCTTTGCTTATGTTTTTTAGAGTTTTTTTTTTTTTTTGCAATTATTCGTGGTCAGTGGATTCTTAGATAACAGATGGACTCGTGATTTTCCTGTGCAACAATGTAAGATTTACTATTGCTACCGTTATTTTCACTTTCAAATACTTTGATGACATAACCGAAAAGTTGGCAGTTTTACAAAGAAATTCTTAGTTTTAAAATAAAAAAAATATAAAAAAGATGAACATACCCATTCGGTACTATACTACAGTATACGATTGACATTGTTACATTGTTGACATGGCTTTAAATGGAAACTTGGTTCTCCCACGCATGCGTAATCGATTAATTTTAAAGTTTAAACGGGAGTATCAGTATTTCAATTGATTTTTTTTACTTATCCTCCACTGAAATCTTGTGCCAGCTAAAACCTATTGTGAATATTTTGACAACTATGTCTGGCACCATATCTAGGTTTTGAAAATGTTTTTCTAACTGACCTTTGCAATTTTACTATTTTGATTCATGGTAGACATCCTTGACTGTGGGGTATTTAGAATAGATTCAAAAAGTTGCTCTGGACGGAACCGTATTTTGTTTGATTATGATAAAGTGACTATTTTGTTTTGTTTTTTGGTTCTATATTTGTAGTTTTTAAGATGTCAGATAGCAGTAAATTTATAAATAGGGTGCCATTTTTGTTTTGCCGTGATTGCAGTTTTCTGTGGGATGCGCTGCTGATCCTTGATAACCTTATACTTGAGGTTTTATTTAAATTACTCTCAAACTAAAGCCCCATTAAGCAGTTTCTTACTTAGGTCAATTGTTTATCTGCTTTTGTAAATTGCACCGTTATGACAAAACATTAGAGTGCTTACTCACTACTCTAAAAACGTTGACGTCATTATTACGATTACGTAGCAAAATGTCAACAATTTGAATAAAGCGTTTCAGACGCTTTCGTTTCCGACAGTGCTATTCAAAGTTGCAGGAAGTTACATGAAAGGAGACGAATCGAAAAATCTTGAGTGGAAAGGTCACATGATGTGTAATTTATGCTGGGAATAACGACCTGGTATGTCGGAGAAATTAGAATCTTTGCTATCGATTTGGTTAAGGGGTTTGCGAGATGTGGGTGACTTTTTTATTTTCTAAATTGACATAAACGTTGGGTGAGATGCAATGAGATTGTTGCCCTGCGGTCCAAAACATCGGCAATCGTAATTGCCATTGTTTTGGGTTGATGGGTGGTAAAATAGTATATTATGCTAATTAGGAGTAAATGTAAAAAATCGTTTTTTGAGAAAGAGACATTTGCAGTTTTGTCCGATTGCCTCTCGTTCTTTCGCTCGCTATTGTTGAATGAGCTCAGCAGGAATGACGAAGGAAATTGGTTGTCATTTATCTCTCGCGCATGAGCCAATTGTCTACGACGAATCGCTTCCAAATGAAATACGCTCTTGCGCTAAATAAGCCGAAATAGCGCTGATAGACGACGATGCCAGTGTAGTTGAAAGTTGATAAAAATCACACGATGATATGTTTTCAACATTTATATTTTATCTTTTTATTATTTAAAAAAATTATTTTTTTTCATAATTATCTAAACTGATAATTACACATTTCACTGTGGGACATAAGACTATATATGGTTTTTTTTCGTAATTAACGTTTTCAAATCTCTGAACTTATAATTTTATACTTGAAAAACTTTTAATCTAATTAGTTTTATTTTGTGTGCTTTATTCTCAGACGTTGTTTTTGTTCAACGTCATTGACTGTAAATTTGACAGTGCAGTGACTTTTGATTTGCTTTTATCTGATCTTATGCATACAAATTACGTGAGATTTTTTAGTCTGTTGGAAGAATGTAGTGGTAATTTTATTTGACTTTACAGGTATTAATTATTTACCGATATTCTATGCACATTACATTGTGGCAGTGACAAATTTAGCACACCTTACAGTAGTGAAAATTAATGATATTGAAAAACAAGAGAAAAACAATGTTGTGTAATAAATACGAATTTGCAAAGATATTTTTTTTTTTGAAAATTACTTTTTTTTCTACTTTTGGAAAATGCAACTGTTGAACGTTACATTTGCATCATTAATAAATTGATGTGTTTTTTTCTCATTCGCTTTTCATGTTTTTTACTACTTCGTTTGAAATTTCGATTTCGTGTCAGAATGTATTATTACGTTGGAACTAAAAAAGCAAAATAAAGTTGCTGAGTTTATAGTGTAAATTAAAATTGTGAAATGCAAGAAAATGTACATTAAGAAATTCCACAACTCTGCTTTGATATAATTAGATTTATTTAGTTTTTGAATTTTTCATTAATGTTTTCATGAAGTATTAAAATATCTTAGTAGATGTCTATAGTGAAATGTGTAAATATTTTACTACTAAACAAAATGCAAAATTACTTTGAAATTGGAATATATTTTTATAAAATTGACATCCAGACTATAATAGTTTAAGAACATTGGCATCATCATACAAATAAAATACTGCAGCCTACTAAAGTTATGAAACGAGTTTTTATGAGGTATTTTTTATAATTTCGTCTACGTATGCGTGTGGAATTGTATCAAGCGTTGATCCATTGATAACAAAATAGAACTACACGAGTCCATCCTGTTGACATTACACGTACAAGTTTTGGCGTATTGAAAATAGTGGATGAAGTCTCATATTCACGCTTTTGCTTAAGGCTGACATTGCATATAAGTTATAACATTTGGATCAGTTCTAATAGGGATATGACGGGCTTGTATCCGTCTACGAAATCGTTTTCTTCATTTCACTTCCAAACACTATAGCTATATTCGTGTATATTTACAGCTTTTCTATATACTATGAGGTCGCCGTTATATAAACAGCGAAAACATGAGACTTTGAGTAGTGGATAAGAAAAGGAACATCCATTGATTTATATAGAAATACGAAATATTTTGCTGTTGCTGCTACTGATAAATCTACTATTTTTGGTTACTACTAGTGTATGTGTATACCGGTATCCATGTAGTTTTTCTTTTTTATGATGTAAGTTATGTACTGTAAGTTGGCTCTCAATTTCTATTTTGCGGTTTATTTGAATGAGAACTGCTGACCACGTATAACTGGATTTTTACGAGCTCTGTTTTGCTACACAAAAGCATAGAAATTCACTAAAATTATTATGAAACGCATGTATTCATCACATTACAATACACTATGAATAAAACTAAGGTCGAATAGGACAATGAATGTATACAAGTATATTGCAGATGGTACTGTAGTATGTACAGTATTATTGGGAATTAAAATGACTTAGAATTTTGTTTAATGGACTCCATTTTGAGGCACTTTTCAAGTTCTAACTTCTAAAAAATTCATATAATTTTTAAAGCTCTAAATGCGATTTAAATTTAAAGAATGCATTTAAATTCTAAAACACAAAATCTAATTTGGAACTTGAAAGTGCTATTAAATTTGTTCATTTCACTTAGTTAATGTTCAATAATGACTTAAGAGACTCTTGATTTAAAAGATTGGCAACTGTTATTGTGTTGTTGGTCATTTAAATCATTTTAGTTTTCTTTTTGTTTAAATCTACTGTAAATGAAAGGAAATGTAAAGGGAATAAATTATCAAAGAATTTTAAATAATCAATTAGCTTGATGACGTAGTGAAGAGTTAACGACTCATCTCTTGTAAATCTGATAAACTTTTTTCTAACATTAGATCTTGTTGTTCAACTTTTGAATTAGAAATCTAATGGTTGGGGTATTACTTAACGATTTGTATCTGTAGAATTGATTAGAAAGTCGTTGAGTTAACGACTAATAATGCATTATTTTTATGACAGAATTAGCAGTAGTTCTAATTAATACGATATCTCTACACAGCCAGCTTTGTTACATTGATCTCACGGATTTAAATCTACTCACTGTAACATATACCATTAGTTTTTCTTACTTCTGATGTTAATGATTGGTGAGAAGTGTTGCAGTGTTAATGATGACCTTTTATAACTGCCATATATGTAGTTGAAACGGCGTTAACAGCTGTTTACAAACTTTATGTTAGTTGTTTATAAATCTTTCAACAAAAAAAGTAAAGTGAGACTAAGATTTAAGATGAAAAAAAGCATTGCGATGATGTTTACGAGTTTTTAAAAGACATTTTAAGTGATTATTCGTTTAGGAAATTTTAAGTTCTATGTTCAAAAATGCTATGAGACGAAAGCGATGATTAATTTCGTAATTTACTATTATATTTGCTTTCTTCTTCTCCCATTTGTATTGTAAGTGCTATTATTTTACATTTGTTGGAAGGAGATGAAAGATTGAATATGATGATATAAAAAACTGCCTTTTTACAACTAAAAAAATACTTCTTTGAATTGTACATATACTAATTCTAGTCGATTATACGAAGTAGTGTCATATTTCATGCAATTTTATTGTAGCCAAAGATAAGAGAAAAAAAATCCGATAGTAAATTGTAATGACTTTTTTCTTAATATTTGTGTGCGAGTGTTGATTTTTTTCTATTTTACTTTCTAAAATGTATTGTCTTTTTCTTGAGTTTTAATTTAAATAAGCTGAGGTTGTTTTTTTACAATGGTAAATAATGTCGGAATATATTTGTATTAATTATTAGGTGGGAAACATTTTAATTTCAATTCCAATAAAGCTTTTTGTTATTGTAATACGAGAAAAAGTTTAACGACATTTTTTGCTAACTCGACGTTATTATTTTCTTTTTGGTAGACAATTTTTATGTACAGTATGAAAATATTAATTCAGTGATTTTAGCTATGTTGATGTCATTACACTCTCTCCCGTAGACTCCTATAGTGTCATAGAAGAAAATGATCCGTGATGAGTATTTATACTGTACTATAAAAAAATGAAAATTTACAATATAAACCACCATTTTGAGCACATGCGGTGTAACAAATTTATTTCTCGTTTGTCTTTAACTTTTTTTTCTCTTGCATCGGGTATGTACTGCAAGATGGGTAAGTACTTTTTTTTAACATTTTTTTTAAAGTATGAAGAAGTTAACGAACTTTTCTTTAACATTTTGTAAGGTTTTTTAATGCTTTGCGAGTCTCATTAGTGTTCACAGCACAGACTGTAAATAATTCGGCACAAGCTGGGTACTATAATGCTCACCCATTCATAAATAACCGCCTGTTTTCGCTTACGAATATTCACTTATAAACAAAATTTATATGCAATCAATTTTTAAAAAATTGTTTAAAATTTTGGTATTATTTCTGTGGCACTAACAAAAAAAAATGTATTATAAGACAAGGATATGAATGTGAAATTCCATTACGTTTGGCGTGTTACCTTAACTATCGTCATGGGCCAAAATAAGAGGCAGACGTAATCCAAAAGGTTTTTTGACACTGAATATGAAAGTTAAAAATACTTATTTACATTTTTCTTGTTTCCACATTTGGTAATTTTATTTGATTAACGCGGAAGTTTGTAATTTTAATGAGTTTTCCATTGCGTAATTGGCAACTTCCGAGTAGTTTGCGAAATTTGTCAAAATTAATTGCAACAATTTTTTATTCTGCTTTAGTTGCACTTTTAACGTGGTGATGGTGTTGTTTAGTAATTACAGTGCATGTGGGTATCAGCCTTTTTTTTTATGATGTTTTGGGTGAGAGTAAACTTTTTTTTTGTTTTGTTTCTCACTGAAGTTGGAATCAACTCTAATTATAGCACATCTTAACTTTTAGCTCTTCAAGTTCCATATTTGGTCTATATTCTGGTTTGCAGCAAATACAGTACTTGTATTGAACATGCTGATTTTCAGAAATGATTGTGTTTACTGGATTGGGGCTGGTTTTAAGGGTCCTTTTGGCTTTTAGTTTATTTCTGCGCACACGAATTCAGACAGAAGCATAAAAACGTCGAAAAATCACAAACTTTGTTTCATCAATCTAATTTTCCTAATCATTTAAATTACCAAATCCAGTTTTTCTAATCCCATAGTTTTACGCAATTTTTATGAAATTAAACTCATCAAGTATTTTGTTATTCTATCATATTTAAATCAGAACAGATTTATTTTTTGAACCATTAAAAATCTCTTCATAAAATATAATTATAGACATTAATAAATATCTTACAATATCATAAAGTTTAATGGGATTTAATATTCTAGAGATATTACGAGCCCTATGCGGTTTGACCTAGTTGTAATCATTTCTGGATTATCTCAACCCATTTTAATTGTATTTTGTTGTTCGTCGCCCTTGTAATTCAAAGCAGAGATCGAATATTGAATATCTTTTGCTTCATATTTTCTGCTTCTTTTACTATGCAACTTTGGTGCCTGGAGAATACTGTAATTTAATGTACGATTTCAACTTTTTACTGTCTTTATATCTGGATTTGTTTATACATAGAAGAAGGCTGCGTGTATATTTCATGGACTGATGGTTTTTGTGGTTAGTGATAACATGGAAGTATGTGTATATATGTTCCAGAGCAAACATTCGACTTTCGGGTTTGAAAACCATCTGGACAATTTCCTTTAACACACCATTGCTACTCTTACGTGAGTTTCTTGCTATGTCGTTCCATCGTTCTGCGTACAAACTTTTTCTCTTAATTTAACAACATAACGTTTAGCAGATCGTTTGCGCAGAAATCAGGTGATCTTTTAGTTGACATAACTGAAATTAATTATGGGTGGCGTCTGTGTTAATCTCAAGATGGGTTTTTTAAAAAAAATCCGGTCGATGATAAAAAAAAAAGGATAGGCTTTTTATTTACGGCGTTTTACGCATAAGCTTCTGGTTAAATTAAAAGGCGAAAAGTCAAGTGGCGGTTACGGTTTTGCTAGTCATTGTCAGTTTTTAGACTTTTGATCTTCCATGAATCATTGTGTGATTTTTTTATGTGTTTTTCAAAATGCAGTTGTTATGACTTGATGGTATTTTTCTGCTCGACGGAATGTATACAATATATGGCCAATAACAGAACCTTGCTCTCATTTTAATGGACTTTATTGTAGAGTATTTTTAACAGCAGTTTTGTCTGACTGAGGATAATATTAACCTCATCTGAATGAGTGAAAACTATAAATTGTTTAAGCAGTGGCTTAACTACAAATTCTTATGGTTACTATCAAAAAAAGTTGGTGTAAAACAGCCGCATTTTTGAGTGCAGTGGCGTGATATTTTCTTACGACTTATTCCACTATACGCTTTTTGTCGTGTTGGTGTGAATTTTAAAGTTTATATGCCATTGCCATATACATTTGCAGTAGTTTTTGGAAAAATTCGAACATCAACGTACATTAACGTAAAATTATGTTTTTTTCTTTCTTCGTAAATAAAAAAAAAATAAGCTGTACTTTCTGCACTGTTGCCTTGATGGCGTCGATCTAAGCGCATAGTGAGGTGCTACAAATGGTTTTGTTTACCAGAATGAAAAGAACCGTAACAGATTACTATTGAGAACATAATTTACGCACACTCAAAGTAGCTAACAATTTAGTTTTGTTAAGATACCCGTTTGTGGAATGTTGATTTAAGAGCATGCGATGCAACGCTTCATTTGAGGGAAGTGACAACATATTTTCATTTATCAATATCAATTACGTACAAGGCTTGTTGAAAGTTTTAGGCAAACAGCAGCTTATAAAGTTTTACATTTCGTTTCTTGTTATATGATTTTATGTGTTAAAAGCTGACGACGTATTAGGATCAAATGTTATCCAATATCTGTAGCTTATGACCATTACACCTGTTCTTAGAGTAAACACATGTTGGGCTTGGAGTATTTTTAAGAATTTGCATCCGTTTGTGCATCTTGGAAAACTATGCTTTATTTTGGCTAACGTAGTTTAGCGTTGAAATTACATTTTTTGAATGGCAGAGCCCCAGGTGGCGACGTAATACTTTAACGCTTTTTTCAAACATTTGATACCATCTTCAACCACACAAAATGGTGACAGTCCACAATCGCTTTTCAAAATATTTTGGAGAATACGTTAGAATGTATAAAAATGTATGAAAAAATTGATGAATCGTCCTGACACAAATCAGATTGGAGAATGTCTATTGGGCATACGGTGCCAAAGTTCAGTATGGAACTATGGATCGCTCAGCCCCCATGTCAGATGTCGTTTAGGTCGTTGACGTCTGAGAAGTTTTATGGCTACTAAGATTTATTTATAACTGCAAAACAACGGCGTTGATGCTTTGAACGCACAGAGGCTAAGGTTTTTGACACACTCTGAAGAACGATGCTCGTGGAGAAGTATATCTTTGAAGGTGATTAAAGTAAAATGTATAAATGCCGACACCTGACATCTGTATTTTGATGCGATCATTTTAACTAGAAAAATAAATGATCTGATTTTTACACTTTTACATTGCTTAAATTGTATACAATACCGTAGGTGTGTGTGTGGTCCAGACACGGGTGAAGTCAAAACACGCGGAAGTTTGTAAGGTTAAAAGCACTCGTTTTATTGCCATTTACAGTTTTTACAGGCTTTAAAACGAGAGCATCGTTTTGGCATTATTTTTTAACAGCGCTTTAATTTTTTAATGATTCGATTATTTGATGACTGATTTGCAGTCGTATCATTATGCCACAATAACTAAAAAAAAGTCCATGAAAGTATATTGTGCAGTTCAAAATATGCGATGGGGAAAACGTCTAAAATAAATATTAAAAGTATGAAAAATTCACAGATACAGGTTGCAGGTTTACTTGGAAAAATGAAATTATATAATTTCACTTGAAATTTGATTTGTCAAGCATATTTAAAGCACCTAATTTAGGTGTAACAAAAATCAGTTTGTACTGTGTGATGTAGTAGTGTACGAGACCAAATTTGGTCTCACAAAATAAACCTCGAAAACCAAAGAATTTGCTTATTTTGCATTATGGTTAATACGCAGCTGTGATGTACTAACTTGTGGTGTTTTCACCGTGTGGAAAATGAAACTGGTTTATCTTTAATACCGTAAATAAGTGAAAAACATAATTAAATCTTATTTCACTACATTTTTATGATATTTTTTATCGTTAACCTAAAAAGAATTTTTTTTCTTAGAATTTGCATTCAATGAGCCTAATATGTTATGGTAAATAACTTTGTGTATTAAGTGAAACTAACAAATTTCATTTATTGCAAAATTTTCTCAAAATTTTAAGTTTTAGCCAATTTTATCTCGAGTTAACTAACTTCATGGTTACTTAGTGCAAATGCCACAAATACACATGGTGTGACTAACTTATGATTGGCGGATGTTTTTATTGACTTAGATTTAGAAATGCTTTGTGACCGTTGACACCAAATCAAACAGCCTGTTTCCAGTGCTAAACAACTTGAAAGTAAAGCTCGTAAACTGTGTATGGATTCTCACTCGTGTCTCTTGTACGTACAAGTAGTAAAGTAAATCAATGCAGTTGTAATTTACACGAAACCCAAAGTAGCATAAATATAAATGGGTGAATCACACATATATACACTACACAGTTTATTTCTATTTGAATTCTGTCCTTGCAAAAGTGTTCGTTGGGAAGGTGCAATCATTTCCTACGTTCAGATTTGTATTTTTCTTTAAATATTTACGAATCACTTATCGTACTGAGTATGCTTTGTTGAACGCTTTAAAGTAAAGTTTATACGTGTACGTTATGTAGGTGTTGTTTTTGTATTTTATCGTGGAAGTGAATCTGGTGTTTCTTTACCAAATGTGCCATACTTCTGCATACTTGCTTCAACATGGCGATTTTAACGTTAACTTTTTTTATCTGCATTATATACAAGCTTTTAATAGATTTTTTCTCTCCAAATCCATATGACAAATGTGTATGTATACATTTAAAGCAAAGTCAACACACCATTCGATGCGTAAATGAAGAAAATTTTACCCAGTCAACGCGACGTTTCAATACTTTAATGACAGGACATTTTTGGTATCAAAATATATTGCACATGCGTTATGTTTTTTTCTGATTTTGATTGATATACCCAACTCGTTGCTATGAAGTTCAACTTGTACAATATGTTTGCAAATACATTTTCTTTTGTCCAAAATCACAGTTTAGTGTTTACATATTTCTTTGCTAGTTGATGGATAGCTTTTAGGCGACAAATATGTTTGGTCTTATTTTATTGAGAATTTAATTCAAATTTAGCAACGGCTTTATATATTATACTGTACAAGTATAACAAGTAATGGTGCAACTTGTCTAAAAAATTGTTTCAATTTAAACTGCCCTTGACAGATGAATAGCCATTGAAGCAGTGCAACTGTGATTTTTTTGTATGAATGCATCTTGAAATATAAAACAACTTAAAAATTATTTGAATTTTAAACGTTTATAGGTACAGCATTATATTGTTGGAATCGGTGGCCATGAGAATTTGTGTTTAACTTTTGTAAGTTTATTTATATTTCTGTTAAACAGTATTAATAATTATTTTTAGCTGGCGTATTAATGAAGGGTAAGTAAATATTGCTTATATCGAATTGCTTGGCTAAATATTTATTTATAAAGTTACTTTCTTTTACAGTAAATGGAAATATCTCGAAACGTTCGTCTTTTACGTATTAACAGAAGCATTATATGAATAATGCATGCATCAAGTTACACAGAATACTAAAAATAAATGGTGAAATTCTTAGCAATAATCCGGTAAGTAGAGTAACAGTAGTAGAACGGTTATTTTAACGTTAAGATGAACCGAAACGTGTTAATAACATGGTGTCCTTGAAGTGATTCAATGAATCGAATCATTCAATTTCGATTGAATTTAGCACATTTGCTTTTTAGTATCTGAAATGTGTTTACTTTTGAAGATAGATATTATTTTCATGTTTAGTACAGTACTTCATTGGCCAGTAAAATCGCATAATATGTGATTGCTTAGCTTTAATATTTTTTAGTTTTAACAGTGTAACGTGAATTAGTCTTTGGGGAGTTGCAATATTATTACTCTGTACTGTCCTTGGTTGCTAATGATTTTGCTAACACAGTTTAAACGATTTTTAGTGCATCGGAAATCTATTGTGCGTGTGATGGCGTAAAAATTAAAATATCAAAAAATAATTAATAAGCGTCAGCGTTGTGCGTGTGCAGTATTTTAATAATTATTATGCAAGAAGAAGCATTTTACGTGACTTTGAATAGCTTTTTTTGTTGTTGTTGTTAGATCTTTGTAGGGTGAGTTGGCCGTTTTACTTTTAAAGCTGGCAAAAAAAATCTTTTTCGTTGTTGTATTTTATGCTAATTTTCTATTAACATCGTAAAACCATAAAAGCCAAATAACGGTTTTATCTGCACCTTTAATCATTCGATCATCTTTTTGGCATTAATACGCTAATTTAGTAAAACTGTTTATATAGCAGTAGTTTCTTTAAAGTTAATGGACAGCAGTTTAAACATTAAAAGCCATTTCATTATTTCTGTATATACTGTAGTTATGTAGGGGAAACCAAAAACTATCATTTAAAATGTTTACATTGATGTTTTTATCTTTTTAAAATGCATACTGTAGCTGTTTCTGTAAAAATAGTGCATACATTTCGCATTATAATTTTCATATGGTTGTGAAAGTTGATGGTAGTGAAGAAATCTCATTTTAACAGATTTATGATCACTAAGCAATATTGCAAGGCACTGTTTAAAATTTTAAACTTATATTAATAGATTCGTGGATCATTTTATTAATTTTGTTACGTGTTTACTTTAACAATTAAGTAAATCTGCAGTTATTATCAAACCTATGTTAGAATTTTTTATTTTAACTTAAATTGTATTTCGGTTTATTAGGTATCGTAAAGTTAGATATTCTTTATTATTTGCTGTTAGTTAACTTATGAAGTTAACTTAATTGCTAATTTTTTGTAGCTGTACTGTTAATGTATTAAGTCAAATTTTTCAGACTTAACATGATGTTTTATATCAATTTTATTTACATAAAAAAACAAGACAACTTGTTTTTTCATTAGTGATTTGAGTTACAAGTGTGAATGTACAATATATGTAGTGTTAAGTCTATATGAATACGAATGTAGACTTACAGTTCAGTACTGAATATATAAGTGTACTAAGCGAAAACCTGCATTACTTTTGTATAGCGACCTGTTTATTGTCTGTTATTTCTTATCGTTTGCATTTGCGTGCTATATTCAAGCAATGCACGCATTAACATATGTAAAGTCACGATTTTGATCAATTATGCGTACATGAAATGGGATTTATTTGACTGGGTTTTCCACTTAGACGCTAGTTCATGCTGTAGTTTACGAACAACTCTAAATTCTGCTAAAATACAGCGAGAAAAAGAATAAGAAGAAAAATTTTATTTGGTGTATATTTTTTGTTGGCAGACCATTTTATGTTTGCAATGTTCATGTAACTACACACATAAACCCATATCTTATGGTATGGTAGGAATACACATGTCGATGTGTAATAGTGTATGTAACTGATCATCCGACAACTTTTATTACATGTCTCAGTTGGAATTCTGGCAGTTATAGGTCAGTGAAGCTTTCACTAATGAAACCCTATGAACAGGATTTTGGCCACTTCGATTTTAAGATGGGGAGAATTCGTATGACGCTATTTAGAGTCTAAATACGTCAATTTTATTTTAAAGTATTCAGTATATTAACTGGAAATTGTTGGGCGATTCTAAACCAGTTAACATATTCGTACATAATAACCATGCCCCATGAAAACGCACACTACTAATTCTGCACACCTTTAACCAGCCCTTAAAATGATAATTGGCCCTTTAATAAGTTCTAAAATGGTACTTTTGTTAGTACAGTAGTTCTTTTCAATACTTACTGCTTTTGTCAAATGTAGTTTAGCTCAAATAGTGTTGCCTAAAGGCGCGTGTAATCATTATTTCATGGTTATTTTTGTAATTGAAAATGGGAGATCAATTTGCTGTTTTATCATGAATTTTTAATTTTATCTGTAACTGTATGATTTTACGGTACACTGCGTAATATCAAAGTAGAAAGTCTGAAAGGCTATTATTGGTAGATTGGTATTTTCTTTTTGTTTTGGTTGTGGTTTTTTTTTTAATTTTTAAAATATATTTTTAGATAAAGAAGCACTATGGAAGAAGCTTGTCTGCTTCTGTTACCACTTGGTACTTTTCATAACTATTATATGTTGATATACAGAATTGTTTTTTTTATTATTTTGGTAACAATTGAAGTGAAAATATAGACCTAATTTTAGCCGTGAATCTATTAAATGGCACTGTAAAAGACGGAAGTTGCTTTTAAAAGTATTTTTAAAAGTGCTGTAAGAGAGTATAAACAAATTTAAAAGTTCCTATTAAAAGAGATGTCTGCTACATATGATAGCAATTTTTATAAACAAATTTTACGTTTGGCGTTTTATTTCAAACGTTATTTTATTTTTTTTTTGTTTTACTGTTTGTAGATAATATGGCTTTTTCCCTTCGTGCTGAAATTACGAGTTTAACGACTTTTCGCGCGAAATTTAACTTGGAGAACAATATTAGCACATTTTTTTAATTTTTTTTCTTGCATCTGATGCGTTTAAACTCGTTTTTTTTACCGTATGCACCAGTTAACGCTTAAACATGCGGAAGAAACAAAAATAATAAACGGCCTCTACTAGAAATTCAGTTGCAGAGTAACACTCATTGCCACATGTATTTTCTCAAAACAAAGCAAAAGAATATTTCACTGAAATGTCTGTCGCTCAAAAGAACTATCAAAAAAAAAAAATACATATTAGCAATAATTGCAGTTTTAATGTTGAAAAATTTAATACTTTGTTACAAAAATGTCTTTTTCGTTTAGCAATTTTCTTGAAAGTTAAAAAGTGTTTCGCTACGCTACAAGGATTTTTTTCAAACGACTTTACTTTGTTTCTGTTTCTTGTCACCGCTTTAGTATATTGTCGTTTACCATGAATTCGTGGCATTTAGACAAAACCTCCTGTTTCCGATTTCTTATTCATTTTTAAGACGATTTTTGACGCCAAAATTTTAGCTTCTGTACACTAATCCGCTCGTCGTGAGTGAATGATGCGAGTAGGGCAATTCAACAAATCGCTTCCTTGTCTACATGAAATGTGGGCTTGCATGCATTTGGAAATTTGTTTATTTATTGGAGATGAGCCAGAGTGATGGCAAGAGAGATAGTTGGGTATATACTAGTCAGACAGGAGAAGGAAAGATACGAGAAAGGAATATACACAGTATTTGAATGCATTGGTGTTGCATACATACACTCGTTTTTGTTTTTTTGCTGAGCTTAGCACAAATAAAATAATAAAAAAAATCTATCTTTAATCGATGAAAAATCGGTCATTTTATTTCAACTTTACATTTCTACGAGACTTTATTTTTAGGCTGAAAGAGTGAGTAAAATATGATATAAAATGAAATTCGATGTTTATCTTAGACTAAAGGTTAAATATTGAATTTGGTCTATTTTTATACTGATTCGTTCTACAAGTGATAAAACGTCGATTATACAAGTATTTTTTTTTTTTTGACTTGGAGAGTATTTTATAGATTTTTTTAAAGATTCATTCAGTTGATTGAATTATGTCGTTTATTATTAAATGAAATATTTTTTAGCCGTATTAATAATCGATTTTTATCATTAGTATAGTATTGCAATTTGGTTATTATTAAATGGTTACTGGTACTGTAGGTTCAATATTTTCTATGGGTGACAATAGTTTTATGTAATTTAATTACAGTTAGTTTTTACGTAAAGTAACCGTGCACCAAGGCGTAAAAATTCGTGGAAGATACTTAAATTACTTGTTCTGAAAAGATCATCTATTTCAACTCAAACTGATTACAATTTATCGGTGTAGACATTTTATATTTAAAATATTTTTCACGTTTTTGTAAACTGAGGATAGCTTTTAACCGGTTAAATTCAATAAATTTGTTTTAGCGGATACATATTGTCCCATAGATATGCAATTATTCTGAGTATGAGTTTTATATGCGAATAAAAATGAATCTGTTTGAATCATTATTTAATAATGTATTTATGTTATGTAATACAGCATACAGTATAAATTATTATTGTTGCTCTGATTTTTGATGATGTTGAACTGCATCTGTTAAGCATGAAGTATAAATTGCCTGCTATGAATTTCTATTGCGAGAGAGTCCAGCTAATGATGAATTCAATTCGTGTAAAAGGGTCATTCGGAAGTTAGCTCATAATTTAAGTGGGTATTCACATTACCATTTAATTAACATACAGTAATAATAGAAAGTAGTATTAAATTAAATCTGTTTACCGGTATTTTGTACTCTTATTCATACTGTATTTTATTATACAGTGTTAATAAACTGTATTAAAATAATCTTTTGTGGATTTATTACATGATAGGTTTTTGGAGCAATTACTGGATTATGAAAATTGACTTTTGAAATACTCAGACGCAAACAATTTATTAACTGGATTCAATTTAGTTTATTAACGAAGTACTAATCTTATATAACGTATCGTTTGTGGTAAGCTCAAAAACAATTACTGTATATTAATTAAATAAAGGGATTGCAATGGAAATATAGTACTCGGAAATGATTTTGAAGCTACTTTTATGTTTTCATAAATTTTTTAAATATAATTGGCCCTTAGTTATAAAAAATTGAATTTAAGTATGTTATTGACTTTTCAGTTTTCTTATGCCGTGCAAACAAGTAATTCGACTGTGAATGTCGCTTTTTACTATTGAATTAGTAGTGTACAGTAGTACCGTAATTTTCTTAATGATAACTTTTGACTTAACATATGGACTAGACGAGCACTTAATTGATTTAATTAATTGCTTTTTAAACAATTTTTTTTTTGGTACGTCTACATAATAATTAGTAATAGTTTAAGGTCGTTGTGTTGTTATTTACATAATTCAATAAGGCGGAAAAGCCTTGGAAAAGCGTTAATTTGCGTGCGAAAGGGCGTTGTTCCTAAGCAATATGTAAGCAGACATTCACATCAGAAAAACATTTGCTTTTCAATTGATCGAATATAGGGATAGACATCAAAACAATATTTTTTTTTGTTTATTCGTGGGACAAGTCTCACCCTTCACTGTTATTTTTTACACAGTTTTAATTTTCTTTTGACAAATATTATTTAGTGAGTTGCACGAATGATGCAGGTGTGGTTTGGCAGTTTTCTCATCAAATATACGTTTGAAGTGTCGCTAACATCAGACAATGTTTTTATGTCTATAACATGAGCTATCAACAACAAATTACAACAAAACAACAACAAAGAGTCATTGAGAATATAGTAAATAACTGACAGCGAATGGGCGGCGGTTTCGGCTACGATTTGAATGGCAAAAACATATAAGCTTACAGCAAAGCACCTAACATAATACTTTTTTTTATTATGCTTGTGATTTGTTTCATTTTTTATTGTTGTCGAACATTGCACTTGGACGTGAATTAGAATCACTGCCAATGTCACCTAGGACGTGTATAAGAAAAATTATGATTATTATATGGATATTACGATGATAAAAATGAGGATGATTATATATGATCATATACTACTACTCTTATTAAGTACACTTCCGCCTTTATTCATTGGAAAAATGATTAAGACATTAGGAGCAAACGCTATCACTTCCCGGAATAATGAAAAAAAAAAGACTAAAATCAATAATTTTTTTTTTTTGCTATATTTTTTTATTAGTAAATATATTTTTTATTTTGTTCTTAAACTTATTGCAAAGCTGAAATTGAGTTTTTTCGTTCTGACAACTTCCAACATTACTAGATTAACTTAAAGGGTTTATTTTGAAAAACATTATTAATTTAAAGCAGTTTCCTGTTTAGTTGTTTCCACAGCGTGACTGATAAAGTAGACATTCAACGGATGACAAATGACCTTTTCTTACTCAGCGCTTTGTCACTTTTTTATTTTGAGTTTTTAAAACACATAGCAACGTTGTATCATAGCTTACATTTCATTTCTGTAACTTTAATTCCGAATTGCTGTCAGTGGTTCTTTTATTCGAATTAATTGGAAGTGGTTTCGTTCAATTTAAGTGGTTAATAATAGTATACGAGCTATTGTAGTACTACTGGTGTAATTCGGGGAATATCGATTGAAGTTTTCATTTGGGAAACCGCTCAATTCTCAACTCACTATTTTCACTTAACTTTTTTTTTACAGTTCCTTATACTTTAGATTTGTTTGGCATCTTTCAAGCTAATAACGTAGCTGTTACTTTAGTTTAGCATCTGCTCGAAAAAGAATAGATGGTGGTTGAGTCCTACAGTCATTGATCCGATGTCTGTAAAGATGAGCTCCATCAATATTCATTTACATATCGATTGAGCTACGTTTAAATTTTTTTCTTAAGAAGAAAAAAAACCAAATGAAAAAAGTTTCTAGTTTGCCACTGGGTAAAAGGAAGATAAGATCGTTACGCAAGGTCCGAGCCTTGATAAATTTTTTTATGTTTACTGCATCTAATGTATACAGTACAATATCCAGCTATAAAATGCAGTATTATAGGAAAACAAAAAAAAAGTATAGATGCAGACGTCATTCGCCATTCATCATCCATAAACGTATATTGGAAGAGATAGGTGGATGATCTTTGAGGTCTAATAATAACGTCTGTTGATAGCTAGGCCATGCTATTTATCAAAGACAAAGGTGACCAATGGTTCCTATCAGTTTTGTTGACATCATACAGTATATGACTGCTGCCAAGATGCAGCCAAGCTCACTTAAAATATCGAAATATTGTATTGTTTATAAGTGGATACATGTATATTGGGCGGTATTATCTTTACTCATCTTTATTCGACTTATTTATAAGTTGTATAAGGACAAAAGCATGTCTTTTTTTGTTTATTTCTATTATGTAGGATTCAAACATAAAATATTGGCTTGTATCGACAGTGGCCGATAATTCAATGGGCGGAACCGTCTGTAGTCTGTGCAAAAAAAAATCTAAATGTAAAGTATCAAAACTAGGAAAGTTTAATTGGTTTAGTTAAAGTAGAATTTATGTGTTAAGAAAATTTAATTTAGATTATTGTTCATTGAATTGAATTGGCACCATCAACTTAGCATTTTATCATTGTAATCGTTGCAGATTTTAAAATAGTAGACGTTTAGTAACGTTTTGTGGTGTTGGCCAAGCACTTGAATTTGCAAACTGCATCAAATGAATTTTTGAAAGTTACATAAGCCCTCATTGGCGTGACTTTATGGATTTGGCAGCATTTCTTAAACGCATGCATTTCATCGCGGGCCTTACATAGATATGTAAATCCTACACTATGAGGATGGATTATTTGAAAGTATACATTTGGTTTTTATGATATTCCTGACCTTGGCCAACAGAAAGGAAGAAAACAAAATGCGAGATTTACATTTTTAAAATGATTATGCTCGTATATCTTTGTCATTTGCTGACTGAGACTGCAAAACTTAGACAAGACACGCTTGACTGTCAGGGTCATCAAAAATTTCTGGCTTGTTTAAGTTTTACTATTACCTACACTTTTAACTCTGATAAAAAGTTCTTATATTTACAATAAGATGTTTATTCAGCTATCGGTAAAATCTTTAGTCTGATTTCTTATCATTTCCTTGAATAAATATTGGGCTTTAAGATGAAATTTCTTCTTTTATAATATTGCTGTTTTTTGCTCAATTTGGTTAACATTTTGAGCTTCTACAATTTAAGAACTGGCCACAATAGCATTTAAATTTTTTAATTGTAAGATTGGCAATTATTCATTTCATTTCCTGAAATTTTCTTGTAATAACTATATGAACCATTAACACAAAGATTAATTTTAGATAAATTTCTTTAATAAGAAAGTAATCGGTTTTTTTTTCTGTTTTGTTTTAACGCGTGACATACTTCTGCGCTCTAGAATGTTTATAATTTGGTTTATGACGTAAGTAAAATGTGAAAAATATTCCGAATAAAGAGCAACAGCGTTTAAGATTTCTCGGTAGCACATACAGTATTATGTTAGCATCATATATATGATGTTGATTGGTATTTGATGTAAACGTTTGAGGATGTGCCATAACTATAGGAATGCTGATATGATGGGTAAAATATGAGCTATAAATAAAAAAATTGGTCTAAAGGCAAACAGGAAAACGATACATTTAGTCGTTTATAATGACATTAGATAGATCTTCAGTGTTTGAGTAGCTACTTGTATAGATCCATATAGCATACTCTTCATTGCACAATATTTATGGAAGAACATTTAATCTTTTCTTATATGTACCGTATAATATTTGTTCATGTATATGAGAGAGTTAAAACGTAATGTAGTTTTATACCGTTTGGCTATTAAACCATCGTACAGTATATACAGTACCGTCTGACCAATAGCATCGATAGGACACGGTTCTAAACATAAGGATGGTAATTTTATCTTGTCGTAAGGGATCTTTTTCCTATTTTTACTTCAACTATCCTTCTTTTTTTATTTCTGTATTTTTTTTCTGTTTGCACTTTGTCATTGACGAATAGACTCTTTATCTAAGGTTTCTAATGACTTGGAAAACATTAAAAAAATATTATCTAAGTATAGACAAACAGCATTGTTCCCACTAGTCAAAATATAAAGAGTTGTGTAACTAATATCTTAACATTAACTAAGTTAATTGCAATATCGTTGTGTGGGCACTGATGGCGAAACAATTTATGTTGACATTGTTTGTAAACATATACATTATACTGAGCAGTATAACCGCTATGATGTATCGATTATGCAGCAAAGTTTAACTAAAAAGCAAAAAAAAAAAAAAAAAAAAAAAAAAAAAAAGTTTAACTAAAAAGCCAAAAAAAAAATAAAATGAATTGAACATTCATATACAGTATAGAACTCTTATGGTCATTTGATAAATGAAATGCAATAAATTGCTCATTTTTTTGAGTTTTTGTTATGTTAGAGTTTACTTGTGTGTGCCATGTAAAACTTTAGCCAGTACAATTACTTAGCTTTAAATTTAGATTAGCATTTTATTCTACAGGGATTATTATATTTTTGCATAGGGAACTTGGAATTGCATATCCGATTGTTAAGCTCACCGTAAATAGTTTTATTCGTTGAAGTATTATCGAAAATGGTGTGAAATTGATAACTGTTTTGATAATTTTATCTGCTAAAATTGGTAGCCATGAAACGCGATAGTTTCATAGGAATGTTGAAATTGGATAATGAGATTTAATGCACGCTTTGCAAGTCCAATTTTATTTAAAGAATTAATAATAATTGTAAGTTAGTTGCATGGATACATAATTTGTTTTAGCTAAAACAAATATGCTTGGCATTTATTTAAAAACGGAAGTTATGCACAACATCAGATTGAAGCCAGTTTATAACTTAAAGAGCATAATGCTTGTAGGATAAGAGAGAGAATCGTTTGATGTAAACTACAGCTGGGACCTTGAACAGTAAAACATCTCAGGAAAAAAAATACATAAAAGAAGAAAAGAAAAAAACTTAAATGCATTTATATTTAGACACATTTTTCTACTTTTCCATCGTGGCATGTCAGCAAATTCCAACTGATAACCGTAGTACAGAAAACCGTTAGAAAGTCGTAGCAGCGTTTAGTGTGTTTGTTTGTTTACATGCCCTTTGGGTGTGTGTGTTTTACACAATAATGCAAGTGGAAAATCTGTAAATAACGTCGTCGTAACATTACTAATTCGCCATTTATTCGTTATCTGTGTAACTTGTACTCATCTCGGTACAGTACAATTTTAGGCAGTTACATTTTGCGTACTCAGACATCCTGTTATTGCACTATTAAACCGTTTTTACTACAATATGTCACATACCTTACGTTATTTGATAAAGTTGTCTACTTTTATTCTGCTAAATATGTCTTATTCACGCTGAATATAGAGAAAGAAAAAAATAAATAAAAATAAATAAAAGAAACGGTTGTCGGTGACTTGACATGACGTATGGTCAATGCTGAAAATGTGTTAGTGGCACACGAGACTAATCATTTGTTAAACTCGTTTCTATTTCAGGTGGATTAATTTAGATTTTAAAAATAAGTCAGATTTAACTTCGAGCTGAACGAAGTAGCTTTTAATTATTAGAGTTAACCTTAAAATGTGCTAGCGCCTTTTTTTAATTTATTCGGAAGCAATTTCGCAAAAAAAAAAAAAAAAATGCAAATAAAACGCACAGCATGATTTTTTACAGTGATCGATATGTGGCATTAACATAGTAATACAGCTCCTACATTTTGGTGAAAGTTCCCTGGAAACGGGATACATGAGGGATGGTGCACTTTAGTTATCCCTGCCATGAGTCATACGCTCTTATTTGATTTCGATGACTTATAATGGGGCCACGCTATTCAATCTTCCCCTATGCTACCCAGATGTACCCCTCTGGGTCTCCTTGATTACCCCTCAAAAAACTCCCCTACTACAATGCATTAGTGAGGGATAGTTTGGGGTAGCAAAACTAAAGTTGGTTGCAGTGTTTTTATTATAACGTTTTCCGGTTAGTAGGACGTTTTCTGGGAACATCACTCTGTCTGGGACACGACAAATAGAGGGGAAAAAACGAGGAAGGGATCGATCCAAACTTATGAAACAAAAATATATTAGTAAACGAGAAAAAAGTAAATATATAAAACTTGTAAAGGTAATGCAAATGGAGAGAAATTTAATTATTTTATGTACTGTGTATACCGTGTTATGAAAATGTATTGAAAGATTAGACTAACTTATATTACTTGTTCACGCCAAACCTTGGTAAAAGCATTTTGATATTATTATTATGACTAGCTAAAGTAAATAGAGCTTTAGAGCACCCATTTCTACTCGATTATGTGTAGTAGCCTATAAGTGATAATGGGGGAAGAAAGAGGCCCGTGTTAAGGGATTATTTTGAATTTAGTAACTGTCTTCACTTTCTATCTTTGCTTTGTGTGAAAGCTTCTGTATAATGACGATTCTATAAATAGTTTGGTTTTGGGGCGAACGATTGGGTTAAAAGTGCGTTTACTCTGCTAAATTGATACTAAAATTTGAAAACGGTTACGTCATTTTTTGTGTATAATTTTTTACGAGCTCGCAGTACAAGTAAATCAGTTAAAATGGTGATATTCTCATATTGCAACTAACATAGACTTGTACTTTTTAAACTAAATTGCAAAGTTTAAATGGAGTTTTAATGGTAAAAATGGAGCAAGGTTTATATCTTGAACATTTGTAACTGAAACCACACAATGTCAAACATCGTAGTTTTACATTTAAATTTTTGTTGGCGAGTCGCAGCTGTTTGAAATTTATTCATCAGTTAACTTATTTGGTTATTAAAGATGAAGATAAACAAAAATGTTTTACGATTAAAACTTTAACTTGAATTATTTTTGTGGAAAGTATTTTTTAATGTCAACCGGGCTTTTTTTTCGGTTAAGAGTTTTACGTTTTGTAGGGTTGTAGGTCATGGATTGGATCATCAGTTTTCTAAACTGACAAAAAGAGACGAAAAAAATGTGTATAAAAATAAAAGTAGTGCTCTTATTTTTAAAACAAAATTTCTGTAACCGTTAAAAGGAAGTTTTACGCAATGAACGTCGTAGAGTACGATGAAAAAGTACAAAAGCATCAAGAAAAAAGGGGCATGACGTTCCATTATAATGCTGATTAATTGCAATGACTCTTAATTAAAAACAATAGCAGCCAATCTACTGTGCTATACTCTGCAATTGAATTTAAAGCAGAGTTTAAATTCTTAAGACCATCCTTTTTACGAGGATGTTACAAAGCTGAATAATTACATTTATTGAAGAAAGATGCATTTTATAGTGTTTTGATTGTTTTGTGGTTAACAACTTAACCGCTTTTAAGTTCAGCTGAAAATTGCATTTACTGCATTTCAGTTGTAAACGACACTTCTGGGACTCGTAGTAATGGTCTGAAATAAATGATGAAATTAACCGTGGAAAAACCTTTTAACTTTTAAACATATTTTGCTTATCATTGCTAATTTTTGTGCTTAATTTTTTAATCTTGGTTAGTTGGTTATTCATTGCATTCAAATTGTTTACTTTAAGGGGAAGTTCTGTGACCTGTCTAGCTTAATCACATTAGCTGTCAGTCATACTTTTGGATGAACTTTTAGTTCATAAACAGAAACAGATAAAACGGATATAATTTGCTAATCGGCAAAATGCGTTTTATTCACTATTTTGTGTAGACAAAATACAATGTGTATGTAGAAAGTAGGAGAGGGAGAAAAATCTAAGAGAATCTAATTAGATCAGCAATAAAGGCGTGGTCGTTTAGAGGATATTACGCTAATGTCTTGTTAAACCATTCAACTTCAATGAGATTGAGTTTCAACAGTAAATACGAATTTTAGGATGAACTGAGTGTGATTGGTTTTGAGCATTTATTTGTACTTTTTGTTTAGTGATTGATGCTTCAAAGTCTAGTTGAAATTTGAGAAAATTGATGATTTTATGCATTGATATACGATTTCCGTCGCTTTTTTTTCAATTAACTTTTATTTAATTTGTAACTGGGTTATTTTATTTACAGTTAAAGTAGTCATAATTCTATTACTCTGTGTAAAAGTGGCATAACGTTTTTCTAACGAATTTGGTTTTTGTTGACATTTTAGTTCGCATCAAAAGAAGCCATCTGTACATTTACAAAAAGCGCATATATAGCATATATACATAAACTTCACTGTCTTTTACTGGATAATGTTATCAAATAACGTAATTGCATTGTATTAAGGATTACTATGGATTTTGTTTGCTAGACAAATGGGGTGAGGAGAGAAAGGGCAAGGTTACATTCAGATCGCACGTTGTATCACTGATTCAGTGCCATCTGCTGTTGTATTAATGACTGACGTGCAAGTGACTGATGTTTCCTAATAAAATAATAGTAATAAAAAAAAATTGTAAAGTCTCGTCAATATGTCATTTACGTGTTAAGACAAAGTGATCATTTTCCACGAGTGATTTATTTTAAATGTTAAAAGTAAAATTGAATTAGGGGAAATGCTGATTTAGTTTTGCTACTTTTGGTTTTTAATATTTAAAAACTATCATTAGATGAATCTTTTGATGAACAAGTATTAACCAAATTGAATAAAATCAACTGCATCATTCAAAGTAAACTATTCTGGTCACGTTACTAGCAACTTAATTAACAACTTCAAATGAGCATCTTTTTTCTGATCTTTTGCTGGAAACAATTGCCAATTTTTTATTACATTTCTGATACATCAGCAAAAGATAGCTTTACTGTCTGAATTTAAATTAACTTATTGCAGTTAACGTAGGTTTGTCTGCCAAATTGTAAAATTGTGTTACTGATTTTAAGTTTTTTTAAAATTTATTTACTGGTTTACAGTGGCTTAATAACTGTTGTTCTGTTTGCACTATGAGATTGAAGAATAAATAATGCCATCGCTGGGAATTATTTAATTAACATACATTTTTAATTAATAGTGTGGTTTATTTATGAGAATGCTTTTTAAAGGCCATTAGCCTCTTGATGAGTGGCATTTAGACAAATATTTGTGATATCAGAGGCTGCATCATGGAAGGACTGTTGTTTTAATTAAGTTAAATTATAGGTGTCTATTTCATTTATCTTTCCATTTAAATGCAGAACAGTTATACGTTACTGTATATTGATATAAGGCGAGGGTTGCCACACAACGCAACTATTTGTTTTGTTTTGATATTGGAAACTTTAGCAGATGATTGTTCCCACATGTATTTTTTATGATTTGAAGTCTTTCAAAACGCGGTCAATCTTGAGGAAAGATTAACAGGAGCTAAGTATAGTCGTTGGAATTCATATGCTATATGATTTCGATTTTTTATGACCTGAAAATGTACAATAAGTCGTCGATATTTTGACAGAGTAACTCGAAACACTGTAATTAAGTTCAAAATGCAAATGGACCAAGTACTGTGTTTGGATGATCAATTGAGGTTATTGTTGCCAAGGACGAACTTTCTTTGAAACCAAACTTAAGTAACCTACTTCTGTTTTAAACCTGGTGCAAAATAGTACGTCAAACCAATAATTCTTTAATAGAGATGTCATATTTTTCGCAGTGGCATTTAAAATAATTGTAGGTAAATGTGTTGCTTAAGATACTTACCCGTAAAATTAAGATTATACTTTGTATGTTTAAAAAAAGCACACACTTTTGTATGTTTATAAAGAAATCCGTTGGGTTAAAGCGAAACCGAAATAGTGATTTTTGCTGCATTTTCTCACGCAAACCTTCCCAGAATATCTTCTGAATATTTTATTGGCACATATATAAAGAATGTTTACAAATATTTATTATATAAATATTGATGGAGCTATTGGTTCTTTATTTGCTGACATCTAGCAGATGACATTTTTTGTTGTAAAGGAACTTTATTTTTTTATGGTCAAGGACACGGATACTCTTATCTGCATCTTCAAAATTGTTACTTAAAAGAAAAGAAATAAAATACAAAGCATAATGTAAAATATTAAGTTTAAATTTTCTAAAAATATATAAACGGTTGGGGTTGAAAGTGGAGAATGATGTATTTTGTTGTTTTTTTTTTAATATAAAGACAAGGTTAAGCATCTTTATAATCTCAACCATTTAGTTTAATTATATTTTTGCGTGTAGGGGAAGTACTGAGCTTCCCAAGTTTACTGTGTTTCTGGCACATGATTTTACTACAGTATAGGTTTTTTTTAGTTGTTGTGATGGTTGTTTCTAAGACAAAGCACTCAATTTTTTTCTTTTCCGCTTTTTATTCTTCTTGGTAGTTGTGTCATTTTTTTTTTTTGTTTCACTCCCTTGTGCCTATAATGTCAGTGCCGTAACTTAAAATGCCCTTATGCGATTGCGTTAACGAGGAAAGCACAAATATAAACTAAACTTTTCCATTTGTCTCCAAGGTTAACAGTTTGTGCTCATCCGTTGTCTTGCTTAAAAAGCCACTGGGTTGAGTCTTCAAACGTTTGGCTACGTCAGTAATAATGACATTTCGTCGCCAAGTTTAAGTTATTAAGCATAATAACTTAGCGAATACTAGTTTTCTAATGGAATTAATACAATCCGGTAGTGATATCATTTACAGCTTTTCCAACTCCGGCATTTGCTTTGCGGCATTTAGCATTATCAGCTGCTTTTATCAAAGCATCACACAATATATTGTACATTATGCAGTATTTGTGTTTTATGATTGTCAGGTTTTAAATCTAAGCTTGCCGACATTTATTAAAACACAGTACATCAGCTTATTTATTTATCTGTTATTTACTCAATAGTATTTTAATCTTTATTATTAAAATATTAAACATTATTTAAACTTTTGCCAGCCAGTATTGTGTAATAAAGTTATAAACAACATGTATATTTACATTAGTAGATGTTCTTATAACAATATATTCTTTGTTCCTACGTATTGCATGAACATCAATTAAGTTTTTTTTATTTTTGATATTGTATACAAAATACAATACTGATGTTTTCTTGTTAAATTGCATGCCAACATTTCCAAATAATGATGAGTCAGAATTTCTATCTAATTTCTATAATTAGATTGACGCTTCTATACGAAAAACATTATTTACTTACATAACTGAGAACTGAAATACAACACTTTTATGTATACAACATTTTGTTAACAACTTTTAAGTTGTTTATGATAGACTTAGCTTAGACTTAGCTTACAAATAGTAAGTTAATTAGTTGTAACGTTTATCGTATCTGTGAGTGTTTATTTTTAATAGATAAAATATTATACACTCACTATGATAGACATAAGACTATGACTATCTAACTTTTTATTAAAAGTTGAAATAAATTTAAATTAAAAATAGGTTTTTACACCATAAATGGTTTTTTAGTGCATTAACAGGTTGCTAAAACTGTGACAAAACCACTGTGACTTTGCGAAGTTATTATTACTGAGTTGTCAAATTTGTTAAGATTGTTGATTTTTGTTAGTTGGCTAAATTAAGCTCGTTAGAGGGGAAATGCGAGTCTGTGGGAATTTTAATAGAGTTGTACTTGCTGTTTAACAATTATGGCGTCGTGGGTAGTTGAAGGCTTGCCTATTAGCACTTGACATTTGATATAACATCTTCAGTAAAAAGAGCTATTTATGTTTCTTTTATTTATTTTTCTCGTTGTTAAAGTGCAGTCGATTGCGTCATTGTCTTAGTATAGCATGTGTAATTTGAATGATTCTGAAAACCGGGCTTTAGGAGGGATAGTGGTGCTTTAAATGGCAGTTATTCAACGTGCATGATAGAAACACAATGGCATTTTGGGCGAAGTTAACAAAAAAATAATAGACATCTTAAAACTGTAACTTTTTGTCTGATACGAGTTAAGGAAGCTGACATTGCTACTACATTTAGACTAATTTTTCTTTTTTGCACCATGATGATGATGATGGTAGTGAAACGCAAACCGAGGCTATTGCTATTATATACGCAAGTCCATTGCAGCCAACGGTGTTGTTAGATTTAGCAAATGCCAGCAAAACTTTTTTTTCGAATCTTCATCACGTTTGCCAACTGGGTCACTGCAAAAATAACACATTTGAACTTGCACAATAATTGTTTCCCTTCAACTTGGTCATCATTTTCTTCATTTGACAAGACGACTTTGCGCAACTTTTTAACGGTTATAGTCTTTTATGTGACCAGATTTTACAGAATTCAGGCTTTTCTTGATTTACAGTACTTTAACAATAGATTCCACATTATTACACTGTCTTGTGGTTTGGTCAACCACCATTGAGCGCTTAATTATGACAGTAATGAACTAGTTAACGTATTTTATCTGGGTTTTTAAGCTAAGTTCGAGATTTTCCATTGCATTTCCTTTTTGTTAGTTGTAAAAAGATTAAAAAATAAATGCAGTGTTTGATGTAGCAACATTATTTTTAACTTTTTGTGTAATCTATATACATGACAGTGTAACAAATCTACTCGACATTTTAGTTTTCTTAACATGCATTATTTTATCATCAATAAAACAAGCACCGTTTTTTTTTCAATGAAAAAGTGTTACTCGCTATGCAAATGATTAATTTGTCAATTTTTTGTGCAAAATATTTTTAATAATCATTTTTAATTATTTACGTTGTCATTCATGGATCGCAAGCAACGAATGGATTTCTATTGTGTAAGCAGAATATGACATTAACGCTGTAAATTGTTTAATATTTAAGAGGTGAACGACAACGTCATCTTCGCCATCTTTAATATATCAAAAAAGAATTTTGTGACACATATGTCATATTTATCACGCCAATTATACCAGATGTCTAAATGTAACTTCTCAATTCAGAAATGTCCGCAATTTGAATAGAAACCGGTATTGTGGTGGTAGTAATGCCGAGAAGCTATTGTTAATTTCTGGACTTTTAGCATAAGACTATACTGTTGTTTTTATTTTTTTAATTATTGGTCTTTTTGGAATTAGTCAAATGTGTTGTTTCCGTATTGAAATATTTGTCTTTTCTAATCTTTTGTTCACATACGAAGCATAAATAATCGAATGGGTGTGTTGTCAACGAGCGTAATGTGTCATTTAAGTCATTTTGTCTGTCCGAAAGTTTTATTTTTATCTCTTCTTCATTGGACATTAATTGTTAGAAAGACTATAATTGATTGTTAACAAGCGTCGTTGACCCTTGCTTTGATCGATTTGCGATTTTCCAATTTTAAATGCAGGTTGTACTTGGTTATGTAAATAATTAATCATCTTTCTAGATAGAGGAACGGGAAAAAATAAAAATACACACGGAAATTTCATTAAACTTTAATATAAAGTATTGTATTTATTAATTTTCTAACACTATTGTTTAGCCAAAATTCCTCTAATATGATCAAAGAAAATTTGTCGAGAGCTACGGCAGACGCCAAAGTTTGTCAATGCCGGCGACGTAATGCAATATGTGTGCACAGGCGCCAACCTAGCTATGTTAAGCGTTTGTATTGATTGGTTGCCTTACATAAGACCTTCAGGTTAATCTAGCGTATACACCATTTGCACACATGGAAACTTGTAATATGGCGTTGACGAATAACTGTCATAGCAATAGTTGCCAAATGTTTTATTTCACACCTGCTTGCTTTTGTACTCGTTTTACATTGAAAAGGAATTTTTTATTTTATTTTTTTAAAATTGAAATTGTGTACATGGTACGTTCAAAGTTTATTTGCAGTTATGGAAGTTTTTGTACTAGACAAACTAATCAGTTTGTTATCAAACGATTTATAAAAAGTTACTATTACTAACATGCAGTATTGTGTTTACTAACATTATGTTAGGACCAATATTTAGAGTTGTAGGGATTTTAATGTAAATTTGTTTTTACGTTCCAGCAAAAAAGAATGTTTGCTAGAATTACGGTATGCTTTTACTACATTTACGCTTGAAAAATATGCCGCTGAAAAGTGGGTGATTTTACTTCTTCGTCTGCCGAATACGTTCGTATCTATCACGGCAAGCTTTTATAATACTGTACAGTACAGTATATCCTGAACATTAACGTGGTGTTGCTGGGAATCCCTATCAAAATCACTTTAAAAACTTACTAGTATCGGTACTTTATTAAGGAATTTTTACTATCATTTGGCCATTCTAATTGAACTCAATTTCTAGTACCTGTTTTCAATAATACAGGCATTTTTACATAACTGTATTGCTTTCTACTACAAATACTATTACGAAACTTTTTTTTAAAGTTGGTATTGACAAAGCCGCAAATGTGAAACCGTTTTAATATTGCATAATATCCTTTTAAAGAAACGGTTATTTTTTCACTTAATTTATTGCATTACTTTTATTTGAAGTAATAAGATTTTATCTGCATTGTACTACTTGCTTATTGAGTTGAAATGCATTTGCCAACAATTTGTCATAATATTGTTTCTACTATTTATGCAGCAGCTAAATTTAATGAATAAAATGTAGTGAGATGAACGCAAGATGTACAGTACATTGAAACTCTTTGCACGCTTACACAAACTTTCTTTAGCGTGAGATGTTAAAACAAGAATGTTATATTGCATTGTGGATGCAGTCAAATGATTGTAAATGGACTTCTTCGAAATTACATTTGCAATTTGAAAGACATGGGACGTTTGAGCAAAATACGAGTCTAAAAACTGGAATTGAATGACGGCAGCTTACTGTATTGTACATGTTTGGTTGTTATGCCAAAAGAGTTTGTTTTGAAGGATATCGTATGCTATTTCAGATAATCGCATTTTGCAACTGCTGATAGTTTGACGATGCAGTAGATTGCTGTGTTATCACCTCTTTTGCAATGAATACGTTTTGAAATGTGATCATTTGAAAAAAAAATTGCATTCTACTATATCAACTTCTGTACTTGGATGAAGCGGTAAGGGCTTTGTAGTTTAAATTGCCATCAGTTGTGATATTAAGGTTTTATTTAAGACATTTGCGACTGCACCTTGACACATATAACGAGTGTGAAATGGGAAAATTTTTTACACAAATTGAGTACCGGTACTGGTAATTTTAAGTCTTACAATAAAACTTTTTGTTGTAAAGTTGCAGAACGGGAATAGTTTTCTAAATGCAGTTGTAAAACTTAAAATTGAGTGTTGGTGGCGTTTGTTTAGTTAGTGAGAATTTATGTTCTTGTAATTAATCTTTTAAACTGTTGATACGAGAAAACGATTACCAGACAACTTCTGTTGGGATTTTCTGAATATAAACATGACTGCACCATGTACAGCATACACTACTCGTATATTGAGCTCAACAAAGTTGCACAAGAAAATTTAATAAATGTGACTATGAGTTATGTACCTATCTGCAATTATAGCAAAACGACATTTATTTTTATGTACAAAAGTTGTGGCTGTTACATTTTTTTAGTATGCTTATTGTTTGCTATTTTTATTACATTTGTTGTCGATTATAAAATCGATGTGGGTTTGTTTTGTTGTGTCGGCGGTTATGGAAAGTTGACAGACATTAAAACTGTTATCAGGAACATTGAAACGACTATTCAGTGGGGTTTTTTTTTTTTAATTCAACTAAAACATTTAATATGAAGATATTTTTAATAACTCGATTTTTGACACATTTATCATCCATATCATTTAAATGCTTAATGAAAGGGAAGAAGCAATGAACGTGGTTTGTTACATTAATAATGTAAAATTTTCATCATAATGTCGTTTTGTGACTAAAGTTATGACGCTGTAATTATTTTTTTGAAGAAGAGGAAAAATTAGCAAGCTTGACAACTATGCAAACTAGTATAATATGTGAATGCTGCCAAAATAAATTACAAAATTGAAATGCTGAAAAGAAAAAATTAAGACTTTGAAAAGCTTTTACCGATGTTTCTGTATCTCAAAGGAGAAACATTTTCTTAATTAAATTTTTGTAATGCTAAAAAATACGGTATTACTTAGAATTGTCATATTATACTGTATGTTTAGCTATGAATATATTACATTTTAAGTGTCATTTAAGTCATTAATTGTTTGCAAAACTCGAGTTAATTTTTTGCTACAGATGAAATACTAATATTTAGTAATTTTAACTATTTTTGCAATTGGATTGTTGCTTAGCTGTTTTTGAGCTGCAGGTTCCATTGTCAATTAAATTTACTACAGTACATACGTTTTTGCAACAAAAATACTCATATTAGCATTCTTGTGATTAAAATAACAATGGCGTATGACCATTATTGCATATTATCGATCAAAATAAGATATAATTTATGCCATGTATTTTTTTTTATCAATATTTTTATAGGCAGGTTAAAAAAATGTCATACGTCATTTGCACTGCAAGTCATATTATTCATTGATTGAGACGTAACAGATGTTATTAGCCATTTATTATTATGATTATGAAACTGTTTTTAAAGTCATTTAATTATATTTTACAAGTACATGGAAGTAAGTGGAGTAGATTAATTAATTTAATTATTTTCTAGAGTATATCAAACATGCAATCATAATTGGCTTGAGTTATTACATTTTATTGAACGGTATGGTGTCATGTGATATACTATAGTGTGTTTTATAATGTAATTTAATAAAGTAGCAGTTTAATTAGTTTTCTCGAAAATCAATAGACATTTTCCTGTCATCAATCTTTATTTCCATGAATTGGCTGCATTGATCCAAATTGTTCACATGTCGCAGTGCAACCCCGTAGAATAGCTTTTATTTTCTAACAGCTTATTACTGGTTTGCCAACTTCTTAGCTTTGGCATGCGTTAAGAAATCGTTCTTATATTGTACGTCACAAATCAAATTTGTATGGCACATTAAACTCTGCTGTCGTTACTCATTTACTAAATGACAACACTTCTAAATAGACGTTTAATTTTTGTCTTTTTTATGTCACTTAATAATGCCAAAACATTTACTTAGAAATGATTGATGTTTTTATCCAACAGCAAAGATTATGTTTTAAACGACCATTAATCTATTATTTTAACGTTCTTCAAATTAATCGCGGTCTAAATCAAATAAAAATAATGTTGGTCATGAGTTAAAGTTGAAGTTAAGGACACACTGTCGAATTTACGTCATCGGCGTTATTTTTTTTTATTTGGAAGTTGTTTGGAAATTGCGTCATCTATATTTGAAACCGTTGCTTTGATAACGGTTTTCCTCCAGGCTCTGATAATTGCGGAAATTCGGTGTTTGGCCTATGGCCAATCGACGATCAAACCACATGTATGCATTTCAGGCATAAAACATGCATTTTACGCTTCATTTGAAGCCGAAAAACTATAAAAGTTGGAAATTTATATTTTTTTCAACGATTTTAAAACTGAAAATGGAATTCGGAAAAGGATATTTGGATTTCTAAGTAAAAAGATCTTGCGATTTTTGATGCCGCTGATAGACTTACGGTTACGCTAGTTGGCAATGTTGCATCATAATATTACTTACTTTATTTACTTGTTCATATTTTTGTTTTTTTTCACGTTAAACCTATTTTCAGTTTAATCATTTGTTTAAACGAAACGTTTAACTTTCAGGAAAAAAAAACAAACTTTTTTAGCATATACAGCGCCGATTTAGCACTACTGTCAGAAACAAATTGATTTGTCAGATATAAATATTACACTGAATCGAGCTATATTTGCATTAAATATATGCAACATTGTCCTTTTGTACAAATATTTATAAGTTGCACAACATTAGAAAACAACATAACTATATTTGTACTGTATACATCTTGCAGTACAAGTATAGTTATATACTTAAACTTAAGATTTTGTAAACATTTTTACGAAGCCTTAACGATTAGTAACTATTTCAGTGTATAGTACTTACTGTAGTAGAATACCGTATTGAATTTTAAAATTTAGTATTTTTAGTTGCTTGAAACAGCAGTTTTTGATAGCCATTATAACCTCTTCAGTTTATGGTTTTGTATTTGCATAAGTAATTTGCAATATACGAGTATAATAGTAAAACTTTTTAAACGACAAAATGTTAAACAGTGAAGTATAACGGTATAATTATTTCATTACTAGTCAATGTGTTTACTTTGGTATAATATGTTCTTTTTTTAATGTTGGTTACTTACCTCCATAAGTTTAATTTTTTATCAAATGAAGTTGTTGCTGCGTCATGTATCTGTCATTATAATAAAAAAAAGTGGTTTTCAACTACGGTGGTTTTACCACTTTATAAACATGGCAGTGTAAATTTCTCTTTTCTACTATTTTGGTGGCAGAGGTGGCCAAATAAACCTGCTTGGTCATCATTATAGTCATTTGCTGTGTATTTTTATTTGTACAAGTTTTGTGGTCATTGGCGACTTTTTAATCTGATTGATTATTATCGGCTGTCTGTTCGGTTGACAATGAATGATGAAACAATCATTGAGGATACACGAAGAGGGAGGGAGTAGAGACGGTACGGGTTAACTTATAGTAAGATAACGTAAAAATGACTTTGCTCTTATCAATGTATGTCGATCGATTGCTTCGGCAAGCTGGTCTCAATTTGGCCTATGGACATAACAATGAGAGCTACGGTCCTATGTGGACGTCTTACCTAACTTATCAAACAGCAGTTTTTAAACGAAGAAAAAAATCCCAATCACTAAAACGTAATTTTTTTCAAGTTACTGAATGTAATTAGATAAACACTTTGTTGTACTGTATGCAAATGTGAGTAAACGATTCAATGCTTTGTGATTAGATTAATGGAAGTTTGCGTGTAAAAAATGATAAAAAGTTTGTTTCATGGGCGTAAAATGCCAGAAGAAATTGAACTAGCTTGATAAACAGTTGTTTTAGATTTGATAGTGTAATAAAACGTCAGTCAAATAGTTAAATTTCTTGTGCAAGTTGTTCCAATTCCTTTCTTTATGTTCCTGGATCATAATAGATTTTGAGTCTGACACCAGAAACTTAAAACTGCCAGAAAATTTATGTATTTTTAAAATTGATGTAGTTTGCATTTTAACTAGATGACTAAAGTGTTTAGCTGCTTTGTAAATGACGCCTGTTTGCTTCTGAGAATGTTTAGCGAAACTTTATCTACTTAAAGGCGCCATCCAAAATCACGCTGCTGTCAAAACACAAATTATCGTTTTATGCTACTTAATAAATACATTGTAAAGTTGAGGTAGTTAGAACTAGTTTAGCGCACTTATTATTATCGAGATTTATTACCCATTACTCTACTTATAATGAAGCTATGTTAGCTTTTAAATACAGTTGTAAAAAAAAGTAATTACTAATTTTACGAATAAGATATTTAAGCAACATCTTATAATCAAATTTTGCACATGGACTAAACTTATTTAGATATTCCAGTAATAACTTTGAGCTATTTAGTGTTATGTGTTGATATTGGTAATGGATTAATAAGCGATGTTTGCAAAACTACATGATGGATGTGGCAGCTAGGCATATGGTTAGGTAAATTATTTAGACATGTAAATATGACTTCTATTTTAGTCGCTTTTTATGGCATATGGCGTGCTCACTTAATAATGTGGGTCATAAAATCTTTCATGCGATGTTTTTTGATATAACTTAAATTTAACTCTTTCATTGTCCCTAATGAGCTGTTTTTCCTTGAAGCGTCAAGTGTTTTGCTTCTGACATAACTTATAGTCTTGTATAATGTTCTTCATTGCCAACTGAACCTATTTTATTTATTATTATGCTTATACGGTTAATTACTGAAGTATTGGACATTTTGTATAAATTTTCTTTTGTGTATTTTAAAAATTGTATTAGATTTACAGTTACTTACTTAAATTGAAGGTTTACAGATGACAACTATGCACGCAACATTTGATATTTAATTAGTCTAACTACCGAAATCGTTTAATATTTGTCTTGTATAATTTTCAACGGTAGACAGTGATTGATTTTTTTTATAATAATTACAAGTAGAAAGCGTGTTTGGTGTCGTCTAAAGGAAAACATATTGTAATCTACATTTTCACGATCATTATTTTGTTGGTTGTGATATTTGGACATTAAGTAATTTGTTAGTTATTGTTTTGACTGATTTATTGTTGTAATGAAATACATTAGACAAATGTATGTCAAACGACAAACTGATTTTTTTTGCTGTGCTGTACACATTCCATATTTGAATGGTCGTTTATTAAATCAGGTTAATGAATATTATGAGGCACCAACTTTTGCTTCTGCATATTATACGCAATTCAAGTAAAAATAAACGCACTGTATTGCTGATGCTCAGCTCTGATATGAACGGCAGCCAAAATTTAGTTGCTCTTTTCAACGTCTATTGCATTATTTTTATCATGATGACGATTATTATTTTTATTATTATTATGATGGTAATGGTGCTGGTGCTGGCGATATGTTTGTCGCCGTGCGATATGTCGCCCGGCTGTAACTCTTAAAAGCAGTTGAACTCAATTTTTCATATTTATGTTTTTAGAAATATATTATTCACGTAATATACTATACGTCTTTTCAAAATAAAATAGAGAATATCATTTGGGAATTTACGTGTTTTAACATCTATTTTAATTTTATTTATAAAAGATTTTTTGAATCTCAAATGATGCATGGAAATAATGCTCATTATCGAAGTAATGTTAGATCTAAGGAAGTCACAGCTAACATAGTCCGGAAGTAATTTATCAAACTATAAATTTGAAGGTATTGTTGTGCCGTTTTGGAAGATTTTTATAACATTGCTTTAAGCACATTCATTGAACTATTGGGTTGTCTCATAACTTTTTTAGAGTTTTAGATGAATACTGTATAAATATGGTAGAAAAAAGAACGAACTAGCTTATAATACAACCTAAAACCGTATTTTGAAGTTTATATTTGCTTTTAAGTTTTAGATAAAATTGTTTACAAAAAAAGGTAAATTTAGTTTAGCTTTTTTCAAAGTGTTTTATTAGTATTCCACGTAAAATTAGTTGTCTATTCTGCTTTAGTATCAGTTTCGCTTTCATTTTAACTGTTATTTCTGTTGTTTTTTTTTATACCTCAACGTGCAACTTCATTTGTCTTCATTTCTTACGAGAATTTAGGCCACATGTTTGACACGATTCTACCTTTTGCCGTTGCACTAAGGTTTTGAGCAAACCGATATTCTGATGGTCCTGTTGACATGATTACAAATTTAATTTGTCAAATATCAGACTATTTGAATAATTTAAAGCTTGTGAATTTCTCTTAAACAGCATTACAAATAGCATAACCATAGCGTAACTAATGTGAGCTTAAAATTTTGTAACAGTTGGCAGTTCATTTGAAACTTTTTGCTACTATTTTCAGTAGACAGTACGAGTAATGGGACTAACGCCTCGTACGTTTAATATATAGTTGCCAGAAAATCTTTTACTGCATAATTTTTGTAGGGAAATACTTTCGTCATAACTAGGTAGAGAGGCACAATGTCATGTAACGATCAAACATAGTTACAAAGTCTAAGACGAATGATGTAATATTGTAGGACATTGTGGGCATTTTCACCTGACAGATTCTGTCTAATAATTCTTGTGTTGTAGTTGAACTTAAGAAGATGAAGCAACTGTCGAGTGTTTAGTCTTAAAGCTTCTTTTTATAAGTGTCATTTGATGTGCTTCCGTTTCTTATATACTTTTAGATGATGACAGTGTTGATGAGCATTGTATTATTTTTATGAAAGAAACATGAGTACATGTACATCGCAGTGCGACAATGAGAACTCTGTATGTGCATCGATACTGTATCTGTATCAGCTGACATTAGTTTTATAATATTGATAGTGTCTTGTTTAAGTTATGTGCCATTTGACAGCTAAAATTGGCCGTCTTATTTTTTGTGCAGTTGTAACGCCATATGCGGACACATCACCTATAGGAAAAATGATGTCACCACATAGTGAAAGGGAACATAGTAGAATTTCCTGTTGCTGACTGAGCTATTTTTATACACTGTAGAATATATTCGTGATCAACTTATCTCGAAACGGACACGATTCGATTTTTTTTTACTATTGATCGCGGTTGATCTTTGGGAGGAATATTTGTTAAACTTTCAAACGTAGCGCTGAGAATCTGGTAATAAACAAAAAACGGAGAACAAGTGTATAAAGAACTATAGAAACTATCATTATATTGTTTGAGAATTGACAAAAATTAGATTTTCAACTTACGATGAATTAGTCATTGCACAAAATACATTTTAGACAATTTTTTAGGTATTAAACTAAAAGATTCATTTTATTATTCGTATTTTAATAACTTAAGTGTATTGTGCATAGTACTAACCAACCAAGATTTAACAATAAATTTGCTGCACTAATTTATTACTGAATTAATAAAACTGATCAAGTAATGTAAAACTAATAAGTATTTTTCTTAATGGAAATAATTTATTGTCAAAAGTTCAAAACAAAATTAAAATTTCAAATCATTATTTATTTAGCAAGGGTTTTTTTTTTTCAAATTTTTTTACAGGAAGAGAAATTTAATCGCTCAATGTTATTAACCTATAGCTTATTTTCATGGAAGGAAATTATTAATTGGCTTCTTTCCTACTTTACTACCGATGACCTACTGCGAATTTAATGATCTTCAAACGGAAATTTGATGAAGTAATGCCATAGTTGATGATTAACATGCTTCTACAATGTTGCGTTTTACAAAATTTAGAAGTAGTACGGTAGAAGAAAACGATGTTCACATATTTTGAAAGTTGTGTAATGTTTTAAGTCACACTCTTTTGCCTTAACATTCAACTTTCAGTGTACGGTACATGTGATTGAATAGTGTAGTGAGGATGAATGCGGGGGTGAGGGGTTAGTTTCTTGGCAAACATTTCTTCCAAATCATTCTTCCGTGTACTTTATTGCTTCCAGATAGGGAGGGGTCTTTTACCATGTCTTTTTTACCGCTCGGTGATGCTGGGGATGCTAGATGAAGAAGATGTAGTACAAGAAAATAAAAAGAAATATTAGACGTAAAGGAAAAGAAAGCCAATGGAAAAGAAGGGGTAGTAGTGACAGCTAGGAAAAACTTGGAAAAGCATCAACGAGTATTCTCTTACACTTTTTTATTTATATACATTGTATTTTAGTTTTTGTCATTGGGAAATGTCTTATTACGCTTTCCAATCTATACAACAACTCCTCAATGCCTTCACACGTGGTTTTTTGTCTTTTTTTCTATTTATTTTTTTTTGTTGTGTTTCTTTACTACTGTATTTTTCTACCTACTTTATTAACGGAAAGCGGTTAAATGACCTTTCTGGAATTCCGGAAGAACAGACGTTACAGATAACGTTTACTTATTACTAGGTAATGAAGTGGGGGAAAATTAATTCAAATGGTCCCTGGTGTTTGACGGTGCTCTAATCATTTACACAACGCTAGATTAATGTTTAATATACTGTATCTTTAGAAACGATCAACTTTCAGTTTAATTTACGGAAATTATTATTTTTATAACTGAAGAAATTAGAAATATTATCATGTAATGACTTGATGCTATGAAGTTTTAGTTGAAAACTTTCAACTGTGTAAAACATTATTGTACATCACTTGAAGTGCATTATTGCATTTTACATAAGTATTTAAGTTTAGTACTGTAAAGTCAGGTGGTTAATTTTTTAATTATAATTTTCCTTGACAATTTGATTCGGGACATCTACCTACTGTGTTATTTCCTGCTGTTACTGCATAAGTGTTGTTTTTATATTGCAGTCTATCAAAACATTTATTATATTGTAACAATTATTTTTATGAGTTGGAACACTCCCCTTTCATTGAAGTACGTCATCGGCACGTATTCGTTTATCCGCTTATTTTCATAACATATAACTTTTTACACATATTAATCGATCGCTTTCAATCGATTTACATAACCGACTGCTTAAAAAAAAGTGTAGATTGTAGAAGGACTTGTATATGGCTAAACGTTGCCACTAATGGGAGTAAAAGAGCAAGTTTGCGCGTGTGGGTCCTTCTAAAGTCTGGGGGGATCTAATTTAATTCGCAAATCCAACAACAAATGTCTCTAACGTAAAACATGCTGACTTGGTGAAAACAATAATAAATCAATAGCTTTTCTACATGAAGAAAAGTTCGTTGATGGGCGAATTTTTTTTTTCCGACCAATTTCACAACATAGAAAAAGGTCAGTGGACTGTTGAAGAGCTACTTTTGTATACAATGTATACGAATGATTCCACTCAACTACAGTAATAACATTTAATACATATTAATATATAGTTATATAATGAAAATGACCTCAAGCTATGAGGTTTTTAGCGTTGAAAGTTTTAAGTTGTTGCGATGACCAATCATGAAATAAACTACAATTTTTTTAAATATTGATTAAGGTTATGTCATTATATTTTAATAGATGCTATAGGTAGGCCACTGTCATTTTGCATATGCATAATTATCATAATTAGCTTTTCCCCTAAGATGTGCTCTACTTTTTTGTTCAAGGTAAGTGTCATCATATTTGGCAACTTTTATTAACCGGAATATGATAACTCTTTATCTGATACTTACAAGTACTGTACATGTCAGTGGGATGGATAATGTTACTTATAGTTTAGTAGATCGATTACCAAGTTATTTTTAAAAGGAAAATGTTTTTGACATGAAAAGACTTTTAAAATCCCTTTGGTTGCTGTCTTAGCTATTTTAATAAAATGTATATTATGCATAATGAATTTTGTTAATGGAGGAAAATGTTGTCAGAAGTTAATTTTGAAAGTTAGATGTGTAGATAATGTTATTTTTATACATAGTTTAGTTGTCCTCGTGAATTCAGACATCAAAGAGTTTTATGTACTGTATTACAAGAGTATTGTGCATTGAAGGTCTTTGCTGCTTTTATTGGATTTATGTGAAAATGCTTACCACTGCATTTGAAGTAGTGCCAATCAATTTAAAGCTTCCGAAGTATACAGAAATGGACAGATTTATTTTATTTATTGCATTCTTAATGGGTCTTATATTTATAAAATAAGAAAATTTTGCATTTTATTTTTTTGAATTATATAATAATTTTGTTGAAATAGTCAACTAAGGCAATCATATTTTTTAGACGAGACACATGGACGCTTGTACTAAAAATTGATCTACCTGGCCACAATAAAATCACTGAAATTAAAATACTGTATTAACTTTAAAAATTAGCTGCAAAAGTTTTTATTTTTGTAAGAACATGTGATGAAAGTTTGTCAAACTAGTTTTTGGCAGGTTTATAAACAATACTCTGCTATACGTGTTGGATTGAGCCATTGACTATAAGAATTTAGCTTAATTATTAAAACTGATCAAAATTATCCAAATTAAAATTTTTTTGCATTGTTTACTAATGGAAATTTACCTATCAAAAAATGACATAGAAACAAAATTAAAATCTTCAAAGAATGTTTTTCAATACAACGTTCCATGCATATTATTTATATAGCATTTTTTATTAATATTAAAGCTCTGTTTTATTGATTATGTAATAATAACGGTTTTATTGTTAAATGATAGTGTCTTGAAAATTTCGATTTTCTTATTTTGTTTTATCGGTTTTTAGATGAAGCGCTATGGGAAGGTGAAGGTCTGCCTTTTGGATGGAAATGCAACTTCCGATCTTTCTGCTATTTGCGCAGTCTTAATGGAAATCAAGATGCACGCATGCGCAGTAAGTAACAGCAGGACTGAGTATGTACTCTGTAGCCATGTTGCAGCTTATGTGGAGTGACGACGTCGATAGAAAAAATATAAGAAAATTTCTATTAAATTCAATTGATAAGGTATTTTTTCAATAATTCACTTAAATCCTCCAATTGGCCTCTAAGCCAATTTGACTTCGGAATGAAGTAATGGAGGCTGCAAATTGTTTGCCTAAAAGTTGTGAGGTGAGTGAAAATAGTTTGTGGCTTGGTAAGAAGATAAGGTTTCTAATATGGTTGTATTTCAATGATAGTCATCAGTCGAAAAGGAGGGATTTTTGTTTCCAAACAAAATTCACCACAAAAATGGAACTAACGACATCGATATTAAAGTAACTAATAGTAATCATGAAACGTTACAAAATCATTGTGATATTCATGAAAATGATGCCAACGGTGAAGACGAAATTGAAGCTCTATCTTCACAATTCAAGGACATTTCAACGTGTGGTAGTGGGGCAAGAAAATTACGCGAAAAGGCTATCAATGGATATTTGGTAGGAAAAAATTGTGAGAATGGTATCGATAACGGCAAATGTGGAGTTTTTTTACACTCTGACAACGACGTAACGAAAGTATCGACGGTGCTAAATGTATCGACAGAACCTCAGCCTAAACATTTTGTGATTGGACAAAATGACGGTGAAACATCGTCAATATCGACACCTACTAACATTGCTGCTAGTCCAGTTAATAATCCAAAACTAGAATCTTCTATAAGTGAGAAAAATAGTGACCATCATCAGCAGTTTGAAAACGGCAAAATTCAGGAAAATTCAGGACCTTATGAGTGTTCATATGTAACCGGCCTAGAAAGCAAGTCCACCCCACTAACCATTGTTGACTTATCATCAACGAATACTTTACCAGTGGATGAATGGGAAGATTCTTCCGATTCTAGTGGTGCTGGTTTGCCATTGATAAAGTCGAAACCGATTAAATGGACTAATCCTTCCACCCAAACTAATAGTGAATGTAGAGGTGAAGACAATGGTGAAATTCGATATGAAGTTTACACATCAGAATTACAGATGGGAGTCATTATGAAACTTATTCAGAAAGATCTTTCAGAGCCATATTCGATTTATACTTACAGATATTTCATACACAATTGGCCAAAACTTTGTTTTTTGGTGAGTATCAAATGAAACGAATGCTTCTGAAGTGAAGTGTGAACCTTTAATATCATTTAGATTATCAACTCATGTTTATAAATTCGTACGTGCATTATGTTATGAACAGTTACTTTAGAATTTTTACAGAAGGCGGTATTAAGCATAAAGTTATAATATAGCTTTATCTAGCTACGAAGCTCTACTTTATGAAGCTTTGTACTTGTAGCTCAAATATTTCTTGTCAGTTTCTCTTAATACTAATATTGTCAAATACAACCAGTGTCAGCATTTTAGATTGACTGCAACGTTTAATTAAATATTGGAATTATTTTTTCTGGCGCAACAGGCAATGCATGGTTCCGAGTGTGTTGGTGCTATTGTTTGCAAGTTGGATTTACATAAAAAGGTAATTCGAAGAGGATACATCGCCATGTTAGCGGTTGATGAAAAGTATAGGAAAAGAAAAATAGGTATGACGTTAACTGCTTGTTAAGATTATAATTACTGTTTTAAAACATTTTGTTTTATAGGTTCTAATTTAGTTCTGCAAGCGATACAAGCAATGATTGGTGATGATGCCGATGAAGTAAGATAAATTGAATTTAAATGTAAGATGATAATTTTAATGAACATCATCTATTATAGGTTGTTTTGGAAACGGAAATATCTAACAAACCAGCTTTACGGCTTTATGAAAATCTGGGGTTTGTTCGTGATAAACGCTTATTTAGGTATTATTTAAATGGTGTTGATGCTCTTCGGTTAAAGTTATGGTTGCACTGAATGACAATAACAATAGATTTGATAAATGGATAAAAGTCAAGCTTTAGGTGCAGATGAATGTGCCTGTAGTTTTAAACCAGTTTTTGTTGCCTGGGTTAATGGTCATTCATAATGACTATTATGAAAATTGTCTTTTGTTAAACTAAATGGGGAAAAAGACACGGTTGCGTTATTGATTTTCGAAGTGGATAAATAGGCTTTCGTGTGCTCTTCTACTGTTTTAATTTTCAAAATCAAAAAATACAACCTCATTGTTAACAATAATTATCACTTACGTATTTTTGTAACTCACCTTTCATTTTCATACTATACTTGAGTGAATTTTTCATTTTATTGGAAGGACATGTTAAAATCTAGCGTTTGGTCCGTTCGTTTACATAACGTCTTTTTCTGTTGCTTATTTACTTTAGAAAAGACTTTGTTACTAATTGTTTTTTTTTTCTAATTTTGTTTATAATACTGATCGAAATTGAATTATGTTCGATAAATTTAAAAATTAAAGGCGAAATAACTGGATATTTTTTCCTAAATTTTAAAAACATTACTTAAGTATATTTTATTATTTAATTCGAAATTACTGTATCATTTGTCAGAATGTTGTTAACAAATTATTATAGAGGCTTCTCTGCACTTTCTGTTAACTGCATTAAAATGTGAATGTTTTGTTTATTATTTTGTGACGTAGAAAAATGAAGGAAAGTTACAGTTAAATGTATAATCTGTAGCGGATTTATACAAGTTTTGTATTTTGAATTTAATTATTGAAGCTTATGAAAGAGGCGTTGTGTGATTACTAGTGTATCAGTAAAGACGGTGTACAGAGTTGGGTTATTAAATCGAATTTTAGGTTGAAATGTGTTACATTTGACAAAAAATAGCAAACACCATTCGATTGGTAAAAGTGGTTTGAATATAACTTATAAATAGGTATCAACGAATAGTCCCAATAAAAGGATTTAAATATTTTGTTCAAAAATTTGAAAATCGGGCATGTGTTTTTAAAAGAATTTTTATTCGGAAAGTCATTCCTCGTTTTTTTTAAAGACTGGTATCACATTCTTTCAGTCAAGTGCGATAACTTTGTTGACTATACTTTTTATTTTGTACAGGGACATAAGAACGCTATTAATTTTTTACAAAGTTTCTATCGGTGCAGTACATGAGGATTACTGAAGTATGCGGATAATAATCTAATATGACATGCATTAACCAAAGCCGATGGCAGATGAATGAGATGATCTATCATTAAAGACTTAGTATGTTTCGAGTCACGACATCGTCTTCTATCATTCAATGTAAGTTGTAATATATTATCATGTTATATAAGAAGACTAACAATGAACAACTTGAAAGTTTTATTAAATTTTATTCTACCTAGCAAATATTTAGATTTAAGTACAGTGGTTCAAATGGTCTGAAAGTTTGCTTAACAAGATCCTAATTAAACTTCATAAATTATAACTAAATTTTAAACGAATATACAAATGTAGGGTCTTAAGCTCTATATTACAGTATTTTTTTTTTTTTCTTCATTACTTAAACATTCGACCGTTACTTAAACTTTTTCTCAAAAATTTCTTTTCGCATATTCATCAGAATTGAGGTGCATTGAAAATACTGTATTAACAATTCTATAATTATCATCATATGATTTTAATGTTTTTGTTGATACGTGTATTGTTAATTTGTTATACAGTAGTGCAGTGTATTAAATATGCAAATTCCGGTAATTATAATTCGGGGTAGTTTTCTTTTTAAGAGGTAAAAAGGGGCGTGACATAAAAACGATAAACTTAAGACTAACTCCAAGACTAGCCTATACAAAGTTTTACGTGTAACCAGATGATCTTAATGTTAGTGCTGATCTCTGATGTACAGATTCGGGATGTGCTTGGATGCCACAATTTTAAATCATTATGAAATTATATTCGAAATAATTATTCTAATATAGTAGTGAAACGTGGTTTAAACTGTTGGTGATTTTTTAAATTTTTACGTAAGATTTACATGTAGAAGTTTGACTTGACATTTGCTTCATAATAGTGTTGACCATTATTGTTTACATTTTTGTGTGGGGTGTAAGGAATGGTCTGCATGTGTGAATGCGGCTTCATAAACCAAAGTCTTACTGATTTTATTCGTTTGTTTGCATGCAAACGTTTTCACGACATTTCGATAGATGTGTCTACTGATAACGTTAATCTAAAAACCTTTAAACGAGATTCGACGCTATTACAGTATTTGATGTTTTCTTTCCTTTTTAACACCAAGTGCGCGAGAGATTTGTAAGTAATGCCCAATGGCTGCCAAGTCGGGCATTCGAAATTCACCGCTGAGATTCTTTGCGGACAGAGAAAGTGGAAAAGCTCGAGAGACATGGAGTTCGGAACTAATGGGGCAGTTGTTCGGTCGCAGTGACAATCTGTACCGTAAAGATTTATTTGCACATTACGGGTGTGTGAATGCCATTGAATTTAGCAACGATGGCGAATGGCTAGTTTCTGGTAAATAACCCACTTTAACATTACTGTATTTTGTAAACGTAGCATGTACTGTAAAAGTGTACCGGTATGTAGTAAAATATTCAACACAAGTGGTTGCTTTAAAATGACAAACGAACAGCTGACCATTTTAAACGTTTGCATTAAAATAAAAACGAGTCCTAGCATGTTAGCAACTACCAAGTAGTACAGCAGCAGCTGTTTTAATGTTAACTTTTACATTAAAATAATAACGGAATTAGCATAAATACGGGCGATTCTTCTGCCGAATTTTTACGTTATCAGAACGTCTAAATTTAAAAATGAATTTGTTGATGGAATGGTATCTAATTCTGAGCATTAATCTTTGTAAATAAACGAAATCATGTGTGACCTAAAGACCAAGGTTATAAACAAGAGGGAAGACGTGGTCTAACTGGTCTCGTTAATAAAATGTGATACCAGTACTGTACATGTGAAATTTCGTACAGTCGCACTGAAACTTTGACAAAAAAATTTACATTGCAAATTTAATAGAACAATTTCTTTATTAAGCGTCATAAATATCATTATGGATGTTAGGAAATTGTTACAGTGCAAGTAGATTTCAGTATTTTAACTATGTTGACATGCAATGATCATTACATTACATGAGGTATTACTGAATAACTAAGCATTAGATGCGTAGTTTTAATCAATCATTGCTGTAAATGTTCACTGATTTTAATTGTGTATTTTGTATGATTTGAAAATGATTACATGATAGTATTTTGTTTGTTTATGAAATATGTTTTTGATTTTTTTAAAGTCATTTGCTAGTTTTTAGTTGCTATTAAAGAAGTTTGTTATGAGTGAAGTCCTCACAATGTTACTTTAATTATCATTTGTTATTTTATTTTGATGTTTAGGTGGCGATGACCGTCGTGTGGTATTGTGGAAAGTCGAAAAAGCAATCCATGGCACTGGAAAGCCATTTGTTATGACCGGGGAACATAGCAGTAATATATTTTGTCTTGGTTTTGATAATGAAAACACCAAATTATTTTCTGCTGGTTAATAATAGTCATTTATTGTGGTTATACCGTTTTTTTAATTGCATTGATGTATTTATAGGAAATGATGAGCAAGTGATCGTACATGATGCTACGACGTATGTTGTTTTTTTTTGAATAGCGTAAACTATTTTTATAATAATGTTTTGCTATATTATAGAGGAGCAATTATTGATGTTTTCTTACATGAAGAAGCTGTTTATGGTTTGTCGATTGATCCACTTAATAGTAATATATTTGCTAGTGCTTGTGACGATGGCCGGGTATTAATTTGGGATATTAGAGATCCAGGTAATTATATTTATTGGGAAAAGGATGATATTTTTATTCAAAATATTTTTATTTCAAGATCCGACTTGTTTAGCAAGTTGTTCTTCTGCATTTCATGCTGTGATGTATAACCCAGTTGAATCTCGTCTACTTGCTAGTGCCAATTCACGTGAAGGAATGAGTTTGTGGGACATTCGAAATCCAAAATCGTAAACAATATCTTTGGGAATGTTGTACTTGACTGTACATCATTAATTACTAATTACGTTTATTAGTCCATTGCTGAGGTATACTGACGATAGCCCCGTGCAAAGTTGCATGAGCGTTCGGTTTAACTCTAGTGGAACTCAGATTCTGGCCTTAAGACGTCGTTTACCACCGGCACTTTACAACATTAGTTCTCCTTCTTACATTCATCAATTTGATCATACCAGTTACTACAATATTTGCACAATGAAAAGCTGCTGCTTTGCTGGAGAACATGATCAGGTTTGACTGCAATTTTACTTAAAGTTTTTAATAAATTGCACTTTCAAAATTACTGAAATAGCTTTAATAACGTATTTTATCTTGTTTTAGTATGTGCTTTCTGGTTCTGATGATTTTAGCCTGTATGTTTGGAAGATTCCTGAAGAAGAAACTGACAGTAATACAATTTCATTTTTAATTATAATGTTACTCTTATCTACTTTTTGAAACGTTTTTTACAGATAAAACAGTAGAAGACACTCATATGATACTAAAAGGTCACCGATCAATTGTTAATCAAGTTCGATTTAATAACCATAACTTTTTATTAGCTTCATCTGGAGTGGAAAAAATTATTAAGGTAGCGTATAGTATCATTTTCTTTTATATCTTGTTTTTTAATTCTATAAATAAATCTTTAGCTATGGAGTCCTTTTCAATTGCCTCGTTCATCTGGTGGTCTAGGAAAAAGTTGTATATCGAATGACAAAAAACGAAAAATCTATACTCACGAAGAATATATCAATTTGGTAATGCGCAGTGGACAAGTTGTAACTCATGACTATAGTCACCAGTCAACAAAGGAGGATCCTCGTATGATGGCGTTTTTTGACTCGCTTGTTCAACGTGAAATTGAAGGCATGAATACAGACAGTAATCAGTCAGCAGTCAATAGTGATAGTTGGTTATTTAATGTTGTAGAAAGCTTTTCTCTCTCAGAAATTGATTCTTCGTCGAACGTTAGTTCGGACAGTGAGACGGTTGTTTCAGGAGATCATATTTCTGAAGAGTCGGGTGCTCATTCATCTTCGAGTGAGATGGAAGCCGATACATACGAAACTGATTTTCCAATGGAAGAAATTAATGGTAGTACGTTATGGCACCAAAATTCAGAAAGGTCAAGTTCGTCATCGCTGTCGTCAATTACTTCTTCGTCGTCTTCCTCATCTTCCACGACTGAAGGATTAAGAAATGAGGAAAACGGGTTATGTAGCTCAGAAAAACTGAATTCATGGTCCTCAAACTCATCAATGTCATCTTCTACTGATTTACAGACGTTATCTGAAAGCGAAATAGAGCAAAGTGTTTTAAATCGTAAAAAGTTAAACTATTGGGAACATCGAAAATATTTGAAGAAAAGACGAATGCAATTGTGTGATGAATCAGATGATTCCGATTTTGATTCTGAAGGTCCAGAGTCGGCAAGTAGTAGTAAAAAGCGTGCTTGTATAAGACTTCGTAATTTTCGAGTAGTTAGTAACGATAAAAATGATTCTTCCTCATCTTCTATGGTGTCTTTAGCGAATACATCTAATGAACGAATTTTAGAAAATGGAACATGTTCTGATCAAAATGCATCGAAGGATGCCAACAAGTGCAACGTCGTTTGTGTTGCCGCTCAGAACACAAATTTAACAGATGTTGAAGACGTCGAAGAGGCAACTACGCCTGACAGTGGCATTACGTCGCGCAGTTTTGAAAACGAAAAACCTTCTCCGAGCACTTCCAACTGCGATTCAGCAGAATTGGATTCATCGAGGTCTAAAAAGGAAACCTTTAAAGTTCGAAATGAACGTGTTAACCAAAAACGTGTATACAGGAAACCATTGATTCAGGACTAGAATCGTGTCCTTTATAAAGAGGTATTCTATTTTCGTTTTATTTACTGTAATTAATAATTAACTTCAGCTTTTTTCCGTGGTCATTATTTCAAGTTTTGCTTATACTTGATTGATTTTGTCATGTAATTTGTATAGATATTGTAGTTAAAACGTGAACGAGGATATTGACTCTGGCATAAACTTTTCATCGAAATAATGAATTAATGCAACCTTTGCATTCATCAAAATTATTCATGTGTCAAATTTATGTGATTTTTGTGACATGCAACTATAAAATACTAAATAATATAATTATTATAATTTGAGTACTTTTAATATATTGATGAACAATTTTTAAAGCATATTTGATAAATTTTAAAAATTAAATTTATTTTCATGAATTGTATTAGTGATTAATTACCTTAAACCAATTTTATTTTTTTAATTAATACTTTATACTTTGTGTAGTGTAAATTGATATTGAAATGAGCAATACAACTAACGCGTTTATGTCAGAGTCAATATTTACAACAAATTATTTGAGATTTATTTGCGTGCAATTAATAGTTTAAAACTGAAATGGACATTAACTGTGATTAACAATTTAAATGGTTTATTACAGCTTAAAGTTTATCGTATAGGTAATAATTTGAGTTGTGGTTTAATGAGTAGAAAATGAATTTCCAACCGACTCGTTCATCTTTTTTTTCCAGAAACTGGATTGTAAAAAGATGCGTTTTTGTCACATGTAATTAAAGCTGAAGAATACATAGTAAATATTTTGGTTTATTTTTAAAAGGCTCACATTTTAAATCTTCTTATAAATTATTTATATTATACTCGTAGTTTTGCTAATTTTAATGTAAATACAGTATACTCAAGCATGTCATCAGTAACGAAGGAATCTATATGCATTACGAAGGTCATTTTAAATACAGTACTATGCGCCATAGACTCCTTGGTCACTGATAACGTGGACCTGAGTATAAATTCTGATAAAAGCTTTTAAAGTCATTTAGTGCAAACTTTGCCCATTCCATGGCCCTTAACAAAACAGAGAGAAACGGTTGACATAATTATCATTTATTCACTTGTCACGCGAAAGTGAATCGTGGCGCGACTATTTGTACAGTATGGTAGACTGTTAATTTTAGATTATTGATATTAATACAGTACTTTAGTTTTATTCTACAGTAGTTTAAATTACGCGCGTTGTAGTTGAGTTGTAATAGAAAGCACCTAGATTTCGTTGTTTTGTGACTGTATTTTTTTAAAAGTTTTTGTACGTAATAAAAGGGAATGCCGTAGGGTGGAGGTGCTGTAGCTGTTGAGGTGGCGGACAAGCGCAAGCGAGCAACGTGTTGAGGCTGAACAGACGACAACAACGACGGAGGGGATAGTTGGTGGAGAGCACAGCGTATTTTGAGGGTGATCCTCGTTGTTAGAAAAGTAATTTAATCGTTGTGGAGACGCGAAATTCGAAATATTTATTAGGATACGAACAGTTAGACGAGTGTGGGTGTAGAAGCCACAATAATCGAACTCGATATAATTTCTAATAAATAAAAAATATCGAAAACAAATAGTCATCGCCGCGAGAGTTTGCATTGTCAACACAGACAAGAGCCGTAAAAATGATGGCCGATCCGCAAATTAACAACAATACGTATAGCCACGAAACTTACATGGAACAAGAAGAAGAGTGGGAACGTGAGGGTCTTTTGGATCCAGCATGGGAGAAACAACAGAGGAAGGTAATTCAATTTAATTGATTCAAATCATGTCATGTTAGTTAGAAAATGCATGCCGATAGTATTGAGATAAGTACGGCGGGGGCCAGGCAGCGTGATATCGGCCGCATAAGTAGGCCATGTAGGGCAAATGGCGCCCTCTCAACAACAACGCCACTTATGGATACGGTGTCTGCTTTCGCTCGTTTTTTATTTGCTTTTTCTCCCTAGACGCGATTACGTTTCAGGTACTGTTTTAACCTACTTGGGTTACGCGAATGACTTTTAAATATTATCTCTTAAACTTTTTAACTTAATTTTTGGCATTTGTGTATAATTTTAATTTAGAATCTGTTAGTTTTGACCCCTCCAGTTGTGTAGTCGGTCAATTTTGCTCCAAGTTGTTGACCACCGTGCAATTGTTTAGGCGTGGGAAATAATAACTTTTGATTAGCTCATCCGTTTTTGGGGGGCTTATTATGAGTTGCTTGAACTTGTATTAAAGTAAAGGAGTATTTTTATACCTTTGAAAATTTTCTTAATCGAATAGCAAACATTACATTTATTTGCTTTCAAAACTTAATAAGTTAGTTCATTCAAATTAAGAAACTGTAATCGTTGTTGCAAATCGAGTATTTTAATTGTTAAACGATTATTTAGAGCAAAAGATGATAATAGACATCATACTATATATGGTTAACCGTTTTGGGCATTTTTAATAGGTTTTAGTTTCATGTAAAATTGATAGCTATGAAGTTAAATTCACTTATTGAACTCGCCAACGAGAAAGATCTAAGTTAATACATGTCACCATGGATCGAAAGGCCGTTTAACGGTTTCAATGAGTCATTGGTCTGTTATGTAAAGATAATTTGTTTCCGTTATTTATGTAACGTTAACACGTAATTATGAAATGCTACCAGCAACTAGTTCGTAGCCCCTTCATTTTAAAATTAACGTTAAAAATAGTTTAGACGAGTTACTTTATTACATATGTACTGTATGTCAAGAAAATAAAATAGATGTGAACTGATTTGACGTAGGTGCCTGTTTAGATAAATTCTCCGAACTTGTGAGTAAATTTAGTTGGAAAAAAGTTTTCAACTGTTGCGTTTGCAATGCAAATCTAATCGTCTATGGATAGCTAACAGTTAAACACATTTTTGAGGATTACGTACATCCGCTTTGCAATATGTACTTGTGGAAAAATTGCCAAACACCTATATGAAATTTGTTGTTGATCAAGCAACTGTTAATACAAAATTGATAAGCGTTGTGTATAAATAAAAACGTTACTGTTTAATAGGACAACATTGAATTGTTTCATTTACAGTATATCCGGTTTAGATTTCACGGATTAATTGAAAGTGGCTGTCTGTGTTAAACTAAATGGAATTTATTTATGATACAAAATGGTAACAGATCATTGTAAACATAATGGTTTAAATTTCTAAAGAAATTAATATACTTTATCGAACTGTGAAGTTTAGTTATTGGTATTGTTTACAGTTCTTAGCCGATATGTTTTCAATGGTTTTCTTTACTAAAATAGCTCATGATATTACCATTATCCATTGTTTACTGTGTTGACTTGTGAGTTGTTGTACCTAGTCATTGTACACATTGTCCAGATAAAAATGACAATGTACTTGTTATCAAATTTTTAATGAGATTGTTGTTAAACTGGCCTATAAAATCTTCATATGTTTAGCGATTCAAAACGGAAAGTGATAATGTTGAACACGGAAATTCAAGTATTCATAAATGTAATATAAAACTATACTGTACCGTTATTTATTTGTGGCAACCCATACACCGTATTATATCATTAATTTAGTATGTCATTGGCGATTGTTTATATGAAACTGAATATGAGTCATATACCGTATTCAGTACACGAATACTGTACGTACTGTAGTTTCATATTAAAACTATTTTAATTTGGTAAGCAGTTTTAGCGAAGACGCAAAATGTAAATTCGGTCTTGATATGGGTTGTACGGTATTGAATTTCGATTATTTATAGATTGCCCAATGTTCAAGTTGTAAGCATAACTTACAGCAAGTTACTGTATATTCAATTTCTTCTATAGAGTTTTGAATAGTTTGCTTGCAAAATAAACTTTACGAAGATAAACTTAGGAAATTTGTCACGGTTTGTTTATAATTACGGAAACTTTCTATACTGCGTTAGTGAATTCGTGTTTTTTATTTGCAGTAAATAGAGAATTGGCTACAAAATTAGTAGTGAAATGTTGGTGTAGATTTGAATTGGAAATTTACAGGATTTAATATTTTAGTTGTTTGTTTTGGACTTTTCTGACTAATGACATGTATTGTATTTTGAACTGGACTGCTCGGATGTGCGGTTTATCGACATCGACCTTTATAGTTTAATAGGTCAACCGATAACCTGTAAGCGGTGACAAATGTAAATTGTTTATATTTACAATTTTAATCGCTTTTGGTCAGTTTATCCGAAAAACAAAATGGTCAGGAAATCTAGATGTGTTAACCACAAAAAGGCAGTTTTTCCATTCATTTTAAAATATCATTCGTTTTAATGTAATTCATATGTATGATTCAAGGTTAGCGTATCTGTTCATTAAACGCAGACATGAGTCTGGCAACGAAAAAAAATATAATGTTCTTCATTCCATCCATGATCGAATTTTAATAGGTTTGTACTGTAGCTCTGTCACTACCTTTTCAAATTATGCTAGCACTTCTAGAAATGTAACAAAACTATTGGTGAACGCAAGGTAAATAATGCTAGATCTTAGATACAGGCAAGTCATTATTTCATCATCAAAATTCTCCAGGTGTTTTAATATTGTAGGTTGTGTGCTGTAGCTGCAGCAGTAGTCAAATTCCCAGACATTTTGAAATCGGTTTAGATGGCATGGAAAAATGTACAGTACGTGATGTACAGCAGAAGGGAAACGACATAATAAACAAAAAAATTATGCTCATGATTAATGAGTTATGACGACAAAATTTAAGCTTTTTTTAATATTGATGAAATATTTTATCCATTTAAGTGGCAGAAATTAACGAGTTCAAAACCTTATTAGAAAATGTTAACATAGTTTAATCATCTGAACGAACAGTTATCCACTTGTTGAAAGTGCAATAAAGTTGACGTTATTCAAGGCAGAAATGTTTTTTTATGTTGTTTAATGAATGAAAACCTGAATGAAAAAAGTTTACCTGACTTGCAGATTTACAAGGCGTTTCTGAATCAATGCAACACTATTTTTCCAAAAGTGTTTATTTCGAGTGTTGTCATTGTTTTTTATTTTATTGCTATAATGTTTATTTTTTTTCTCGAATATTATTGGCAAATACAGTACTGTATTATGGGCATGGGATGTTCATTGTGAAGGTCTGCTTTCTTGAAATTAAATACTGTTCTTTATAGTAAACATGTTCAGTGTTGCCATTATGCAGTAGTTCTTAATAAGGATTTCAAATACGGTTTCGAACTTTTGATGTAAATATGGATGCGAAGGCGTCGTAACAGGTCGTCGCCCACTCGTTTCTTTAGTTTGTATGAAGAAAAATGTTTATTATTAGTTTTAAAGAGGGGTTAAAAATACCAAAAGGGAGTTTTTAATAAAATAAAACGGTTGAGTTGTGTGCACACTGATGTAAAACCGAGTAACAAGAGATGGGAATATAATTCTAAAAAAGTTTGTTTTGTCATTTAGGTACGAAGTTTATAAGAGGCAACGTAAATGAATATTTTGATTTGAATTTTGAGCGTTACTTGGTTAAGCTTCGATAAGTAATTCTCAACAGTGTTATGAAAATGCACTTCGGTCACATACACTTTAATATTGTATAGTACATGTGCAGTATTTTGAAATTTGTATGACAATTCAAAGTAACGTCCTAGCTTTAATGTACAGTATATTTATGTACAGATACATTATTTATAGTTTTTCTATAGAAAAGAAACCATTTTAGTTTAACATTTGTCTTGTTCAGCTTTGACATAAACAGATTACAATATTTATCGAATGTTTTGAGGTTTTTGTTGTTGTTGTCTACGAGTTTTTGATGGTTAATTCAAGTGTTTTGTCTCTGAAAGTTATGTACACGGGTGACTGATACTCGGTGTAAAAGGATTGTCTCTTGCTCTTGAAATGGTTCGAGTACAGCAAGTTAACTGCACATTGTCATTATATAACTTGATGCACTTGCGTGAAGAAAAACTTGCTTTTTGTTGGTTATTATGAACACGTGTATGTGGCTTAGAGAGCTATAATTGTAAAATTTTATAATGGATAATTAACTGAAACTCGTAGAAAGTCATTTTGAAAATTAACAAATCGTCGGTGTTTTTCCTTTTTCCTCCTGAGTCGACCTTGGCCTGTACTACATGGCGTAAATTTGACGCATTTTTAGGTGGTTTGGCGTGACTATGTCCTCTTACAGACATTTAGGACGGTTAGGGAATTGTCGTTTATTACAACAGGATGTGTAACACGTACTGTATAATAAAATTGCATATATTAATATGAAATACAGGAATGCGGCTGTAATAAATGCGAGTGAAGTGAGCGTAACGCTATGTCACTCAAGCGAATTAGTTAATTTGTTTGAAAGGATTGTAAAATTTAAGTAAATTGTGTTGTAAATGTTTTATTTTTTAAATTGCTTTTAAAGCTCAATAGCATTTCATAACCGTTTCTGAAATTAAACAGATAAGATTTTGATAGCATCAAATTTCGTGGTAACGTTCCTATTGCTAGATTCTGTGAAATGGGATCGAACTTGTTGATTAAAAAAAGTACATCTCTACTTTTTTCAATTGGTATTAGAGGAGAATATTTGTCGTTAGAACTTGAAAGTCTATTGTTTGGCAAACAGTTTTGTTAGAGTTGCTTTTGTTAATATTTTGTAACACATGTACTTATTTACATTTTCTATTTTCGGTGTGCTCTATCAACTTAACGTGTAGCTTTAGTTTGGCTTCATGAAAAACATTTGGTTGGTATAATAATTGCTAATTGCAAGACATTGCAAGCAGAATTAATAAACATGTTTAAAATGCTGCCAGAATTGGGTTTTTTAATTTTTTTCTTTAAGGATTATTTATAGAATTGGTATAAGGGAAGAACAATAATTTCGAAATTGATCCTTGTAGCTCACCTGTCAAAAATAGTGAAGAAAAAATAAAACAGAATTCAACCTTGCATGTCTATTTATTCGACAACATGTATATAAAAACTAGCTTTTTTCTTTTTTCTACAGTATGGTTTTTTTAACAAGTAAAAAATGTTAAGTTGAAAATTCACATAGCCAGTGAGGCGGTGTTAATTGAATAAAAATGTAATTCCAACTACTTTTACACTAGACCTAATTTGCTCAGTAGCCAAGAAAAAATTGTTAAATAATTTTTTTTTTCCTTTATTATAATTGAAAGATTTTTATTCTACTAACCACGCCATGACGTGACGATGAATTTAATTAACTTCCTTTACATGTTTAAAAAAGTTTTTGTTGATATTGAATTCAGATTAACAAACTTCTTGATGACTCAATATTTGTCAGCTTCTGTTACTCTTTTATTATGTCACACATTGCAGTTTTAAAAAATTTGAACATGGTTTTTAAGCAAAAAGTTGAATGCCGGTTTTGTCATTGATTGTTAAGAAAACCAGAGGGGAAAAAAAAGATAGGGAGCTTCTTCTTGTGTTTATTTAAAGGTGCTTGGCCTTCTTGCATCCTGCAAATTTTGCTCCACTGGGATATTTTTAGCTGTATTTTTAGGTTGGGTGGTGAACAGAGATTCTGGATGTTTCCTGTGGGTGAAACATCACTTTGGAATGTGTCCAAAGAGTGCTACTTGGATGTAGTGGTATTTATTTTAGAGCAGTACATCCCTTGATAATAATTTTCAACTCATTTGCTTCATTGATGTCGTCGATTTAAGTAAATTGAGGTTGGGTTTCCGAGTCTAGATTGGTGTAACCGTGTTCCTCGCACTTTGAACTATCTCTGAGATTATAAGGGGGTTGATGTGGTGAAAATTAGTTGCATTTACTTAAACAATTTATATATGTTTAAATGTGTCAATCGTACTGAATTTATTAGGTATCAAGTCTTGAAAGTTATTTAATCACGCTTAATGTCACTACATTACGTAATTTACGACGTGAAAACAAATAATTTAATTAAACGCTGTGGAGGGTTGACATTAAAAACGTCTGATACGGCAAAACATATACATTATTTGTTGATTGGTGTATGTTTGAAGATCTTTTATATGTTTTTAAAGTTATGTATCTATTAAGCTGATTATTAAATCATGGAATAGTTGTCTGGCTAATATGACAATTTGTCATCTTCAATTTAACCTTGTGTAATATTTTATCTTGTTTTTACCTTGTATTCAGGACGGTATTTCATGAGTAATTTATCTACAGGAATAGGTTGTGTTACTGTATAATGTAAAATTATATTTTATACTGTAAACTTGCTGGCTGACTTTTTAATTTATCTGGTTAAGAAAATGTTGTTTATGGTTGTTTAGTATAAATTAGTGATTTATGTACAGTTAGTTTTTTTACTTTTTTGAGAGTTTTAAACTATAAAAGAGTTAAAGTATTTTTTTTGTTATTGCACCGTTACATGTCGAGTTTAATTTAGTTTTATATTGCATTCTTAATCGAGTGTGTGAAGGCTAATGTGCTTTCTTTATTATGTTTTGCTCTACTTAAACTTGTTTTAACTGCAATAGTAGAATGTCTTGAAAACTCACATGAATCGCAAATATAGAGTTTGTTATCAGATTTTTGATTGTTTCGATAAAATTATAGAAAAAAGTCTAGAGTCAATTACATTGACTTTGCTATAGCTTAGTAATTATTTTCGTGAACTTCCTTGTTCTATTTTTCAAAGGATTCTTAGTCACGAGTGGTTTTGACTTTGGAGGTTTTTTTTAAAATTATTTTTAGTTTTACCATTCTTTTATTTTAAGAAATCAGTTGATATTGACTCTCAATTACTGTTTCCGTTACCGAATAAGCGTGTTGACAAATCTTTATCAAACCTTATTGAATTTATTACCAACATGAGAAATGGATAGTAGAATCATTATGTTGAATTTTAATATTACACATTTTTAGACTGACTTGTAAAACTCTGATTGTTGTAGTTTTTAACATTCATTCATTTACTGGTGTTATCTCAAGAAATGTCTTTACTCTTTTGTAATTGGAGTTATAATTTTGTTGTTAAACTACACAAATATAAAAAAAGCGAGAGGTTCTCTAGATATTACTCTATATAGAGTATAGAATGATCGTTGTAGATAAATTAACAACTTAGAATAATAACGTTTGTTGTTGACAATGATTCATTCTGGAATGTGATATTAACTTAAAAGTTTTTATTAATAGTCGCTCCAGTGACATCTATGAAAAGCAAATATGTATGTGTATGAATGATGCATGACGACATATTGTAAAATGTGAATTTACAGTGCCTGGGTTGCAAGTCAGATGGTGTAGTTAGCATAAGTTTATCAAGAGTAGTAAATACGTCACAATAATAAAAACAGGTTAACTTATAAAATAGTGATCTATTGAATTTTATTGAGCACGCAGTCATTCAGTTTTGTTTTAAGAGTTTTAACTTGTTTGGCACTTGTTCTTGCTGCCATGTGTGTATCAAATTGAAGTTGGTTGAGCACATCTTAGTTCTAAATTAATATACTGTATATGTCTAAATTTAAATACTAAATAAAAGTATTTTATTTTGTCTGAGCCAAGTTTTTACCATTTTAAATATAAACAGGGAGGGGTGTTCCTGGGGAATACTTAGTATTTCCGTTCAATTCTGATTTGACAAATGGATGGCTTCAAGCTAAACAGACGTTAACTATAACTTTAAATCAGCGATCGTTAAACATTGCATTAAATTATATGCAAACTTATTCTGTTGTGACTGTACACACGTGGAGGCTTAGAAAGTATGCTAAAGTTTCAGTTGATCTGTATAACGTCTTTTTCCAATGGGGATGGGTAAGAGTTTGGCTAATGTACAAATATGCCAAACCATGTAAACTATTGCCATAGCCGTTTTTTTATATTCTGTACTGTATTATAATTATATAGCTCTAACATGCGCTTGGCTTTGGAATGAACGGGGGGTTTGTTCTCTTTTCTCCCCAGGTATTGAGTTACCATCCTGAATAAGAGGCCCGCGCGTGTTTTTAAAGACAACGCATAGGAAGCTTACTTTTCATCCTGTTCAGTATGATGTGTTCCATGGCCAAAAATGGAAGCTTTTCGGTTTTACTTTTACTGTTAACCGCTTTCAATCTGTTGTGAGCGGCCTAGCGTGACCTTTTACGAGCGTAATTTAATGTATATTATATAGCTACTTTTAGTGAAGTATTTGCGAGTTGTGTAATGCTGTAGGTTTAATGTTTGATAAGTTTTTCATGAGAAATATTTTTTCCTATTATTTATTATTAAGTTTTACAACTTGTTGTGTGGTTACATGATGTTTTGTCGACGTTTTATAATAATTAACTTGTAGGTAGTATTAAGTCTGTACAAAATTGTATTTAGCTACCAAAATGAAAAATTTATAAATAACTCGCTTACGAAATAAAAGATGACCTATAAGTTGAACAGTTTATTTTTAAGTGATCTCCAAGTCGTTCTTTGGAGTTTTTTTTTTTCAATTAAGCAAAATTCCGTGCGTGGGGTATATCTCGTCATCGAATTTACGGCGAAAGTAAAAATAGTTTTGAACTTGCTATTGACGCCATTTATAAACAGTATTTTGTGTTTTATGGATTTCGATTATTGCAACTATTATTAAAAAAAATTCATGGTTTATAGTAATCGGCTGATAGCAGAATTAAATGTTCTGAAATAAAGATTAATTAGTAATTGATGAGTGATTTAAAATTGTAATTTCGTTTTTCAATTAAATGAATTGATTAAAATGTTTTAAAAATAATTGCACTTCTTAGTTATTTAATTTTTGTGTAATTATGTAATATTGGTATTAATGTTTTTTAGAAGACTACTTGCCTTCTTTGCTGAAGCATTAAATCGATGTTTTTATCATTTGCATAAGATTTGCATAAATTAGTTCACTGAAGCGCAAATTCTAAACAAAATCTATTAAGATTGGACTTTTAATGAAATAATGATTAGTTTAGTTATCAGTGATATGCGTCGAAAGACTGGGAGATTATGTTGAAAATTGTTTTGTGTATAAATAATGCTAATCTTTAGTTTGTAAACATTTCCGCATTAATTTGCCAATCTGTTGAATATACACTAAATACTTATTTTAATTTGTTATTTTTTAGACATTTACTGCATGGTGTAACTCTCATTTGCGTAAAGCAAATACACAGATCGATAATATTGAAGAGGATTTTCGAAATGGCCTGAAGTTGATGTTACTTCTAGAGGTGATTTCGGGAGAGACTCTTGGTAAACCTGACCGCGGCAAAATGCGTTTCCACAAGATTGCCAATGTCAACAAAGCACTAGATTTTATTGCTAGTAAAGGTGTGAAACTGGTTTCCATCGGAGCTGAAGGTACCTATCTAGATTTTATTCTTTAAATCACACTATTAAACGTTTTCCAATGTTTTTCATGAATAATAGAGATCGTTGATGGAAACGTCAAGATGACTTTGGGTATGATTTGGACCATTATCTTGCGTTTCGCCATTCAAGATATCTCCGTTGAAGGTAGAGTTTAGCATTATGTTCAGAAATTGTTCTGAAGCTTAATTGAAATCATGTTTAATAGAAATGACGGCCAAGGAGGGTCTTTTACTTTGGTGCCAGAGGAAAACGGCTCCTTACAAGAACGTCAATGTACAAAACTTCCATCTCAGGTAATGAATGAGCTGCGAAAACTTGTATGACAGTTTTAAATGAATTAGGTGTTTCGACAATTTAGCTTCAAAGATGGTTTAGCATTCTGTGCTTTAATTCATCGTCATCGACCAGATCTAATTGATTATTCCAAGCTTTCTAAAGACAATCCTTTGGAAAATCTTAACACTGCCTTTGACGTTGCTGAGAAATATCTTGACATACCTCGCATGTTGGATCCTGAAGGTAACGCTTCCCAAAGATCAAATGTTAAATCTTTTAAACGGAGTTATTTTACTATTTCTTTATCGGATTAATTAAATTATGTTATAATGATGTCGCGTTTTAGAAATATTTAGTGGTGATTCTACGGGTATAAACGGTGTCATTATAAAAAAAAGTGAATTTTAATTTCAGACTTCATCAACACTGCCAAACCTGATGAGCGTGCTGTAATGACATATGTATCTTGCTATTATCACGCCTTCCAGGGTGCTCACCAGGTAAATTGAAACTGCCTGGTGTGTGGGGAAGTGCTGATAAAGTAGTTGACTTAATTGCATTTACGTTTTCTTGTGACGTGTGTCCTGAGTTTTATCATAAAAAAGTATTTTAAGATTTTGAACTGTGAGAATCATTGCCTAAAATTATTAACATGTTTTGCTAGTTAGTTGTGTAAATTGACCCATGACAAACTGACGATTTAACATTTTTATTCCAGTTTACTAATTATTTATACTGATGCCTGATTTTACCAGATTAATTATAGTGCTTGATTATTGTCATTAGTTATTCCCATTCCTCTTTTTGTAATATCATTCCAGATATGTGTAACACAGCAATGCCTGATGAACGTGCTGTAATGACATATGTATCGTCATATTACCATTGTTTTGCTGGCGCGAAAAAGGTACGATAAAATCATTTGCATGCATTAATCGCACTTTTGTTGATTGTTTTTGTATTGAAATACATTTTGACTTTGTGGTTAGTTAATTAATAATCATACTAAAAGTCGTTATATTTAAATAATAATTAATAAATTTTAGGCGGAGACTGCTGCAAACCGTATTTGCAAAGTGTTGAAAGTGAACCAGGAAAATGAGAGATTGATGGAAGAATATGAGAGATTAGCTAGCGATGTAAGGATGATATTGATATGAAGAATTGTGTGCCAAAATTGTTAATTTCTTGGCTATGTTTGTAGCTGTTGGAATGGATTCGCAGAACAACTCCGTGGTTGGAAAATCGTACTGTGGACAATTCTCTCTCAGCTGTCCAGAAGAAGTTAGAGGAATTCAGAACTTATCGCCGAAAACATAAGCCACCACGTGTTGAACAAAAAGCCAAGTTAGAAACTAACTTTAATACTTTGCAAACAAAATTACGCTTAAGTAATCGACCAGCTTATATGCCAACGGAAGGAAAAATGGTTTCGGTAAGCTTTATGGTTTTGTTTAAATTATAATGGCTGCATCGTATACTTTTTTTCCATTTTAGGACATTGCCAATGCATGGAAAGGATTGGAATTGGCTGAAAAAGGGTTTGAAGAGTGGCTGTTGTCTGAAATGATGAGACTTGAACGTTTGGACCATCTTGCCCAAAAATTCAAACACAAAGCTGACATTCATGAAGAATGGACTCGTGGAAAAGAAGAAATGTTGCAGAGCCAAGATTTTAGAAATTGTAGATTGAACGAAGTGAAAGTACGTTTTTATATGTAATTTATGTCGATAATTTGTTTATTAATATTCATTGTGTGAGAATAGGCTTTGAAGCGAAAACACGAGGCTTTTGAAAGTGATCTTGCTGCTCATCAAGACCGAGTGGAACAAATTGCTGCAATTGCTCAAGAATTGAAGTTGGTGTTGCTTTGCCTAATTTTATAAAACTAATTAACAAGATGTCATTTAGTGTTTTGGAATATCACGACATTGTTACTATTAATACAAGATGTCAAAGAATTTGTGATCAGTGGGATCGTCTTGGATCTCTTACTCAGAAGAGACGTGCTGCTTTAGATGTAAAACTTAGGATAAATTGCTGTAGTCCATTTTTGATACGAAAGTTATTTTATTTATAGGAAGCTGAACGATTACTTGAAAAGATTGATACATTACACTTGGAGTTTGCTAAGCGAGCAGCAGTAGGTATCTTTAACGCTAATTTAAGTTTTGGTTATTTGAAGTTGCATTTAATTTTAGCCATTTAACAATTGGCTTGATGGTGCCCGAGAAGATCTTGTTGATATGTTCATTGTTCACACGATGGACGAAATACAGGTAATATAATACATGAAATGAGCTTCTTATATAATATTAACGGCGTCATTTTTTTAGGGATTAATTGATGCGCATGAACAATTTAAGCAGACTTTAGGAGAAGCTGACAAAGAATATAAATCAATTGTAAGCTTGGTGCAGGAAGTTCAAACAATTGCTCAGAAGAATCAGATCCCTGGAGGAATTGATAATCCTTACACTACTTTAACATCTGTTGTGAGTATTTGTTTTATTGTTTGTACATGCTTACGTAGAGTTATTTAAATAAGGGGTAGTTTAATTTGACTGAATGGGGATTAGTAATTTTTTTAAATTTTTGTGCTGGCAAGGAAAGTTCTCCTCAGGTAATTCTGTATGTAAATTAGTTATAAATTATCTTTATTTTTGAATCTGGTATTTAAGAATGTTAGTAATGTTAGTGTTTAATGAATTTCAAAGATTTAATCCATTGGTTTTTGCGAATTATTTTATTTAGTTTTTAATATTTGAATTATTATTTAAATAATTTTTTCTTGTTTAGGAATTGACTAATAAATGGACAGAAGTTAGGCAGTTGGTACCAAAGCGCGACCAGGTGTTGCAACAGGAGCTTATGCGTCAACAAAGTATGCTTTAGAAGGGCTATTCATTGGGTATCATTTTTAACCGTTAATAAATTATTTTAGATAATGAGCGTTTGAGAAGACATTTTGCTGAGAAAGCCAATATTGTTGGTCCATGGTTGGAGAGACAGATGGACCAGGTAACTGCTATTGGAATGGGTATCACTGGAAATCTCGAAGATCAGTTGTCTAAACTGAAAAATTTGGATCAACAAGTTGTCACTTATCGCCCGCATTTAGACGAATTGGAAAGAGTGCATCAAGAGATTCAAGAAGCAATGATATTTGAAAATAGGTATAATTTTGAAAAAAGCGAACTGTTAAATGATTTAAACTAATTGACATTATTGCTCGATAGATATACGCAATATACTATGGAAACTTTGCGAGTCGGATGGGAGCAGCTGTTGACGTCTATTAATAGAAATATTAATGAAGTTGAAAATCAAATTTTAACTCGTGACTCAAAGGGAATTACTCAGGATCAATTGAATGAATTCCGAATGTCGTTCAATCATTTTGACAAGAATCACACTGGACGACTTACTCCTGAAGAGTTTAAATCTTGCCTGGTCAGTTTGGGTTACAGCATTAGTAAAGATCGTCAGGTAAATTTATGAGAGTAACTTGCGAAATGAGTTGGTTATACAGGATACTGTATTTTAATTTAGGGAGATACTGAATTCATGAGGATTATGAGCATTGTTGACGCTAACAACACTGGATATGTACACTTTGATGCTTTCTTAGATTTTATGACAAGGGAAAGCACAGATACTGACACAGCTGAGCAAGTCATTGACTCCTTCCGTATCTTGGCAGGAGACAAGGTACGTTGTCTTGTTATATTTTAAAAAATAAGATTCATAAAAAGAAGTAATTGAAATTACTAATTCTTGAATTCGTTTAGCCATATATTACAGCAGAAGAGCTGCGAAGAGAATTACCGCCTGATCAGGCAGAGTACTGCATTAAGCGAATGGCACCATTTAGAGGACCTAATGCTGTTTCTGGTGCATTGGACTATATGTCATTTTCAACAGCATTGTATGGAGAGAGTGATCTGTAATAAATTCATCTAAAATGGGATTATTTTATATATATAAAAAGTATATATCAGGGAGGGAAGTTTTTAAAAAGTAAAACTGCGCTCTTTTCATTAAGTGTTCACTTTTATTATGTTGCCCCCACGTTTTTATTTTGGTAATTGTGCTCGTTTGGAGAGACTATTCATCTATTTTCACTTCCCTTCCCGAGCAAAAAAAAATTAATTGAAAAGATTTAATAAGAGTAAATACCTATCTGGAATATAGCAAAAAAATTAATAAGAGAAATTATTTTGCATCAAAATGCATAATTTGTACAGATAGAAAAAAAGTTTAGAAATGCTTTATGCACAAATTGTGTTAGACGAGTCTAGTCTTAGAATTACCAACAAATTTATTCTGGCATATGAAAAAATAATAAACTACGAGACTTTATAAACTTATTTTTAGAGCGCGTTGTTTATACAGTCTCGACAAACATGTGCCTTAAGCTTTCGATCGAGCACATAAACATACAGGTATTTAGTAATTGAAAATTCTTACATTTTTTTGATTTTTTTTTTTCAAAATTTTTTTTGTTTATTACAGTATAAGTAACTTAAATGGAATGTTTCGATCATTATTACAGTGTTACGTAAAGCTTTGTAACTAAACATTCAATTGTTTAACCTGGTCCGTTTTTCTTTCTTAATGTGGGCTGTAACATTTTATGCAGATTAGCGCTGAAATAACTAAATATAGTAAAGCAGAACTTAAAGATTTTTTTATTATTATTTTGAGGATGTCTTATTTTTTTGTAGAAATAGTTTGACGCTAATTCTAAATTTTATCTGGTCGATTTCACCCAATATATATTTTTTCGTGTTTTCGATAGCCAAATGGCAGATCAGTATTGGTTGTTATGATTAACATTGATTTGTCTCAGGCTATACGTTTGTATGTGTGCGTGTGTGCATGAGATATGTGTTGCAGATCAATTTTCAGAGAAAGCACAGTTTTGCGCTTATATATGTGAATATCAGTAAATATTTAATAATAGATTATTATTATTATATAGACATGATCAGAGTAAACAAAAAGGTGCAGCAAAAGAGCCTGATGAGGTGTCGGTAATATAAAATTACAAAGTGGGTTATTGTCTTCCCATCTTACTTAATTTTGTTGATAACGTTTTCAAATTCGGCTTCCATTAATTTCTGATTATAGGAAATTTATTTAATAATCAATTCATCATCACATACAAAGATTTATAAACTCATTAGGATATTAAATGTTTCTAGCTAATTACTGAAGCAGTTTCTATTTCACATTATCAAATTCGACGATATGACAAATCATAAAGTTAAGTTTAGTATGAAAGACATTAAAACCACTTTGTTGAGTTGAAGAATCTTTCCATTGTGCAAATATATTTCTTTTGCATTATGCGTATATTGATATTTAAATGATTTTAACCATCTGTAAGTGCATGAAATAAACGTTTCATGTATTTATAAAAAAAGAACCGCTTTACATCTCAAATTAGCTTTATTAATTGTATACGTAACGCCCGTTGTGCGTGATCAACAGACACCAATATTGCGTGCTAAATGTATCTGTATGTTTGAAATAAATGATCGAGGTCTATTCAATTTTATATGTAGAGTTTCACCGATGACGTTGAGCAATAGATGATGTTAATTTAATACATGTTGCATAATTTATTTAGATTGATATTCACGAATTGGTGGCTATTGCATTGCAAAGACTGTCTTGAAGATTGCTAACTATCTGGTGCCTTGAAAAAGTTGAGAACCAGCCTCCTATCCAAGATAAAATCGGGTTTACATTTCCATCAGGGCCCATCTGAAGTGAACTGCGTCTAAAGGGATCTTTAACATCGCATATTTTTAGCTGTGGAAGTCCATCACTTGACAGTTTGCTGTTGTACGTCAAGTCAATTTCAAAATTGTCAAATCTAAAAGTGGCATCACTGCCACAAACGTTTCTGCCAAGGAACCTAGAATTATAAGAAATAGTAAATATGATTTAAAACTTTAATTGTTCATTTTATACTATGATAATGATTAGTTTTTCTCACGTGATGGTACATGGAAACCACATTTTTGTATCGTGACCGAGATAAGTTGGAACTTTCACCGTGCTATTAAAGCGATTGAAAACTGCGTTGCTTCGCCTTCTAATTGAAGACAAACCTGTAAGTTGACCATCTCCAAATGGACCTACTCCTTGAACAGGTATTGGTTCTGTTTCGCTGTTTATTACAATTGCATTTTAGCAGTCACTTTTATTTTGTACAAAATAACGATTACATATTGTTATTTAATTGTTACCTTTTAATGGTATTATCTTTAATTCTGCGAATTGCTGCATCGGCAAAACGATTGACACTGTTTTTTGTAACTCTTGATTGTTGCACACTGGTCACATAGTTTACTAAAAATAATTACAAGTATAACATCACTGTTTTTACCATTTACAGCTTTATCTTACAATTTATTATTAAAATCAGTAGAAAAGTCCAAATAGTTGAATTTTGATTTTGCCACATTCTCAACTTTATTTTGAAGAAATTTGGTTTGACGTTTTACTGTGAACCGTAGAATTAATAATAAAAAAAAATAAAAATCAGTTATTATTTCGAAGACTACACCTTATCTATCGGTTCATTTAATCGCTTATGTGTGATCAAATATGAACTATAAATCTTGGAAAACTTTTAAAAGTCGATTTTCTTATTACTTGAAGAACTAGCCTAAAATTTACACAAACATGTGAATGGGTGAGATGTTGGAGTGTTAAAAAATGGGCGGTACTATGGAGTTTTACCGATTTTTCCAAAAGCGTTACCTTTCTTCAGTACAGCAAACAATGAGGATAACTCAAAAGTGGTTCAACTGGCTTTTGTTTTGGTTTAGCTGACTTGTATTTTTTTTTTCGATGTGGAGCAGACCTTGGGGAAGATTTGGGGGAAACGGAACTTTTTTTTCTTCGTGCGTATATGCCATGTAGGTCACAGTAGCGCACGCAAATATTAAGTTGTTTGCATTAAGATTTTTTATTTTCATTTCATAACATTTTCATTTGTTTTGACGTTCATATTCGTAATATTTTTAGTAGTTGACACGGTTTTCTGGTCATAACATTTTAATTGAACGGAGAATTACATAATGCAGTCTTGTACTTGATTTACCGGGTTAGCTTTGCACAGACTGTGAACTATTGTAAAATAATTTAGAAACTCCATCAAACATAAAAAAAATCAGATTGAAAAGTATTTTTTTAGACTGTTTAATTTTAACTTTTAGATACCTCATTTAGATTCCAACAACTTTTGTTTTATTTATTGATATACTGTATCGCATAGTAGACCTCAACATTTTAAAATCAATTCAGATTTATTATGAAAATCAAAACAATTATTGTGTTGATATGAAATGTAGAATTTCTTATTTAAAATCAAACTTTTTTTACTCCGCTAAATCGATTGCTGAGTGTCAACTGCCGGTATAATTACCAGTCGAAGTTTTGTAGGTCATTCAATTACAGTACAGTATTATACGGTACTTAGCGATTATGCTATTTGTTTTATTACAATAGCACTGTTCATGTAAAATGCAAGAACATGTTAAATTCACATTTTTATTTAATTTTGTAAATATTTATGAATACTATAGTTACAATTTGAAACTTTATATATCGTTTTGTGTTAGTTTTATACAGAATTTATTTGATTTAAAACACGCGCGTGAAGTGTAATGGTTACTAATGTTGTGTGACTACTGGCTAGGTTACAAATTACCGTAATTGAAATTATAATTTGGAGACTCTATTAATGTAATAATACGGGAAAACATGCGTTTAAATCAATGATGTTATCCAATTAAATGTTTTAAAAAATATGAAATAAGTAAGTTATCGAGTTGAATTTGGGACGCGAGTATAAAATTGAGGTTGTATGTACCTGATGTTGAGCCGGTTTCGCTAGGCGGCGCGGCGTACGAATTTAGGATTTGCGAGAACTGTAAGTGTTCACTATATTAATGTAATACAGTATTTATTATTTAAAGAAGTTTTATAATGTCTAAAACATTAATTTCAGTTGTCCCTGGTGAGTTAAGAGTTGCATTTTATATTATACATATTGTATTCTGATGAAAATTAATACTTAAGGACAAAAGATTTGTAAGTGCGACGAACAGCATGTAGCAGGAAAGGGGACATTTACACGGCATGGTTATATCTATTCCTGTCTTTTAGGAGATTTAGTAATCGAATCTAAAGATAATCAAGTAAGGCGTTTTTGTTTGGAGAGTTTGTGTTGTTGCATTATACTGTAATTATAAGTGGATTTTAGGTTTTAAGTGTTGAAGTCAGAAGAGGATTAGACGAAAACGCAATAGTTCCAACAGCTGGATCCATAGTTACTGTTAAGGTATATCGTTGGTACTGATTACTAATGTGAATGATTATTAATAAATTAAAATTGTATATACATAAGATTACAAGTACTAATCAACGATTTTGTAAGTGTTCCATTATTTGCATTAAAGACTTGGTACTTGGTGAATCATTTCATGGACTAATCAGGTGAATTATAACATTCAAAACAATGAAGTATAAATGTTTTTAATACGGTATGTTTATTATATTTGAAGGAAAGAAGATGTTCGTGCTACAGAGAAAGATTCTGTGGAAATGTATAAATGCTTTAGACCTGGGGACATTGTGTTAGCTAGAGTGGTAAGATCTATAATATTTCACTTAATTATTTGCATCTAATTGTTTGAAGTTTAGTTATCATTGGGCGATGCATATTCATATTTATTATCGACTGCTGAAGATGAACTTGGAGTCGCTGTTGCTCAGAGTGAAGCTGGTAAAACATAATATCTATAGAAAATTTATAAATAAGTTGCTTTAATGTCATTTGACAGTAATAATAGAAAGAAACTGATTTTCTGATTTTAACAATTATTTTAATGAAGTTTTATTCTAATTTAATTTTAAGTAGATAGAGAAATCTTATTATTTGCTAAATGGCATTTAAGTTGAGCTAGGTAGTTATATTAATTACTTTTTTTAATACACTCGTATGGTTACTAGTTAGTAATCGATATGTACTGTATTCTAAACTACTGGTTAGTTTTATTATGAATGTTGCTTTTTTATTTTTGTGTTATCAGTTTTATTTAATTTTTAATTTACAGGTGCCGAGATGATTCCAATAAGTTGGACTGAAATGCAATGCCCTAAAACACTATCCAAAGAATTTCGCAAAGTCGCTAAAATATTGCCGTCAAATGAAGTTTCAATAAAATAATTTATCTTAAAAGCCCTATATTATTTTAAAGACAATTGAACGTTAATTTTCAGGCAATTTCTGAATAAAATGCAAAAATTAAGTTTCCATTTTATAAGTATTTTCAAACATTTTTCTAAAAAAAAAACAGACGTTAACAAAAAACGGCATTTAAGATTTTACATTGATAATTTGTTTTTGTAAATAAACTTGTTACTCGACCTATTAAAAATTAAATCGATTTAGTTAACTGTGACGTGAAACAGTCACAAAATAGTCGCATGAATGTAGGCAGTGCTTTCCAAAAATTACCATTTCATTACAAAATGAATGCCATCTAGGAGTCGCAAAACAAATCAAGTTACTCAGCTGCCTGCTTGTGAGCATTAGAGGCTGGAGCTCAGATCAGAACTTTCTATGGAAAGTGATTATTGTTGTACATTGTGGATGAATTTATGCTATTTATAATGTTAACAGTTCTATCTATAATGAAGATAATTGTTTTATAAAAGATTATTCAATACACCGTGTAAAGGATGGCTACCGTGGAAAAGCTGCTAAAATCATTTGAAGCGTTGAAATTGCCAAATATACGAGGGCCAGCAACGCCGGACGACGTCGTTGTCAAGTAAATTCATTATTCTTTGATATTGTTATGATATATTTTGTATTGAGCTCATGTAAGTCACTTTGAATAACAACATGTAGTACGATAGATAGTAATTTGTAAACGAAATTTGGGGTACTTGTATATAAAATGCTTTGTCATGTTGTTGACTGAATTATTACGTTTTTACCTTTCATGCTTAAAGAAATTACTGTGTTTTGTAATGGTTGATAATAATAAAAATGTTGCTTTCATTACAAATGGTAGGAAGAAAGATCACGTGTTAAATAAAAAGGAAAAGATTGCTCACTGTAATACTATTGCGGATGCCATCTGTTCAGCTTCCATCAAAACGTTGCAAGATTTTCCTAAATACCTTGCCGTTGGTGTCGAAACCTTTTTAACTTGCATCGATGATGCTGATACTGATGTTCGTATGACAGCTGATGAATGTCTAAATCGGATTATAAAGGTAAAATTAACTCTTATTAGTTTTTGTTGTGTGTTGTGGTATTTGAACTAATCTATTTAATGTTTTAGACGTTACTGGAATCAAATATAAGTCGGATTCAAGTAGAATTGTTTAAGGAAATAAAGAAGAACGGCAGTTCTCGAAGTCTGAGAGCTGCATTACTGCGTTTTGCTGATCTGTGCCATTTAATCAGACCTCAGAAATGCAGGTTGGCGAGACTGTTTTTTAACTGAATAAAAATTTGGTGTCTTAAAATTATTTTAAACGTAGACCGTATATGGTGAATTTGGTAGTATGCTTGGTTCAAATTGCTCGAAGAACAGAAGAAAGCGTTCAAGAAACTTTAGCTATAGCTGTGCCAAAGATATGCACGGTGCTGGGAAAATTTACAAATGATGGTGAAATAAAAGTATGTAAAACTATTATATTTATGACTTATATTACATTAGTATAATTGTGTGTTTAATTTAGATGTTGATCAAAGGTTTTCTTCAAAACTTAAAATCTCCATCTGCTGTGATACGACGAACTGCTGCGACTTGTGTGTCTGCAGTTTGTCTTTATTCTCGTAAACCACATCATTTTTTTACATGGTTGCTGATGACATTAATTGGTATTTTATTTATCGTTTATTTATTCAGCATAATTTAATTAAATTGTGTTAGATACGTTGGTACCTGTCAATCCAAGTGTGAGTGATTCCACTGTTCTGGGAGTCCTATTGTGTTTGAGGCAGCTAATTCCTCATTTGAATGTTTCTAATTCAGAAGATCACGTAGTGGGGAGTTTTGGGCATCGTAATAAAGAGCAAGATTATCAAATTACAATCGATCAGCTATTGCAGGTACATTATATCATACTGAATACTTAATCTTCAATTGTATTATAGTACTAAATCTGTCAATTTTAAGGTGTTCGAGTTAATACTGCATTATGTTCAGCATGACGATCACAACATTGCCAATTCGTCACTTGAATGTTTGCTACAACTTTTACGTACGCCACCGAAACTTCTATTGCCTGTGTTACTGAATCCAACTGGAATTCGGAGAACACACATATACGCGTCTGACAGGGATGCTTTTTCGTTACATCGAGCTGGAAGTATGTTAATGTTTTAGTTTGTCTAAATGGGACAGAAATTAATACTGCCAGTTGTAGGTGAGATTGGTTCAATTCCATCTTTAGCCGGCGAAGATGTAACTATCGATGATGATAATGAATCATTGTATTTGGGCGATCAAAGCAGTAAGCTTTGTAGCAAAAAGTTAATTTGTATGTATCAAACTATTTTCTTTTCAAAGTGAATGCTGAAAGCTATGGATCCGACTCGATTTCATATTTCAACACACCTCAAGATGAAACTCTGGATACCATGAGTTTTTCATCAATGGCTGATGATGTTGAAGAACCTTCTGCCGTTTATTCAAATATCAAAATTGGACAATGCTTACAAGATAAGTTAGCAATAGTAGGAAATACTGGTAAGTTTTTATGGAATGTAACTAGCGAACATATCCGATTTTTATTTTTACGTTAAGGTACCATTGGTCGTAGCGCATTTAAAAAATCGTTAGTCAGTAAAGAAAAAAGAAATCTATTGGATGAAAGTGATTCTCCTTCTCAGCTAAGCTCTAGTCCGCCAATTGCGGTTTTTAAAGCAGGAAATATCGGCGAATTTCTGGACGTTGATGTTTTATTGGTATATTGTGCTCGACTTCTTTGCTCTTCGTTTTTATTGACGGGATCAAAGGGCGGTTTAATGCCTGAAAAACATGTAAGGGTGAGTGTTAAATCACTCGCTCTCAATTGTCTTTCTGGCATAATCAGTTTATATCCAAAAATATTTTGCTTGCCACTTTTTAAAGTTGGTCTTCCGGATAGCGAAAGCATTAGTAAGATATTTTTTAATTAAGTCTTGAAGTGTAATTGCATATCAGTATACAGTATATGATTGTTTATTAGATGAGACGCAAGGTATATCAGACGTGCTGTTATTTGCTCAACACTCTGATCCACAAATGCGTGGCAGTATAGCGCATTTAATTGGAAGTTTAATTGTGTCATCTTTATGTGATTCAAAAGGTGATTTAAATTCATGGACACCACTTCTCGAAATGAGTGCTGGTATGAATTAATCGTTTTCTCTTGTTGTAATGCATTTTGTAATTACTGTAATTCTAATTAATGCAGCAGACACATTTAATATGGAGAAATTGGTGAACATTCTGCTAACCCTCCTCGCTGATGAAACTGCTGTTACTTGTCGATTAACTTTAGTAGCACTAAAATTGTGTATTAATTCACTAATTAATAGCAATCATGGACTGCTATGTCTACGGATATTGGAGGCTTTATTAGAATTACCGCATACTTCATATTGGCTTGTGAAAGTAATGATATCGTTTTTTGTTAATAGTTTTCAGTGATTTAACATTTTGTTTTTTCAGGTTGAATTAGTTGAGTTATTGTCTGAAATCTCCTACATTAGAGTGAGTTATTTGGATAATTTAAATTTAGCGAAGCAAATTATGAAGACTATAGAATGCGAAGGAAAATCAATCCAAGATAATGTTGTTAATCGTGTACTTCTTCCACTGTTGAGCGATGAAGACTTTAGAGTTAGACAGTCCACGGCATTATCTTTTGTGAAGTAATCAATCAATATTAAGTGTGACGTTTCTTGTTGTGTAATATTTAATTTTATTTACGTAGAATCGTACCTAAATTGTTTTATAAACACGACCATACATTGCAAGATCCGATCATTGCATTAGGTCTTGAGAAGTCAGTGGCCTTATTAGAACCAATTTTGTATGAGTCTTCGTCTCTCTCTTTTAATGCCAATAGCAATGATCTAATGTCACCTTTCAACGTAAATTCTCCTGTATATTCATCAGACACAATCGATGCATCCCTTTCACGAATTGTTGATCTTTTAGCACTCACTCTTTCTACTTCAACATCAAAATATCTTAGTGTACTGTTTTTAGATTTTTAAATTTAATTGCAAGCCAATCACTAAAAATATAAATTTGTTATTGTAGCTGGGGTGTCTTCATACACTTAGTCTTCTATCTGATGAATATCCAGTGACTGTCTATAACAATGCTTGGAGATGTGGTAAATTGAAGTCAACTTTAATAAATCATACACCAGTACGCGCAAGCTTGCCAAAACTGTCATCACCAATGAAGTAAATAGTGGTTTATTATTTGTGTGTTAAAGACAAATGCAACATTACCGTTTTAATGTATTTTTATTATAGTGTAGATAACGTGGAACTTGGTTGCGAGGGACGGGGTTTGTTATCACTTGTTATTTCATTATTAACAAGCACTTCTATTGGAATGGATATTTCTGGCCATCAATATAGCTTAAAATTAGCGAGCAATTTATTGTCAGGTTTGTTTTTTATATGTTGTACTTGAGTTATTAATAGTTAATATGATTGTTGGTACTAGGCTGTGCTTTAATATGCTTAGAACCACAAGTCACTACAAACGCAGAAACCGGAACCGAATTGGAACCCTGGGCGGTATTTAAAGATAATAAAATTGCAGAATTAGCAAAAGACTTTTTCACACATGTTTTAAGGTGTGATTTTCTATTACCAAAAATATGAATCTTTACTAATCTTTAATGGTTTTAAGGTTATTAAATATATGTACTCATGCCAATGAAGACCAACCGAGTGGATCTTCAACAAAACCAACTCTTCCGTCATTGCCAAATGCATCTACTTTAAGTCCAATGAGACGAAATCCTAAAAACATGCAAGAAAACATTAGTGTTTCATCATCTAGTAGTCCAAGTATTTTTTTTTATTTGTTGTTGTTTTAAATTCCGATTAAAAGTATGAATTGTTTTTTGCAATTAGAAGAAAAAGATGCCAAAGGGGCAATAAAGTCTGGGTCTTCTACTTCAGCGGGGGGTGTATCTTCTCCTGGTCCTACGTCATTTGGCACCTCAAGCATTTCAAATGCTGTGGGTTCCTTCTCGCATCTTCCTCATTATATGAAATTATTAGATATTATTCGAGGAACTTATTCAAACTATAAAGTCTCAATGGATCTAAACAATACCGATAAATACACTCAACTTCTGCGTGCTACATTGTATTCATTAGCTCAGTTTTTAGAAGTTGTAACTGTTGCTGAGGTAGGACGTCATGCTGAAGAAATATTGCGTTATTTGCGTATTACTGTTAACACTGATCCCTTAATTACGACGCTTTGTGTACAGCAGGTAAAATATTCAGAAGTTTGTGTTAATTGATCTTAGTCAGATTTCTTATACAAATGGTTGTTATTTCAGCTTTTAAAGTCGCTTTTTGGAACGAACTTAGCAAGTCAATGGGAAGGAGTTGATCAGAGTGAAACCGATATCGATGAGAGTACTTGCAAGCCAGGTCGTGCAGCAAGACTGTCATCGGTTTCAAATTTAGGGTTGTATCATTATTGCTTTTCTGGTCCATGTACGCAATTTGCACAATCACTGATAATGAATTCTAAAACATTTGGCTCATCAACTGATAGTAAAAAGGATGTCGGGTAAAAATACTTATTTAAATATATTAAAAATATTTTAATTTGTTTTGAATTTTAACTGTAGTTGGATAAATTGTGTAAAGAAGAAATGGGAACGAAAGTTGCCTTCAATAGGAAGAACGATCGGCAAAGGGGACAAATCTAATTTAGCAGCTTATATTCGGTTATTTGAATCTTTAGTGATTAGGGTGATAAAGTTTTTTAGTGGTATATTATTTGAATTGTGTGTTTATAATTTTTATATTAATTTAGTCGTTGAAGCTGTACACTGTCACAAGTTCAGTACCATTACAGTGTCAAGTACTACAGTTGTTGTCACAATTAGTTCGCCTTAGAGTGAACTACTGTTTACTTGACTCTGAACAAATTTTTATAGGCTTCATTATTAAGCAATTCGAATATATCGAAGGTGGACAAATACTGTAAGTTTTTATTTTATTGTTTTATTATTTCTGCAATGCAATTGTTTATATGTTTTTAATTTTAGTCATGCAGAGCAACTCATCCCCAATATTTTTCATTTTTTGGTGTTGCTATCTTATGAGCGTTATCACTCCAAATCAATTATTGGTATTCCAAAAATTATTCAGTTATGTGATGGTTTAATGGCAAGTGGACAGCCAGTAACGACTCATAGTTAGTTGTATTTTATTGCTAATTGTCGATTTTTGATGTTTAAAATCAATTGAATTATTTTAAAGTGATTCCATCTCTTCTACCAATTGTTGAAGACTTGTTTTTGGTTCGTGGTATTGTTTACAAATCAGATGCTGGAAAGGAATTGGACACTCAGAGGGAAGTTATGGTGTCAATTCTGCTTCGTTTCATCTGCCACAAACAGGTTTTAGAGATATTTATATTGATTTTACAACAAAGTCATAAGGAAAATGAAGATCGATGGAAGAAACTATCTAGACAAGTTATTGACAGTTTATTACCTTGTTTGATTGAACTCAAGGTAAATCAATTTCTTTTTAATTTAATTATTTTTAAAGGATTTACAATGGTATTTTAGGTTAACGTTGACAATCGTGTTTCTCTTGATGTTGTACATCGATTAATAGAAGTACTAGCACCATCTGTTTTTCGCCCGGTAGACACGCTGTTAAGAGCACTTTTGACAGAACCGCATGATTTGGTAGATTATCTAGTTTTATTTATTTACATAATCAGTAAATTAATTGTTCGTATTTAGAGCTCTTTGGTTGGTTTGAAACGCTGGTTGGGCTTTGTATTGATCGTACTTCGCACGCTAATTGCCCAAGCTAAAGAAGACGTGGTTTTAGGTCGATTGTCAGAACTAAAATTGGCAATAAATATATTTAAATCAACCATTCCTAAGCACACAATTGATCGAGAACATCAACCTGCTGTTAGCGACACAGTAGCTAAAGACGATGATTCATCACCATGTGAATCTTTATCTCCAGAAGAAATTCTTGCAAGGTTCATTTCTAACTAAATGAATTTTAAAGTATGCTTATGAAATATGATTTAGATTTATACTACAAGTCATTGGAATGGTTTCTTCAAAAACCCAAAATCTAATATTTGATGTTTCAACAACAAAAGAAGATGTCGAATATCTATCTCAACAATTGGCTCATTTACTACTTTATGTGACTCATATGTTTCAGTCAGGTATGATTTTCATTGAATTTTATTATGGAAAAGTTGGATTGAATTAATAGTTATGGATTGAGTTAATTGTAATTTGTGCAGGTTTATATCGCCGGGTGGCTAATGTTTGTATGACTATTATCAAAACAAATTTTGAAGAAAAGTGTGGCTTTTACAGCACATCGGATATTAACAGCTCATTTCTTGACATTGCTGTGATTCATCCAACGTTGACTTTGCAGTGGTGCAATTTATTAATTTTGCTCAACTTTGACAGTCAAAAATTTTGGAGTCCCATTTTGCGTTCACCTTTATCCAGAAGACCTTCATACGCAACGTAATTGTAGTGTGATAGTGATTATATTTATACAAGTTATTTTAGCTATTAAACATTACAGATCTACCCAGCCGACACTGCAATCAGAGCCTTCTTATAACTGTAATTTGGAACTATTGCATAAAGGGGGTTTAATATTATTTTGCGATTATATAGTGAGTGTTTTAAAATTTTCACTAAAATACAATAGTTGCAAAAATGTGTTTCATGTTTTAGTGCGAAAATTTATCTGATGCAGAACACATGACTTGGGTTATTGTTAATTGTATTGGAGAACTAGTTCAACTTCAATCAGAGCCACCTGTTAATGATTTAATTTGGTAATGCAGTATTTGTTATTCTTAAGTAGTAAATTCGTTATAACTTTATATTTTTTAATGATTTTAGTAATGTTCATAGAAATTCTGCTGCAAGTGGTTTATTTATTCAAGCTATTAGTACGAAGTGTGATCACATAATTAAGGTAAACTACTGTCAGCTGATTATTTTTATGCATTCTCTAATTTTGGTGAATTTCAGCCAAGTACTGTGAGAAAAATATTGTTGAGTTTGGAAGCAAGTCATCGTAGTCAAACTGGAGCGTTGCTTACTTTAGTTATAGAAAGATTTCTTCCGACGTCACATTTGGCAGTTGCTCGAATGTGTGCATCAATGGCTTGTCGGCGCGTGGAAATGCTTATGGCAGAAGCTGCTGAGGAGAGCGTTAATCACTTGACTCAAAATGATATCGATTTGTTGCTTGAATCAATGAAGATCAAAGGAATCGATGAAAAGTATGTTTAAATTAGTTTTTTTTTAAAGTTAATTAATTTTTTTTTTTAGACATTCTCGGTTAGTTATGCTCTTATGTAAATTGAAAGAATATTGGTTTCCAAGATCAATAGTTAAAGAAAACGAAACTTCTTCACTTGATTCACAAATTTTAAAAATCGATAAGGTAAGCTGTGTCAATAATAAGGTTTTGAAGATTTATTGATACATTAATATTTTGAAATCTGCAGGTTCATTATTTAAAGTTTGTTAAAAGTCAGTGTTCCGGGGATAATATAGGCCGTCATGAAGCAGTACGATTGTTAGGAAAAATCGAATTTAATGACCAGCTTGCTGTGATGGGTTCTAAAGTAACTTAAGAGATTATCCATTTTTTTTATTTTTATAAAAAATTGTAATAATGTAATTTGATATTTAGGAATTTAATGTGCCGTTATTGGCAGAATGTCTTTCATATGGTTCTGATGTATTTTTGGAAGAGTTAAAAGAAGGTTCTGAATTGGGCGATGACTCGCCACTTTCACCTCAGTCACACACTACTGGAGGGTTAGCTCTTTTTATAGCAGCACAGCAAACACTTTTACGTCACATAGCTCATGTACTTGCTGTTGTTGCGTCTCCAGCTCAAGTTTACAATCCATCTGGATCACCATTATGTCCTAAAGAAGCTAAATATTCCCATATTTTAAATGAATTGTTTTCTGATAGTTCATTTTTAATATTACTTCAACCAATTGTACCTAGTGTAAAGAAGTATTTGCAGCTGTTTAGATTACATTCAGCATTTAGAGACATCTCTTATATTAACATAACCGACATAGTTAGATTTAGTGTATTAATTTTGGAGGTACAGTATGCTTATTATCTTATTTATTGAGGAATTATGTAGTAACGAATACGATGTTTATTTAGTTTTTGCATTGGTCGCTGCTTAACGGAAATTCTATTTCTCCAATACACTTGCATATGTCGCTGGAGATTTTTAAAATGGTTTTAGCCGATTCAAATCTTGCTACTGTATTAAGTCAGAAAGAGCAAACAAGTTGGACTTGTAGTTCTATTTACAGCATACATAGCATCTTTTTTCAAGGTTAGTTATTGAATTGTAAAAGTTGTTTTATTCAAAGTTATTTGAATAAATACCGTTTTGTAGTATACCAATCTTCAAAGAAAACTCTGAACCTTCTTAACTTCTTACCGTGGGTGTCGACTGCTGAATATGAAATAAAGCATTGTGCACTTTCATGTACCAATGTAGCTCATATGATTTTGCACATGGAATCGAGACAGGATAAATTAGTTCCTAAATTCATAAAAGATCCGTTGCATACAATTGTTAAAGGTACGTTGTAAACTCTATTTTTAGATACTTGATTGTTTTTTAATTATTGGTTTAAAAGGTCTTGCCCGTCATCCATTGGTTAATAGCTACGTGAGAACTTCTCCAGCAGCATGGCAGATGGATTGGACACCAGATTCCCAAAAAACTGTAAATGCCATCGTTGTTCCGCCATTGCCGGTTGAGCTGTTACATGAGCGAGACGTCCTTTGTCAATTTATTTACAGAATTAATTTATTAGGTATTATGACAAGTGCTCATTAACATTAATAAGCATTAATTATTTAATATGGTTTTAGGTTGGATTAAAAGACAACAGTTTGAAGAAACTTGGATGGCATTACTAGGAGTTTTAAGTGCGGTTCCTTCTGGAGATGCGCAACATTCTGAAGTAAGGATTATACATTTGTGCAGCTTTTGGAATATTGGTCATTATTGTATTTTTTACCGATATAGGACGATATGGAACATATTCATACAGCTTGTTTAGCAATCAAAAGTATTACATCACTGTTATTGCAAACTTTGCTAGATCCTCAGCCAGGAAATACGTACAATGGTCATTATATTCATTTACCATCTGAGACTGCAATTTCGTACTTGAAAACTAAGTCAGTTTTTTTCACATAAAATTATATTCTTATAGTTTGGTTTTTTGATTTTTAATATTATGTTTTCAAGGAGAGGGAAACGATTTTCTAACATGTGGTCGTTTGTTGCAAATGAAAAATTTGATCTCATAACTCAAAACGGTTTATGGGAAAACGACAATTTCCTATTAAATTTTTTTAGCATGATGACTGGCACTAAACACAAAAGTAATGCTTATGGAGCTAGTCAGGTAATTTTGGACAAACTGGAATTGCTATTACACTTTTACACTATTAATTATCGTTTAGGTTTCACTTGAATTTTTGCAAGTAGCTGTGGGAAATGGTGATCCCGCTGTAAACAGAAGAGGTCAAGAAGCTTTTGATGAATTGAAAAGCAGTTTATTATCAAGCAATTTAGATATCCATTCTTGTTTGCACTTTTTGCTGGATTTATATTCGCAATGGTTGACGCCATCGTCAACAAATCCGATGCATATTTCTCTGGTGGCAGAAGCTGTGCGCTCGGTTAGTTTGTTGTTTAATACTATTACTATCCGAATTTGACATTTCTTTAATTAATAGGTGGTTATGCTATCTGATATTTTTACTGAGAGATCGCAGTTTGAGTGGATGCTTGATACTTTATTAGATTTATATCATACTCATCCTCCAGAAGATGAGATATTGATTCAATATTTAGGTCTTGGCATCTGTAAAGCGATCGCAGTTCTAGGCCTGGTATTATTATTTATTGTTGTACTATTTAGTTTGTTAATTTGTACCATTGGAATTTTAGAATTCGGATGTCATGGAAAGTGTGCGAAAAGTAGTGGAAACTGGCTTGAAAAGTACCTACCTTCCAACGAGAATTTTAACTTTAAATGGGGTTCTTTATATTTTAGAAATGGGATACATTGACACAATGCAACCTATTTATACAAATATTTGCGAATATCTCCAGCAACACATGCAGAATTTCTTATTGTATAAATCGATTTACTTGATATTTTCGATTAGCTCTTTACTTTGAATTTTATTTTTGTAGATACAGCAGTCGTAATGAAGACCACACGCTCATTATGTGGAAAGTGGCATTTTTTATTATGGAAAACTTTAAAAATAATTTGGCTGACGGAGATTTTTTGAAAAACTTTTTGAAGGTTTATTAGCTTTGTTAATAGTTTATAAAATAATACTAATGTAATTTTATTATTTATTATAGATGGGTTTAGACTTTCTAAACTCTCCATTACGAGCTTCAAATTTAGTTGAAACTTGTGTTATTAATGGCTTACAACGACTAGTTCTAACTAGTATTATATCGAGTGAATTGTCTGAACCAGTTGTTAAATTAGCTGTGGATAGGTACAGTTTGGAATTTAGATGAAAAATATTGTTTTGATCATTGGTTTTTACTTAAAAAAAAACAAAAGGTTTTGTCATCCTAATCCACAACTATCTTTAAGCTCTTTGAATCTTCTATTGTCTTGTATTTATTCGGGTATGTTTTGCTATTGAATAATGATTGTTGTTTTGAAAGACGTATTTGATTTATATTTGCTATGTAGAACAAGAAAGGATAAATCCGGAACATTATTTAATTATTTCAAAACCTGACGATCCTGATAGTTTGATCACTGCAATGGAGAAAGTTACGATTCTTTTTAATAGGTTCGAAAATTTTAATAATTTTTCCATTTTATATTGTAAATTTGTTGTTGAATGTTATTAGAATGAAAAGAGGCTATCCTTGTGAGGCAGAAACAATTGCCATAATTCTGCCAACCTTGATGATAGATCATTTTCCACTGAGTGAGATCATGAACAAAATAATTGGGGAATTTATATCCAATCAACAACCTCATCCTCATCTCGTTGCATCTATAGTCTTCCAAGAAAGTTGATTTTTAATTGTTAAATTTTCAAATTGTTGTTAATTAAACTTTTTTTTACAGGTTTTTGATGTAGCTCATCAACAAGGACAATTTGCGTTAATTCGTGAGTGGGTTCTCTTGTCTCTGTCGAATTTCATGCAACAGTCACCAGTGGCTATGGCAGTTTGGTCACTGACGTGTTTATTAATTAGTGCTACTGCAAATGTGTGGCTTCGGTCAATGTATCCTTTAATTACAATTCAGTATTTTAATAAAAGTTAAAGTGGTTGTAAATCTTAATTTTTAAAGTTTTCCATTTGTTCAAAAACGAATGGGGAAGTTGGAGCAGTGTGACACCCAACTGTTTTGTATGGCAGCTATTGATTTTTATCATCAGGTAATTTTATCAAGTATTTCATATGCAATATTATGTTTTGAATAAATTGGTAAATATTAATCATCTTTGTAGTTGGTTGACGAAAATGAACGAAAAATGTTTATTGCAACACTATCAACTGCTGCCAAATCGGATTCACCTTATTCAGAGCTCTTGTCAAGATTACAGTTATTATAGTTATTGTACCTATTTCAAGGTAAATTATGTACGACATTCCAGGTATTGAATTAGTATTTTAGTAGCTCTAAAAATATTATCGTGTGAATAAGTGTACAGTATAATGTTAGTTGAACTATACGACTTGTTTCAAATGTACAAATTAATTGATATTTTAATTGAAACAAATTACATTTAAATATAGGAATATTTTAAAGATAAAAGAAAACAAAAATTTATATAGTGTTTAGCATGTTCACAAATTTTTTTTTATCTTTGAAAAACTTCACTGTATTTACGATTATTGATTGTTCTGTGTAAACAGTTGAAATTATAAATTTAAAATAAATGTTCGATCAACATAATTATTATAATATATAGCCTATGGAGCAGCCTGGATATTTTTAAAACAAAATTGAATGATTGAATTAACTTGCGTAAATTATTACTTTGCGACACTGTAGTAAACCATTTCTCGTAAATCAGTTTATTCATAATGCCAGAAAAACACTCTAGTTGCAAATCAATTTAAACTACATTTAATCATTTACTTTTTTTTTTCTAAAGTAAACGGATCATTTTTAAATTTTGTGTTGTCTAATTAGCCCAATAAGGTGACTACTGGCTTCTAAACTCCGCCCATCGTGTTTAAACATGTTTTTAAGCGGTAGTTTATGTCGTGGAAGGCGAACTAATAACTACCAAAAGATAAGGATTAGATTTATAGTTATGTCAATTTAAGTAATTTTACAGTCGGAATACGTCATTTAATGTAAATTGAAATATAGTATCGTCGGGAAAATGTCTTTTATACATAAAATTCTTAACAAGTCGGGTGTGCAACTGCCAAAAGATAAAGGCCAAGTTGTCATCAGTGAGTTACAATATCCTGTCAAAATCATGTTCTTTTTTTTGTAGTACAGTATTTAAAGTAACTATCGTTCCCTTACAGATGTCGATGCAGTTATTTTTATTAGGAATTTGACATCAAATTTAAAAAATCATACGCGCTATCCCGAGGTAAGACTAATATACAGTACTGTAAATGACAACATTCCATTGCGAAATAATGTAAATAATCTTCAGGTGGTCAACGATTTCTTCAGTGAATTCTCAGAGTATGTGGACGATATGGCTAAATTTCGACAGTGTTTGATGCCAGTATTTTCTGATTTAGATCACAATACGTAAGTTTATTGAAACATGTTTTCCAAAATAGTAATTTGTTCTAATCATCGCAACTTTTTTAAAATAGTAGCCAACAGGATTCACTCATTAGACTGCTGTTAAAAGTCGACGACATTCAACCAAAACTTAGTCAAATTTTGTTGGAAAAGGTTGTGGAATTAAGTGCTGACGAATCAAACACGTAAATTAATTTATAAAATTTAATTAAATTTAAACCAAACGTTTTATCACTTTCTTCTAAAATTTTTAGATCAACAGAGAGTCAAATTTCTAAGCTTATACTTTACCAGTTCAAATGGCTAGATAGTTTAATTGACAGCGCAGTATTTTATTTTGGCATTGTTATTTATTTTCTTTTTAATGACTTTGTTTTTGTAGGGATTTTGCGATAAGTTGCTTGAAGTTTTCTCAGTTCTTAATGTTGAGCTTCAAAAAGATATAATAGCGCTTGTTCCTGAAATTATTGATGATAAAAGTCATTATGTTATCGCTGCTTCTTGGAAGTCAGTTAATAAATCTAAAAGTGAATTTGTTATATTTATCCGATTAACATTGAATTTAGTGAGAAGCTGAAAGAAAACCCGGAGTTGACAATGCCTCTTCTGCATTCTCTCACAAGTTTAAAAGTTTCATCAGACGTACTTGATGAAGTAAGTTCAGTCAAAAAATTTGCATTTTTACAATTTAGAAGTTTTTATCATTGCAGATGCAGTCTACTGCAATGAAGTTAATAGAATCGGTTGACGTTGATGACGTTCCAGCTGTTGTAAAAATTATTCTTCAGAATTTATCTGAACAAACGGCAATATATGTAAAGTTGAAACTGGTTCTTGTATTTTAGTTCATTGTAATTTATTATTATCTTGCAGATGCTGCAAGAAGTAAAGTCGCGTTTAAATTCTTTATTTGATATTACAACACCAGTTATGACCAGGTGAAAACACTGTTTTAACTACTGTATTTCGAAATAATCTTTGTAAATTTTGACAATTCGTTTAAAGCTCGGGTACAAGAAGTACTGAAATTCTGGTTTTGGATGCATTTCAATCGGCATTAAGATTTCAAAAATCGACAGGAGATAACCTTTTAAAGTTACTTGATCCAGACAAGAATAGTGATATGAAACAATTTTACTCGTTAGACTTTTTTCTACTTTTAATGCTCATGAGTACCCGATATTGGCAAAAGAAAAGTGAACAAGCTATCGTTTCGTGCATCAAAAGAGGACTGCTCACTGAAAAGATTTTAGAAACTGCATTTCATAATCATCCTCAAGTGTGTTATATTGTGTTTATAAATTACCTAACTTTTGTTAACTATAAAATTGTTTATTTTTATTTTTGCTAGATATGCATCGAATACTTTAAGCCGGTACAGCAACTGGGAGAAATGCTAACCAAAAAATGTGAAACGTTACTTAGAAACATTGGCGGTTTGATTTACCACTTGTCATTCTCCGAATTAAACGATAACGCAATTGCACATCAAGTGATAATGAATTTAATTCCACATGTGAGAAGCGGCATTACATTCGAAATTGATGGAGCTTTAGATATACTGTTAAAATTAGCCAAAACTAACCGAAAAATTCTGTCTTATGGTGTTTATCTTAAGGTACATCAAACATTTCCATTATGTTTTTTTTTCTTATTAAATTAATTTGTTTTTAATTTTCTAGAGTTTATTAGACTACATAGGAACCATGAGTCTACCTCACGTTCGCAAAATTTACGATGTTTTGGGTCACATTGCTCTTAATAGCGTGAATTGTTCAGACAAGTCATTAAAAGACGACTTGTATATTATTGTTAGAAAACAGTTGAGTAATTCGAATCCAACTTATCGACTGATGGGAGTGATTGGAGCAGTGAATGACTTGAAATTCTTAACATCCAGGTAATTTGTTTAAATACTTTAAAAGTTTCTGCAGTTTCCAATCTTGTATTTGTTTATTAGTAAGGAAGGATTGTCTGATAGAGAATTCAAAACAGCTTGTGACATGGTGAAGTTAATAGAATCGCACGTAGAAAAGAATTTTTGGGCAAAGGCTTTATATTATGACGAGTTATCGGCTATGTTGGATAACAGCGATATTATTAAAAAATTTCAGGTCAGTTTAATTCTAAGAAATCAGTTTCAGTCTAAGAAATATCTTTATTAATGAATATTTATTTGCGCGCGATTTGCGTACTACATATAGGTATGGATCGCAGAGCATATAGCTTCAACTTTTCAAGATACTTTTATTGTTGATGCCATTGAAGATAATATTGTAAAGTTAGTTTATAATACTCTCATGGTTAGTCAATATAGTTGTATGACATAATTGGGTTTTAGGGTACCTTCTATTAGAGGAAGTTTACAGTTCGACTTGGATACAGAAGCTGAAGAGAGAATTGCTGTCAATATTTTGAGTATTTCTTTGAGTTCTAGTGGCAAAATGGAAATAGCCAATCGGTACTTTGTATTTGTGAACTTAATAATCGAGCATAGTTTAATAAATAGTTTTATTGTATAGATTTATCGACAGTTGCTTAGCTCCTCATTTTCGGTTGTTACAGAAGTGTGAAATGTCTACCAATGATGGATTGGAAGGAATTGATGCTGTTTTAGGTCAGTTTTTATAATGTTCAGTGATTTTGTTTGAGTTGTAATAAGTGTATTTTAATTAACTATAATTAGGATGTGCCATATATTTTATTTCGGAAGCTGTGATGGACCGGTTTCAGCTATTATCTGACAAAGAAAAGAAATTTATAACGAGATGTTATTTTACGCTTATTAATTTCTTTATTGAGGTTTATTTAATATGGCCATTATTTAGATTGAAGACAACATGTTTTAATTATGATTTTTTATAGTTAATCAACGCTTTTTCAAGTATAACGGAGGAAGACGTGCGTAAAAAAGCTTTGGAACGGTTTAAAAATGTGGTGATGTTGCGAGAAAAACTGGCAGAGTTGTTACCAAGTAAAATATTAAATTTTATTATTGCAATACGAGAACATCTCTGATTACTGTAATTCTTAGTGGTGCCTGGATTTGTTCCTTTTGTTTCTCGTCCTGATACGGACGAATCAGCTGCTGTCTTGTGTAACACAACTGTTTCTTCTGTAAATGGCGACAAGAAAAGAAAAGCAAAAAGTGGAAAGAATAAAGCATCTAAAAAGTCAAAACGAAATGAAAATGACGCTGGGAGTGATCACGACGATGTATCGGTATCTCACCGCTCAGATGTGACTCAGCATGATTCGGGAGAAGAGTTTGACAATGAAGACAAGCCAACTAAAGTAATCGCTTAGTAGAATTCAGTTGTTTGTGTGTTTAATAGAATTATTGATGCCATAGAGCGATGCCTCAAAAATAAACTGGAGTCGCTATCAAGTGCACTTTAGGTAAATTGATAAAAGTGATATTTTACTATTTAAGCGACTTTAATAGGTTTTATTGATTATTTTTAGAGAGTTAGATTTAGAGGTATTTCATTTGCTTAAATGCGAAATGATACCTGAGAAATCTAATGTATTTTCCGTAAGTATGGTTGATTTTAATATAGGATAAATTTCTGAAGTTAATAATTTTATATTTGACTTTGTAGTCATCACCCAAATCACAACTTTCCATCAGTGAGCTTCTTTATTTGTATGAAGATCTTCTTGGAAAAATTAAGGTTGTTACGGAAGTTAACCAAACTAACTCACTAAAGCGTGTTAATTTCTTTTTAAAAGTAAGAAAAAAGTTTTATTATTTAACGTTTTTTTTTCGTAATGTTATCAATGTGAAAGGGTAAAGGGGTTGCGTCCAATGTGCTAAATCGTAATCTTCTTTCACGGCCAACAACAGTTATAATCGACTCTATGCTTAAATTACTTCGATTTGCCAGACGTCATCTTGACAATCTTTTAAATTATATGGGTTTAACGTCTGATGTGAGCAGTACGGCCGAAAGTCATGGAACAATTCCACATGTTGAAGAAGCGGCCAATCTATGTTATGTAATTTTGAGTGTGATCGAAGCAGCGTTAAACTTGGCTTCTGCCTCGAAGCAGCAGTTTGGACAGGCCATCAAGTCCTTGGCTCCTCATGGAACTGACCGCAATTCTCAAGAGGACGTTATCGCGTAAGTGAGAGATTACAAATGGGAAATGATTTAATTTGTTTTAACTTTTTTTATGTTATAGTGCAAGTAAAACGTATTTGTTAGATTTGATAGATCGATCACCTGGCTTACCAATTGCAGTTGCAACTCTTCGGTGTTTACACAACTGCAAATCTGTATTTGGAGGTACGTCAAAATTAAAAAGTTTTTGTGGCGTTATAACGGAGATGATTTTTGTTTTAGAAATGGATTTAGATATGTTAGATGTAACTGAAAAAATATTTTCTATTGATTGGAAAAATCCGGATCGACAACTTGTACCTTTGAAAAATTCTGACATTTCTCATCTTTTGCGGTAAACGTTGTTTATTTTAACAATTTTTCTTCACCTAATCATTATCTTTATATGGATATTAGTATTTGGTTAGATTCGTCTGAAATTCCAATAAGGTTGATTGAAAATTATATTTCTGAAGTTTTGCTTTCTAAACTTGATGATGATGGTCAAGACAGCGCAAAATTTTCCTTAATCTCAAAGTGAGTTCAGTTTTATTGAGACTTTGCCAATTTTTAAGTTGTTGTTTTTATAGAAAAACGCTACATATATACTGTGAAGTATTTTATGAAAAAATTATTCAAAGTCTTGAAAAGATGCATAACAAGAAAAAAGTAAGTTGTTAATTTCCTTTGTTTGTTATTCGTGTACACTTTACAGTATCTAGCAAATGTGTTATGTTACAGGAAAAAAGAAGCGATGACATGATTGAAATTCAGTACCAAGAATGGAAAAGTGCCATTTCAGTTTTTCATAGTCTAATTAACTTGATAAAAGACCACGATACTATTCAAATACTGGCTACGTCACTGAAGGTTGATACAAAATTGTACAAAATCATTTAAGTATAGCAACTTTATGTTTTTTTTATTAAAATTTAACAGCAAAGCAAACGATTCCTGTCGCTGTTTTCACGCTTTGGATTATTCGTGCTAAACGATCGGTTTCGTACCCGTAAAGATGAAATTTTGGGACTGTTTAAAGTATTTCAGCAATGCACAAGAGTTCTTCAGAACGTTTGCAGTCATTCTAAGGTTTCTAAAAATCTAAATTTAACTAATCGGGTTCCACTTTTAAAAAAAGAACTAGAACGAATGATTTTTGATGTGAAGAAGTTGCTGGCTAGCAACAATTGTTCCCAGTTCTTCTATCTCTAACATGTATAAATATTATATGTAAAGTCAGTGAAATTATTTATTGAATAGTAACAAGCTTAAACCTGGAGCTCCTTTGACT
>JAAFCF010006680.1:23604882-23666462 GCA_013389785.1 Helicorthomorpha holstii
AATGTTATTGACGAAAGTAAAAGTTCGTACAAAAATGTAAACAACAGCAACGGTATAATTCAAAAACAAAGTTCAATCAAACTATTTTTATATTTCTTAGAAAAACTATTAATTATGCATTTTTTAACGAGAGACTTATATGTATTTGTTGAGAAACTTATGTGACTCCATGACAAAATAAATAAAAACAAAATTACAAAACTAACTCAATTTATAACGACAAAATAACAATTCATAATGAAACGGTTATAACATATTTATCATGAAGTCTTCTATCGTTTTGCCAGTGAACGTTATAAAATGTCACTCAAAAAGGTAGTTGAATCGTGAAAGAACAGCTTAAAGTTTGTCTAATTTAGAAGAATCAAATAGCGTTTGAATTACCATTTTCCAAAATGTCCCTTTGAGCCTTGATCGAAACATTCGGCTGCAGGTTCCAAGAATATTCACATTCATGTACAATTTCACACATGTTCGCTCTACAAAATACAACAACAATTAACTATACAGTATTAATTTATTTTACGAGTGTTTAATATATAGTGAGTGTCTTAAAAGTTATAATTACTAATTAATTTTAATTGTTGTGTGTCGTTATTCATTATAGACTTTATATGGATTTCAATTAATTTCTGTTGAAATTTCTAAAAATTAACATAATTATAATGAAATACGTTTACATGAAAAATTGGTTTACATTATATAATATGCGGTCTCGACCAACTTTTATGTACAGTATTTACATTTTTGTTCTTTTTAACACGAAAAGATTTCGTTTTACAAAATGTATACACCGCCGGCGAGAATATAGCGAAAGTCACCATTTTTATAAGTTTGAAGTTTTTATAAAAATAAATAAATAACCCATCAATTTTTTATTTGTTTTTATGAAAAAAAATTGTAAAATTTCATTGTTTTTTCTTAAATGCATAGGTATATACAACATGTATAATAATTTGAAATGTAATTACTATAACTAATATGATGTACAATAGTGAGTATAATTTTTTGTTTGGGTTGTATAACACGAAGAAATGTTTCGGTCTCGACGGTTTCGTGTTAAGCGGGTTTCATTGTGAAAATCAGATACTGTAGCTGCAGGCAAGTAGTAGTCTAGGGGAAAAAACCCCTGCTTAATATTTACATTAATTAAGAGAGGCGAAGTCTATACTCAGTTAGTGTCATGAATCGAAAGTGATTGGTTATTCAACTGATGTGTTATCATCAATCCAAAAATATTTTGAACATTTTTTAATTACAGGTATTTGCTGTGTTTCAAACGTTTAATCATCAGGCCATTTTGAAGAAGATTGGCAACAGTGATGGGAAATTTCCTATGAGCGTTGGAGTTGGGTTCAGTGTAATTGTCACTACAGTGTAAAGTGTATGGATCAGCTGGATGAAATTCATCAAAGACTAAAGATAAGATTCTACTACTATATTTGCTGAGTAGACATGTTTACCAAAAGCAGCAGAAAGTCATGTAAGACAGAAGAAGTGGAATACAGCTGGTGTTTATAAAGTAACACAGTGATAGTCGATCAGGATGAGAAAGTTTATAAGGTAAGATTGGCTTTAAAAATATTTGTTTAAAATTATTCATAACTTTGAAAATATTAACCGATCAACGTTTGTATTTGGATCTGTGAGTAAATGAATCACAATGTTTTAATATTGTTTCTCCGTTGACTTACGGTTTCTTATATTACTCGGTTGTAAGTCTGTTAACGTTTCGTTGTATCTGGGGCTGAATGGTTAGTTTGATATTATCTGCACGTTATCAAGAAGAAGATTTTGGATTTAAACACCTGATAAGGAATCGTTTCAGAGTATCGTGTCGTTCGGTAATTTGAATGGAAGGTTAGTGTGAAATTTATAACTTTTAGGTGAAGTTTTATAATATTTTTCATGACGTCTTGCATCGTTTTTCAAGAAGTTGTGTAACGTTTAATTACACATTGTTTACACGTTGTTCTGTCATAGCTGGAAAAATTGCTAAAGAGCAATCAATTCCCTTGGAAATAATTAATGTAATAACTTGTAATAAAATAATAATATTGATTTTAAATATAATTTTCTTTTAAGGGTCGTATTGATCTGGATTATACAGAAGACGATTCATGGCGATGATTTGTTCAAACTGGCAAAAACCATTCCTATCGATGAAGAGCTATTCTTAAATGTAACTGACTGCAATTGATTATGCATTTCAACTAACAAAAATAGTCTAATATTAAATATTTAATTTTATGTAGATATTTCTCAACGTCTTAAACTACTACTTGGCAATGGAACAACTTAATATCGAATTTCATAAAACGTACCCCATAACTGACTAAAAGTAATTAAATGTTAAAAACAAAACCAAGCACCTAAACAATTAATATTTTTTGGATTGCAAAATGCGCATTACTTGTATTGACAATAAAATTCAAAATTATTGACCAAAAACAAAATGAATTTCTTTGCTATTCAAATCTTACAAAACCTGTTAAAGAATCATCAATTCTATTGGAAATAATGAATGCAGTTACTGCAAATAATAAATAAAACAGCTTCGATTTTAATACAGTTATCATAACTGTTTAAATAAGTTCGTATTGGTCAACTGAATTGGATTTCATCGAAACAATAAACGACTCCCAACAAGCAAACATCTCAACTAACGAAAAGCTACTTTTAAATGCTTATAAAGTTTAAAACAAAACTTTAAAATAAACTAATCTTACATGAACTTTAACATAAACTACCCGTTAATTTAAAATTGAATGTAGTCACAACTTATTCATACGAAACTTGTGTCTTCAACCAACACAAAAGTCAAGATAAGTCTTAAAATCAAATACAAAATGTTATAACAAAAGGTTATAATGAAATGCAATGATATTAATTAAAACATAATTGAAGATATCTTGTTCTAGGTATTTAAAGATTATAAAACCTATATCGACATTTCGATCCTGTAGTAAAAATATACTGTAGCTAGGGAAATTAACTTCTATGAACTTGGCATAGTTTTCTTATCATAAAAACATTTTTTTTTAAATTGAACTTAACGCTTATATCGAAGCATATCGAGGAAATGTACGTTATGCAGTAGATGGCTTTGAAATGGCAGAAAATTGTAATTGATAGTGGAAAAATTAGATAATACGTCAAACAATTTTCGTAATGGTTAAAAAATTCTGCAATATAGGTAAATAAAAATTTCGTAGCAAAGTTTAATGGCCATACCGTATAAAATATCAATTATCAGCAACAAACCGCTTCGAAATGATATTGCATGCAATTCATTAAAACTGGGCTAAACACAATACTGTACATCAGTACACCTTGAAAACAAAGTACAGATCAAAGTTCTAATAAACCAACAATCTACCACAGTATCAGTACATTCAATATAGCACAAATAGCTGAAAACTAATCTAATATGCACCAAACCCTATTCTGTGCATAATTTATAATGAAAATTAACAGCTTCAAAAATTTATTTAGCTATTTTAAACTACATTTTATAAAATTAAAAGTGAAATTGATGAACCCCAATGAACAGAGGGTTCAGCAACGTCAATGTCAACGAAACTGTATGACCACTTACAAAATTAAGTAATACCGGTATTGCAAAAAAAAAACATTTGCTTCTAATTCCTGTACAGTATTTATCAGGTAGTTCCTTAAAAATATTGCTATACTAGTAGTCATTCACAATAACAGAAATAATCAGGATAAACTACATTTACTCTGTGTTATCGACCATACAGTGTTAAACTTTTTCTAAAGTTTCACGATCAACATTATGGTCTGCATTCTAAATTTGTGCCAGTATGTACAGTACCGGTATGCCCAGTTTCCCAAACAGACGCAAAAGTATTATTTATTGTATAAAGTAGCAATGTGTATGCGAGTTTTTACCGTCGGTTATACTGACTTGTCAAACATGCACATCGTTTTCGGATTTTAATCCTTCTCTACACAAATAAACAGTCCAACATACGAATAAGCTTAGTTAAAAAAATTAAATCATTATTCCAGCAAAATCACAAGCTGCATCCATCTTTAATTTTCGGTGGGAAATGTGTCTAGGTTGTATGGAAATACGATAAGAACAAAACCTTTTAAAAAAAGTACCAGTAATACTGTACTACTACTGTACTTACGATACTAGCTTGTCAGTTTGGTACGTTCATACTGCCATACCATATACGGCAAACCGAAATACAGTACATGTACATATTTTCGGCAAAGTGTCCGGACACTTTGCCGAAAATGGTTCTAGGGGTATATGACGCGAACAACATGACCCAAGAAAAGATGACCCAGAAAAACATGACGCAAATATAGGTTGCCCTCGTGTATGTTTACCTCCTACATTACATCTCAAGAAAAAACATCTCGAGAACGTTTTTACGTTTAGGTCTTGGTACATTTCAAGATGTTTTAACGATGTCTAAATGTTTTAAGATCAAATGCAGATACTAATAGCATTTCATTGAAAGTGCTAGAACCATCGACTTATTTTACATTCAAATGACAATACAAAGACATTTCTACTTAATTTAAACTAATCTAATCTAAACTAACTTAACATCATTAATTGTAAAAATGTCTTTGTTGTGATTGATTAGAAAGCTTTAAAGCGTCTTTAAATGCACCAAGACCTAAATGTAAAAACGTCCTCAAGATGTTTTTTCTAGAGATGATACCCGTCAACTTACGTTTCACAGGGTTTATCCCAAGCTTCGTTCCAATAATTAAAGAACAGTGGCGTTGCTTTCATCAGTGTCAGCTACCATCGTAGGATGGCGCTCTTGTTTACTTTTCTTGGATCCTAACTTATTATACTGTTGTCTCCCTGATAAAGTACAGTACTGTACTTTACTAGAGGACAATACCGAAATTTTACTATCTACAGTACATCTATAATCTAATATCGTGGTGTATGTATGCTAACTTTGGATAAACCACTAGCCCTAACCGTCCAGAAGCCTCAATTTACTTTGGCCAAACACTTTACAAGCCAGTACAGTACATGTATATTGCTTTACTGTATAAAAGTCTGTGGTTATTCTACAGGTCTTCAATCTACTATAAATCGCTGGGACGTTCGAACTTTTATCTGTTTGAAAATGAATGGCATCGATAGAAAATTAACTAACGTGTACTAAGTTATAAACATCTAATGAGTGATGAAAAATTATCTCAGTCATATTATTCTTTTCAGATCACTGAAATCGTCAGAAGTTTTGTCTTGGGAAGACTACTTTATGACTTTAGCATGTGTTGCTTCTCAACGATCTAAAGATCCTTGCCGAAAAGTTGGTGCTTGTATAGTTAACCAGGACCGCCGAGTAGTAGCACTGGGATACAATGGAATGCCTAATGGGTGTAGTGATGAACAAATGCCATGGGGAAAGGATGGAGACTGGGCAGACACGAAATATCCATACGGTAATATTAAGTTTTCACTTTGCAAAGTTAATGCAGTAAAAGCTATATACCGTACTTTCATGTTTTATATTGGAAGTGTGCCATGCTGAAATGAATGCAATACTAAACAAAACATCGGTTGATCTAAAGGGTTGTGTAATGTATACTACAAAATTTCCATGCAATGAATGTGCTAAGTTGATTATTCAAGCTGGTATAACAGCTGTATACTATCACGACGAAATAAAAAGCCCAGCTAAGCCAGAGATTTTAGCTTCAAAATTTCTTCTAGAAAAAGCCAAAATATCTTTTAGGTATGTATTCCCTTGGTACTATTAACTATTACAATATTTACCAAACTGGCCCTATTTTTATTTTACAGTCAGCACATTTCTAATTCGAAGACATTAATCGATTTGTCAGTCACGCAATAAATTAATAAGGTTAATCATTAAATTAAATTTTCAAGTTTTTTTTTACATTTCTAAACTGTATAAAATTGTACAGTACTCGTTAATCAATACATTGGCATACTTTTATTTGGTACGGTTCTTTAAAAAGTTATAAAATACTTAAAGTTTATAAACTTGTAAATGACTAGAGCTATAGAGTTCGTTCAATTGTACCGTAATTTTATAATGTAAAACGAATGTTTTGAAGTAAATTAAAGCCTAATTTTTGTACTTAATTCTTCTTTATATGCTGTCATTGTTTTCACGCATTTTAATTTGACCATGTCAGCTAATGAAACTCTTGAATATTGCAAGTCTGGTAGTTTATTTCTATTTTCTCCTAAAACTGTTTGTACCATGTTTAGTGTATATTTAAAAGAATCTTCCATTGTATCTGCTACAGGAAATAGTTTAACTTTCCATAAGCTAAATTCTTTCTCATTTTGTGGAAAAAGACTGCTGCAATTTAGTTGCAGCGTTTCCATTACTTTTCCCAAAGAAATTCCCATATATTTCAACACATTTTTCCAGTTGTTTTCATTAGTAATCATTTTGATATTGTCATCTACTCGAAAAGCTAGTGTGGAAAATTTGACTGATACATCGTTTACTACAATTGCTACTGTGTGGAAACAAAAGTTTGAGGGTACAACTGATGAGAAAACTAAGCTACAGTGACTAATAATACATCTGCTTCCTATCGAAGTACCAGATGCAACTCTACTCCATTCAATGACACTACTCGACTGTAAAGTAACATCAGAATTAATAATAGAGTGCATAATTGTAGGCTGACAGCTGGTACTTAAATTAGTCTCACATTTAGAGTTGGATAGAAAATTCAAATTCATTTCATCGTAAAAATCGTTTGTATGCTCAGAATTTAACGTTAAATTATCTAGATACTCAATCATTGTACCTAGATGGTAAAAACTTGATTTGGTGAGTAGAATAACGTGAATGGGTTCCTTATTCAACAAATCAAACAATTCTTTTACCATTGAGTGTTCGGTTGGATCACAGATTTTAGCCCGACTACCTAAGGGCTGTAGAAAATGTTTGTAGGCATCGATTTCCGTTAAAATTCGCTTGCCATCGCCCATATATTGCACCAATTTACGACTGATGTTGTGGTCAAAAATGAATGCACTATCCGTACACACTCTTCCATCTTTAAATAAAATAATACCACTGCACAACAAAGAAAAACTATAAACAAATTGTATACGATCTTACCTGACAAAATGGCTCCACTTTGCTCCATTTCTTCCATTGAAGGCTTTTGTAATACACGGTAGCATGGAGTAATCACCACATCATCATTTAGATTTTTGTCCTTCAAATCCAACACATATACACCATGATGACGACCTATATCAATGCCAATTCGTACAATTAATAATTTTCGTCATTTTTAAGCAAACTCTAAATCATCAGAATACAGACGTTTAGATTTCATTAGATGCAGACGTTTTCAACTAAATCGTCAGTACTTACCAATTTCAACTGACGAGAGATGACCAAGAGCTATAAAACCATTTTCAAAACGACAAATCGAATCTAGAATTCATATAAAAATTAACCATAATAATTTTCTATTATTAAATAACTATTCAGAATACTACTTGCCATTCACTCCTGAATATGTTTCGACATCATCTGAACACGTAACAAAAATGCCCGGGTTCATTTTTGCTACAAATGGCAAATACATTGCCATTTTTAGATCAAACATATCAAATTCAAACTCACTCAGTGGCAAGTTTACGCTTAATTTTCCTAGAAATGTTCCTGTTGGAAGTCTTTGACTCTGACCTCCAACGCATACAATAACAATCTTTTTCTCAAATAAATTTTCTTTAAACTCTTGGTACAAGTTGATCAGAGAATACAGTATAGATCCACCACTACCTATAGCACAAAATAGAAGTACACCATAATTATTTCAGTTGTACTTATTAACGTACAAAAATTGAAAGTCTCACCAATTTTTGGCCCTGCAAGATCAGCATATATAAAGTATGACACATTTTTAGGAAATGTTCCATTGGCAATCTTCCGTTCGATTAAATAGCGATAAAGCTCGGTTTGATCATCATCAGCTGTTGTCAATACAACGCAATCCCAAAAATTGGGAATTTCTTCTTTAGAAAGCCCTGTATAAAATACGGCAACTCAAATTTAAAAATATAGTTTCTGGAAATCTAATTACCGCATAAAAATAATAAATTAAGAACATAAAAAAAAACTCGTCCTACCAAATTTTCAAAGAAAATTATCGTAGTTATGAAAATGTATATTAATGACTTCAATCAACACTACATAACATTATTATTCAATCGGCAGCAAGACTAACCTACAATAGAACTATAATAATCAACAACTAAATTATAATAAATCATACAATACCCCGAACTTGTTGATAATAAGAAGCAATTGCTTTCATGTTATTTTTGATTTGGTAAGAACTCTGTACAGGCGCCGCCATGTTTATCGAAGAATTTCACAAACTTATGTACGTGGCGCCTTCAATTTAAATTACATAGCAGCTCTGAGACGAAGCAGAGCGGTTACATAGAAATCCATCGTTTCCATGACATTTACTGTAATTATGGTTAATTAGGTAAACAGTAAACCCATAGTTTGAATTAGGTGGTTTAACTGTATAATAGGGACCACATTATCAATGAAAGTCATAAAAGAATCACTAAATTTCTGTAACTTACAGTAAATTACCAATACTTCTCCGTGTGAATGTACCCTTGACAAATTGACATTCACCCCGAATCTTACAATTGTTGATACAGTACTGTATTATCAAGCACAAGTTTAAATGAAAGATGAAAGTGCAGCAAAATCAAAAAGTTCCAAACATTTTAATAAATAAACAGTGATGAATTTATCTAACAGTTACTTAAAGCTAGTTTTAATTTAAGATTTGTTTCTTTAAAAAAAATCAAAAGTCTTTAACGCAGAATTCGTAATAAATGGCACGTCATTTTATTGAAACTTCATTAACCATAATAATTGCCAAACAATTATTACATTATGTCATTACTGTACAATAATATTATTGACAATGTAACAAGCTTAAAATTTAGCAAACGTCAATACTGGCATCTTTTAAAAGTAATCGAATTTACCAAAACTACCCATATTTTAATATTAAAAGAATTAACCTACATTCGATATTCGAATGGCCAAGTAAAAACTATACCCACATTTTAATGTAGAATGCTTTAGTATATTTTTTGTAATAGTAAAGTACTGCAGTCTAACGTAGACTAAACAGCAAAATGTCAATCTGGTCCTTCGCCTACTTCACAACCCCAAAATAGCTGCTAACCAGCTAAAGTTATCACATCTCTAAGAATGTCTTACTTTACTATAAGTAATGAAATAATATCTGGAAACACTAAAGTTTTAAATTCATAGATTCAGAAAAAAAACAATAAAAATGGCAAGAGATAATTAACTTAGAATAAAACTTTCAAAAATACTTTCTGGTACGTTTGGTCCTAAAACTAATTTTCTTAGAAATAACATAAGCACAGTAGAGCGAATTATGGCAACTTGCACTAGCTGACTAGATGCTGAATTCAAAACATTTTGCCACTAAAAATACATTATACAATTGAAAAAATAAAAATCTCGATATTAATCTCGGTAAAAATATCTTACGAATAGATTGGGCCTCATTGTCTGAAAACAAACCATCTAGTCCAAGCCTTCATTATTATGCTTTAACATTCTTTCGTTGACAATCTGTCGGTTAATTTGGCAATATTTAACAAACAACATTTAACAAATTAAACCCTCGACTCGTAATATATTCAATTAAGTATCTTACCGTTATTACTAATCTTTTTAACTGCACTAGTCTTATTATTTCTTTGTACTTCCAGATGAATCATTATTTATTATAAAACTAATTTATTATGCATCCGACTATAGATGCTTTAAGTTAAAAGCCGATGAAAATCAATCAATAACTATTCCCCATGGATGTTTCACTTGTCCATACTAAAAACATATATTGTTACAAATTGCTTCAACTCATTAACAATAATTATAAGCCACAATAATTTACCTGTATACTTTGAATTTGCTTGAGAAATTCCAATGTTAATGGTTTTTCATGCTGCATTGTAGGTACTTCATAATCTTTACCCAGGTAATGTATGCTCTTAACAGGACACACAATACAAGCAGTACCTGCCCCAAAGACCTCTAGAAGCTACGTTTACAGAATTTAATAATAATTCATATAAAATACCGTTAAGATATTATAATGCCAAATCTTACCCTGTTTTCTTGATGAGCTTTAACAACTTCTTTCATGGTTATAACTCGTTCCGATACTTTAAATTTTTTCTATAAAAAATAACCAATGAAAAATACAGTTCTTTAATATTGTTGTAGTGAGCTAAATTACCCAAGAACGAGCCAAATCCAATACACTTTGTCGAGTTACACCAGGCAAAATTAAACCATTGAGTGGTGCAGTTACCAATTCTTTTTCTAATAAAATATCAATAAAATGTATTCGGAAAATTTGATATCTAGAAAAATCAATAGAATACCTCCATTGCTGTCGGTTAAAAAAACAAAAAGATTCATAGTTCCCACTTCAGTCACTTGGTGATCATCACCAAAAAGCCACAAAACTTGCTGAAAATTTAATTTTTCGGCATGTTTCTGAACAGCCACCGTGGGGGCATAATTACTACAACAACAAAAAATTTAGTTTCTTTACAATTTGAGTAAAGCTAAAAAACATACGATCCCATCTTTTTATCTCCGCATCCTCCTGGCCACGCTCGAACAAACTTTGGATCAGCTAATAAAGACACTGGCTTGTATCCGGTTGAAAAATATGGTCCTACAGGCCCTACGATGACGTATAATAAAGCGCTGTTCGAGGCATTTACTCCTAAAGACGGCTATAAACAACTATTTTTAATAAAAAAATGTTAACGATATCATCAGTTTCAAACTAACATCAGTTCCAATGTATGTTGGTCTGATATAAAGTGAGCTGGATTCAGCAGTAGGCACCCAATCCTTTTCAATTTTTACTAATTTTGTGATGCACTTTGTAAATTCTTCTCCGTCAAACATCTAAACAAAAACAAAACAGCAGATTTTATACTAAATATCGAATTATCGAAAAACAATTTCCTACTGGTAATCCCGCCCTAGCCGCTGTTTCATTCATTCGTTTCATATTAAGATCGGGACGGAATAGTCGTACTTTGCCATCAACACCAACAAAAGCTTTCATTCCTTCAAAAAGCTAGAACGATAAAAGATCATAATTTAATGTATACTCAGCAATTTAATAGTTTCTAAAGTAGATGCGATACCTGTGAAGCGTAGTGAAGACATTTAGCAGCTGGGTGAATTTGAATACTTTGCAAAGGTTTAATTCTTGGCTTTCCCCAGCCGTCTTCCTTAGTCCATTCAACTTCAAACATGTGATCTGTAAAATGCTTTCCAAATACTAATTTAGATGGATCAGGTTTTTTCCCCCTCTTTTCCACTGGAAGTAAATCGACTTGCAAATCCTCGCACTAATTCAAATGAAAACATCGTTACTCAAGTCACCACAAACTTTTAGTACTTTCTAACTATTAAATTAAGGTAATTTAGCTACAGTTTGTTATTAAATCTGCATAAAATATTAATTCAAAAGATACAAATTAGTTGATGAGCCCATTTGAATTATATTAATTAATTAAATTTAACGATTTAAGTTATAACGGATTTGATAAATAGATAAAATCATAAAAGTGTGGTACATAATTTATTATCATTTATCATCGATCAATGATAAAGTACTAAGTACTTGTGGAGCCGCAATGTTTGAGAATTATTATAGTACGACATGCCAGTCGTGAGAAAAAAGCGCTTAATTAGAATGGAAATCGTTATTTATAATAAACAACTTTTAAAATATACAAGCACGTGTAAGATTATAATGAACTGCTTACTCTGAATGACGGAACTGATGAAATGCATCTTTGTTGATAAGAAATAAAATGAAGTCTTTTGGAAGATACCTGCAATGATAAACAAATAATTTATTTTATTGATTCTAAAGATAACTATGGCATCATTCTGGCGTGTAAAATTGGATCATTTGTGAAAAATCCATCTATACTGTATACACATTGTAACCAAAAAACCCATTAGACCACAGTAATTTCAAGGTCTAAACTTATTAAACGAGAGGTTTCAATCAAGGTTATCAAGCTTAATTATAGGACGGAAAATAGGTTGTAAATTTGCCAAGTCAAACCCAAGTTACGATACAGCATAGTAACTGCTTTTAAATAATTTATTTACGTCACTTATTTGCTCCCGACTAATCTAGTAACTAGTCAAATGCTTTATAAGAAAACATTTCAAAGATTAAAGAAAAACCAACAAGCTTTTTCACCAAAGAAATGGATGATGTAATTTCTAAATTAAAAACAATTACAGGATAATTAAATAGCAGAACGTTTCGTAACAAATTGTACAGAAAGAGTTACAAATGCGGAGGTCAATGAAATCAATCAAAAAGACGATTTTGATTTATTTCAATTGAATAACTAGTATGAAAACACTTCCACAAAAATTACTCAATTGGTATTGAGCAATGACAGTAACATGACGCCACTAAACTCATTCGTCACATCACATGGGTCTATTTATGGTTGGAATTCATGCAGGTGACATGTTCGGTGCAACAGCACAATGCAGCTATAGTTTAGTTATAGAGTTTTGCTGATAAAGGCCCTTACTTTGGCCATTTAAAGCTTAATTTTAAGAGCACAACATTTTGCTTTTTAACAAATACATTTTAAAATTATAAGTTTGCAAAACTCACTTAGATATTGATGATTTAATTTAGTTTTAAAATATATGTGATATAATACAATGATATTCCAATGACTAAAATAAGGATTAGATAAGCTTTATTTGCTTTGAAGATTTAATTTTTTATTTAGGAAGTGTGCAAGATGTTTAAGCAGAATTTTAGCACTAGCATGGCCATGGTGTCTATAATTTCGTCACCGAACATGACGCACGAGAGATAAAACAAATAAACATCTATTTCGTATTCTATTACACAACTTTATTTTTTTTATCTAAGGGTTTATTTCACGACAATTTAAATAGGTTTTCCATTCATAAGGGATGTTGACTTAGTGTCATTCATTTTTATATTAATTATGTCTTTTCGAGTAATTAATTAACGTTATCCTAATATTCCTTGGCTGTTAAACAAAATTATCACGCTATCAAATTATCAGCTGTCTAGAATGCTTTAACTGAGTGTAAGTAACAATATTGTAAACAAATAGAGGGGAATTCTTAATGTTTCTTCCGACCTTGGAATATAAGCGTTTCTCATACCGTATTGTACTCATTTGCTTCATTGATAACAATCATAACGCTGATGTTCTATAGATATTCACATCATATTACTACACGTCAAATACGTTTTATCATATAAATAAGTAAACTATTTCAAATGCTTTCTTACACATTTAATCACCCCACCATTTGAAAACTACACGCTCAGCGCCCCATTTCAAATTTCTCAAAGCAGCGCCAACTATAGTAACCCTGCATCATCACAGATAGATAACAACTAGGTGATACAAAATCTCATTTTTTACAAAGGTTTTTAACCTCTTCAATTACAGTTTCTTAAATAAGATTAATTTAAAATGATTACCAAAATTCTTGAAGAAATGTTGGAAAATGCGGAAACAGTCGACATTTAATCCCTTGCGACAAATAACACTGGAGTTGATTGTTGTTGGTTTCAACGATTTAACTTGTTTAGTCTTTGAGAATTTCAGAAAAAATGATGAAAATTTTCTAAACGTTGCAATACCTTGCTCTGCAAGACCAATGTTCTTCCTGTATCCTTCACGAGGTGGTGTGACGCCGGACCACCAACCCGATTGCACATTTAAATCCCTGCACTCTTTGGCTCCGCCTTTAAGTATTTTAACATCAAGCTAAGCAGAGCGCGGCTGAACTACGCAGCCTGCACCGGTGGACAATTATTTAGGACATGACTTGACTAAAAAGAAGAAAAAAAAAACATTGTATTTCTGTCAAGAAAAAACATTTGTGGTCATTAACAAGACTCAAGATATAACGATTCTATTTTTTTTATTAAAGCGCGATCACAGGGTTTCCATGGTTTTTCTTCCTGCAGACATTATATCTGCGGGATCGATTTATTACATTATGAAACTAATTATCCGTTAATATGACAAACTTATTAAGTTATTATGTTGCTCACCTTCATTAAATGACACACTATAATTAACTTTTTGCACTTTAATGAAGTCATTTGCTTTTTCTTATTTTTATTTTTGGTCCAATGAACAGTCAAACAAATTAAAAGACATCATGTACAGTAATCTAAGAATTTATGCAAGTAATATGATATGATACAGTAGCTTGATAACTTTTTGCTATAGATTAAAACCAATTTAATTAAATTTATGGAATGGTTACTTGAGAATAATGCAATGAGAACGTTAATATAGTAAAAAAATAATTATGCATGCCATAAAATTCAGTTAATAAACACCATTATAGTTCAGAGCAAAAACATACATAATTGGCAGAAATTACGATATTTTAAAGAAAACATATGTATTGAACGATGAACAAAAAAAAACCAGGAAGCAGATTATTATCCCTTTTTACCTACAGTATAATATTACAATCGATGTTATGAAAGTTGTTCATTGAAATTCAATTACCAAAATTACAATGCGTGCGTTTCATAAGGCTTTAATAATTTTTCACACTGCACAACCTTGACATACATAATCAAGTCGATCAACTACTTGTTGTGTAAGAAAATTTCAAGTGAAAAAAAAACCAGTTATTCCTACTAGAATTTGCACCTAGAAAGGATCTACTTGGAGTTTTAGAAAGATAACTTCACCGCACGGGGATGTAGCTCAGTGGTAGAGCGCTCGCTTCGCATGTGAGAGGCCCCGGGTTCAATCCCCGGCATCTCCACTTTTTTTACCTTTAATACTAAAGCAACATATAATAGCTTTATGAATTTATTAAGCAGAAAACTGTTTTGATCAATTAATTTAAGCCAAATTTTTCGTTATCTGTCGTAAAATGTTTTAATTTTTTTAAAAGTGACGCTTAATATAAGTACCGGTATTAAAACCAAAATTTTAAAATTAAGTAAAAAATCTTATACATTCTTCGTGCATGTCTAATTTAAAGCTTCTTTTACTTAAGTTTTAATACTATTGCTGTTCATAATGGACACTGGTTGAATTCTATGACATAAGGATTAAAGTGGTGCATTCAGAAAGTCCATGATGAAATCTAGATCCTATTTTCCCAAATTAAATATTTTGTTAATGTATATTAACTGTACAGTATGTATGTACAGTATGTTAAATAATTGTTTTTAATATTGTGATATTGATTATTGCCTTGCAAGCACTCAGCAACCGGTTTATGAGTTTTCTGATAATTGTGTAAAAAAATAACAATTGATACCGTACAGGGTGTCATGCGTGCTTACTTGTCAATATAAAAATAACTTGCAAATGGTTTTTTTTAAGTTGCACAACTATCTTGCAAATTAATTTAAAGTTAAAAAAAAGTAATCAATAATGAAAACATTAAGACATTTTTATACGTTACAATACAGTACCTTCAGGCTATTAATTTTTAATGCGAATATAATGTGACTCAGACTACCATACTTTACTTTGTATTTTATCTACAGAATCTTACAAGAAAGTCACTTTTCAAAGGTACAAATTTCCTGTTTCGATGGATTACCCTCTAGCACTCTCAATGTATTGAAAATTGATCAAAGAATAAACTTATTTAATATTATGTTTTTAACACATCATTTTATATAGTACCGTATATCCTTATACTGTATATGTCCTTCAAATAAATTTTAGAAATGCAGAAATTTTCTTGCATTCTTGTGCTTTCAATATATCTACAAAATTAATGTTTTAATTAAAATTTAGACGTTTTAATAGGAATACTATCAAATATTTAGATTTTTCCTAATAACAATAGCTACTGTATATTTTAAGACTTTGGCAAACTTTTTCTAAATCAGTAAATCGAGTGATCAACACACCTGTTGTAACATAAAAAGACTCCTCGTGACTGGTCAAAGTGGACATTTTCACCAACTATATTAATAATAAAATTTTAAAAAAATACGGCAATGTAATTACATTTATCATAGAAACCCTTGATATATTTAACAATTCTAGCTTAAAGTATAGATATTTATCGATAGACAAAAGGGTTAATGGCTTATCTGATCACCGTGAGCTTTGTTTTACATACAGTAGTTTGCCCATACATTGTTTTAAATCACATGATGACGACCCTTCCTCAGTATATAAACCACTAGGATGTCAGAAACACCACATTTGACTCAAGTTAGGAAAAACGTGCCAAACCGCTCAATTTACAGTATTGGATCTGTATAGTAGTCTACTAAGTTCTAGGTAAGTTAAAAAAATCATTATTAGTTACCTGTAGATCAATGATATATTTAATCGTGCTAAAATATGATTGAGAAAATATTCTGGAAATGTGAAACTTTACTGATGTATTCTATTTAATTTTTATATACAGTAATTAGAATTGATTTATAGCTATTTGCATTTTAAAACATTTTTTTATGACTCTATCTATAATGATTGATGAACGGTATTACCAATCTCGCATTTCAGAAGTCAAAAAAGAAATAAAATATTAACATACTAAATTGACCTACATTTTATTTGAGAGATGGTCAACTTTGGTCAAGTTTTGATTTTAATTACTGTTTTATCTTTTATTAATAAGCTGACTTTTAGCTTCCACCCACAAGTAATACCGCCCACAATCTTACCAATAAAAGCAACAACACGCACGTTCAACACTTTTCACAACACTCTTCAAGCACACAGTCCCCACTGTATCAACTCCTAACTGTCTATACATTAATTTATTTATTTTGAAAGAAAGAAGACATCGAAATAACAAAAACCGAAAGTCAAGATGAGTCCACCATCCCTAAGTTCTCAATCGGCCAGCTCAAAAGACTATGGCACAGTAGACAAACCAACTGAAAATAACGTTAAAGTTAAACGAAGTATAGGCTTATTCAATGGAATAATGATTATAGTTGGTTCCATCATTGGATCAGGAATATTTATCACACCAAAAGCGGTATTTGCATCGGCCGGGTCAGTTGGAGCCGGTTTAATTGTATGGTTTGCTAGTGGAGTATTTTCAACGGTTGGTGCTTTGTGTTTTATGGAACTTGGCACCACTATTGGTCGTTCTGGTGGAGAATATGCCTACCTGTTGGAATGTTTTGGGCCTATACCAGCATACTTACACCTGTGGGTTTGTCTAATTGTCAGGCAACCTACATCAATGGCCATTATAGCACTTACTTTTGCCCAGTATGTCTTTAAACCTTTCTTTTTTGATGCGGAACCACCACTAATGGCTATCCAAATGATGGCAGCAGCATTATTAAGTAAGTACAAATTATAAATTACTTTTTAAAAAATCTAATAACCAACTTACACGATATTTTGAGGCTAATTATAAATATACTTTAAAAAAACTTTATATGTACTTAAACACATTAACCAACGAGAATTTTATCTATACCAAAAATAAATTTAAAAATCCAAATTTAATACTTTATCAAATTTATATTTAACTTATCAGATTGAAAGATAATTTCTTTAATTAAATTAACTTATTACAAAATCACAATATCATTAACGGTTGCCAAACAATTTTGAGTTGTTAAAAAGTGAATGAATCCCGTTTTAATTAAAAATTGGGTTAAATTAATTAAAAGTGGCATACAGTAATCGTAATGACTCCAGATTACTCAATTCCCTATCAATCTCAAGCCCTATATGAACTAATTTTATAGTAGTCTGTATTGTATATGCTAAACAACCTCAACCAATATAATTAGCATGAAAACTGAGAAACTCCAGACAATTCTTCACTAAAGTATTGCAAAATATTGAAACCTTTATAACTTATGTATTTGTTTATATTTTTAGTGGGGGTCATCCTTGTGAACTGCCTTAGCGTTGAATGGTTTCTGAACGTTCAGTTTGTTTTCACCACGGCCAAAGTCCTTGCTCTGCTAGTCATTATTGGAACTGGGATTTTCTACGTTGCGAACGGTAAACAACACGTTACACATGTCTCGGTTAAATATGTCAAGTTCTGTCAGCTGATATCAAAGAGTTTATCTCTACGTCTTACTATTACCCTCTGACCCCGTAGTTGTAAGATTAGATAATAATTCGAAGGGCGACTCCAAACAAGACAAATATCACTGCACCAAAACTTAATAATAATAATTACCGTACAAACAAAAATATTTTTGTATGTAAAGGAGTTAAAAAAATTGGCGCCACAGTTATGACAGACCCTAATAATAGAAAATTATTTCTCACATTTATTATGGCCAATTAATGACTGTACTCTCATTAGAAATTTAAATATCAATTTGCATTTAAAAGATAAGAACCATCACATTTAATTTTCAAATGATTTTTTTTTTAAATTTAGGACATACTGAAAATTTAACGTCACTTTTTGAAGGTGAAACCAAACCAGACATGCTAGCTTTGTCTTTTTATGGTGGTTTATTTGCTTATATTGGATGGTAAATCTAATATTTTTATTCTCACAACATTATCGACTGTATAATAAACCATTTACATTTATTTCAGGCACTTTTTAAATCTGGTAACTGAAGAAATGATTGACCCAGCAAGGTTCGTTGCTATTCGTATGCTTAATCAATAATTGATATCGTTATTATATTCGAGAAGTCCACAGTTTTTATGACGCTTAACGCGACGTCAGTTTAGATAACAATGTGTACATCACAGTAGAAGCACTACATCACAACGTTATCAACCGGAAAAGGAAGTTATGTGGGTGGGGTGTAAGTGGTGGCTGAGGAATATAAATTTGAGGAACAATCGATTCGTGGCGCCAAACTAAAACCTGTCAAATACCTTCGTTATACGACAGTGGTTTCTTTATACACGACACCATTTCGAATATAATGACGATATACATTTATATTTTGACGGTATACAGTTGTGCTATGCAATCTGTATTTGACACTTTTTTTCTTTATAAAAATCTTTTTATATATATATATTGTATATATTAATATAGAAATATGCCAAGAGCCATTATCATTAGCATGATAATTGTTACATTCATTTATGTAGCAGTTAACGTTGCTTATGTCATCGTATTACCATTCGACGAAATCATTGATTCATCAGCTGTTGCAGTGGTTTGTAAATTATGCCCAAAATTAATAATCATTTTTAATCCTCATATTGATATATTTATCTACTTTATAGTCATTTGGCCATGTAGTTTTCAGTAAGGCATTTTCATGGTTTACACCAGCAGCTGTGGCTATTTCTACCATTGGAGCTATAAATGGCAACATGTTTACTTCCGCCAGGTATACAGCGTAATTTTCTCATAACAAAACAAAAACGATTAATCACAACAATTGCGTTTATAATCAAAACAGAGTGCTGTTAGTAGGTGCCCAAGATGGCCAATTACCGTCGATTTTATCCATGTTGGATATCAAGCGATGCACTCCAACGCCAGCAATCATTGTCACCGTAAGAAACATCAAAATGTTTTTTTTATGTCAAATCAACTTAAGTTTTTTTTTTTTACAAATACAGGGAATAATGTCCATGTTAATGTTGTTAATTGGCGATATCTACTCTCTTATAAATTATCTCAGTTTTTCATTGTGGCTAACATTTGGCGCATGTGTTGTTGGAATGCTACGGCTAAGATACAAGAAACCGGAAATGGAGCGCCCCATAAAAATCCATGTATCAATTCCAATCGCATTTGTCATTGGCTGCGCTGCATTACTACTACTCTCAATAGCGGCTGACCCATGGAATACCGCCATTGGAGTTTCTATCATCCTTAGTGGTATTCCATTTTACTTCGCTCAACTTAGGCTACAAAAATCTAACCACGAAATATTTGGTAAGAATTAGTCGAAATATTCTAAAGGTTTTTAAACTCAATTCAAATAATATAAATTTATCATTTTAGCTAAGATAAGGAATCCTTTACAAAAGCTGTTGTTCATAGTGGCATCAAATCCACACGATCAGCAAATGTAGACTTAAGGCGAGTTCAGCTTTTATTTTAAAAGGACAGGCAGAAGTTCATCTACCGGGAAACGTCCAACGACTGCCAATAACTTAATTTTTTTTAAAAAATTTAAATCATATCTTCATGTGCATTTAGTTTTAATATTTACTTTCATAGCTTTAACCCTCTTATCACGATTATGAAATCGATATGTGTCGCCTTATTTATTATTGATTATCATAATAGCTCTTGACGCCATTCGAATTGGAAATGGCCGGTTAAAATTAAATGCAATTTGCAGTACAGTATTTTAATATTTTAAAAAATGTGATATGAAATAAATGCTGTTAAGAACCTACTGTGCAAAACTCAAAAAAAGTCGATTCGCATGAAAAACTTAACAAACGTTATGCAACATATGATTTTAATTAAACTATCAAACAGAATTAGATATAGCAAAGAAAAACGCCAAAACAACCGGTTTTAGGTTAGTAACAAAAACAACAAAAGAAAAAATAACTGCAATATGCAAATCAACAGGTAGCATCTTCTGCATAGATTAATACACAGTACGAGTATACTGTAACAATCATGTTACTGGCAATTTTCAGTGCCTGGAGTTAATACTAGTTTATCTGGTGTTGAAGCTTCGACATCCAATTGAACAGTAATTGTGCAAGATGTCTATATATTTGAACAATAAATTGATCAAATTTAAACAACTAATATTTTCAAGTTAAATATTATAAACATACCAATGTGGAAGTAGAAGATCCACAAGCACTCGGATTTACTTTAAATTCAAAGGTATAAGTAGTTCCTTTTGTTACCTATGCAATTAAATTTATACATTATTAAGTATAAAATTATATTATCTAAACTAGTCAGATTCCTTCCATTTAATATACATAACAGTTACCAGTATTTTCTAGTGCATGTCTAAAGCTAATATCATTAGGTACCAAAACCACAATAGTGCAATTCTGGTGTAGCAGACATAGCTGCCTAAATATTAAAAAACGTTATTAACGTTAATTACCTTCTGAGTAGCTGATTGAAATGTTAGTGCCTTATCGCAGAGGCCAGGAACAGTGGCCAATTTCTCTTTGGCTTTATCTAAAGCCGCACTTGTGGTGGGATCACTGATATCAGCTGTGCGAGAGGCACCCAATTGGCATTCAACAACTGCCAATAGAGCAACAGCAACTACAGCAATAACTAATTTTCCAGACATCTTTATTAATTAATTTTCAATTGCAAATCGAGCTCAACAGACAGACGATGAAGACGAAAGTGATTCTAAAATACAACGTTGTGGTCTTATATACTACTACAGCAAGGTCGTATCGTGCAAATACAAAAATATTGGCCTGTATAGAGAAACCAGTTGTTTGCTTTTGACAAGTGGTTGGAAATTCAAAGTAATTGAGCGTATGTACAGTAAGTAAAAGATTTCAGAAGAAAAGCATACTAAACTTGTTAGTTTATTACTGGAAATTTTCTGTTAACAGTGGAACTTTACTTATTATATGTTTAATTATTTAATTGCTCGTCAAATATTGTTCTGATTTTGTCGTCAAAAAATCAGCTCCTTACATCAACCCCTTTATATCTACCAAAATTGGACATGTCGTTTAATACTTAAACATTTAAATAAACATTATATACAACGTGTTAAAATTTCACAATCAAGAATGTCTTGTAAATCCTGTCTCTTGTCTGCAATCTGCATGGCAACTATATTTTGATGAGTTAAATTTTTAACCACAAAAAAAAAACTAAGCGATTTATACGTTTATGATATATTGTGAAATATAATCACGAAAATTAATACTGCATGACCATCTGTTATAAAAAAATTTATTACTATGTAATAATAAAAAAACCAAAAACAGAAATTAAAACCAGTCTACCTGTATGATGAAATAATAAAGAAAAAATTATGTAATGCACAGTACTTCACAATTATAAATTATTGGTAAATATAATTACTGTATACTATTTCAATGTTATAAGTTATCAATTTTTGAGTATTCAAAGACCGATTTGATCATAACACTATGCGCATAATTTTATTTTAATTGAGTTTAAATAAAAATATCTGATTTTCTAAGTTATTCTGAGATAGCTTATTTTGATAATATAACATTCTAGAGAATCTAAGATTTATTAAAATATATATATTCTCCATAAACTTAAAAAATTTAATTGTTTTCAATTTTTTAAGGCGAACCTAATGTTACTTAGAAATTGTCAAGCCATTAAATGAAAAATCACTTAAAAAAACAAACACCGCTAATTAATAAGTTATATCAAAACAGCTTTCAAGAGCCTGTGCACTTGAAGTGCTATCATGACACTAATAACTTTTCCATTTAATAATCTTAATTTGTTGCAATGTTTACTTTATGCAATTAAATGAGTTTCACCTTTCAAAATAACGTTTACAAAAGTAACCAGGATGCAATTAAGCACAATAATTTCTGATCACAGTAATGCTTTCTACTGTTTATTAATATCAATCCTATTTAATATCCATACTAACATTTTAAATAAAAAAGGGATCAGAAAGCTGAAGTGCAAAGTCGTAACAATTTTGGTGCCGCACTTGTCACACATTTTCAGTGTGAAATCAACTCATCACTTCCCTTATGAATGCGAAGAATCATTGCCTGCCTAACGTCGCTTATTTTCTATCCTATTTCATTCATCTAGTACAAATATTCAGTTGATTTGGATATTATACCTAATTCATTTCATTTAATATTACAATTTTTTAAGTAAACTATATGTTGCTATAACTCCGTTCAATTTCTACGTTTTATTTATTAATAAATTTAAACAACATAAAGACTTGAAGACTCGTACGCTGTAAAAATATATTAAATCCTTTTATAAACATCAGCAGCATTTATAAATGATGGGATTATCAACCTTGTGCTCGTGTACCAACAATAATGAGTTTATGACATATCTATAGTACTGTATAGTACTACAGGTACTGTACTCTGCTAATTATAAAATGTACCTTTTAAGCTATAATAGGATAACCAAGACTTGAAATCTGAAACACTTAATTCATACTTTTTAAGCTTTTTTTGAAGTTTGCTCAATAATTTTTTATGCAACCAATTTTGTTAAATAAACTCGTCTTATAATTGGATTAATGTAGTTAATGCTCACCCAATTCATACATATAGTGATGGTAATAATCAATACGCATTAATTTAAAGAATGATTATGAATAAAAAAAAAAGTTAACATAGCGGTAATGGCTATGCGAACACATAACACTACCTAGTGTGGTTTCCAAGATACAAATAAAAAAAGAATAAAATTTAAATATGATTTTTGGCAACTTTTCGATGCCTTTTCGACGTGCAAATTAAAGGTAGTGAAATTATCTATCAAGTAAAGTCTAGCACAGAGCTCAATCTCTTCCGATTCCAAAGATATAAATTAAAAACAGACCAAATTATATCAAAACACTAAGCAGTACCATGTAAATATGGCATGCTCGTCTAAATATGCAAATGAAAGGTATTGAAATTCTCTAATGAATGACAGAGTACATTGAAATTCTCTAACGAATGACAGAGTACATTGAAATTCTCTAACGAATGACAGAGTACATTGAAATTCTCTAACGAATGACAGAGTACATTGAAATACCTATCGTAGATTAGAACAAGTAGTCACATATCTTTTCCTTGATCTATAAAATGACAACATTTATAAGACAACTTCATAAACCAATTTAATACTGTATACCGATACAGTACATACGGTTAAGCGGTCATTACTCAACAGTACGTAATTGGTATGGTTTTCTGTAATTTAGAGATTTTCCTTCACTATTATTGTTTTTACATAATCACAACTTTAAAGAAATGACTTTTTCATCTTTATTGTGGAGTAAAAATCAAAGCCCCTCAAAATTTATAAATCGATAGATATTAAGAATTTTAATAAAAATGGAATTAGTTTAAAAATAATTAAGTTAATGTATTAGTAATCCGCTTATCACGTATTAAACTTTAAATGTAACTTTTAAAAGTTTTATAATTTTATTATAATCATGATTTTGTGGAGTTGTTAACGGAGTCCCACAAGCTGTGCTCAAAAACCGAAACTTACATTCAACCTTACTAACACGATGGAGAAAAACTACGCCATTAAAAATTGTTCGTTACAAATAAGTTCTACAAAGTCATCAAATTTGCAGTCGATTAACTGCACATATGAGATAGAATACTGTCACAAGATCTGAATAAACTATAGTATAGAAAACATATTGGCAATATAAATGTTCGCGTTATGTATTTTGAGTTTTTATAAACAATGCTTAAAAATAATTTATCTCTGTGCTTTGTTAAAATATACTCTAAAAACATTTTGCTTTATGACAAATCGCGCGGTAAAAAGGTTTTGATATCATTCACAATAAAAATTATTACTTAATATGTCGATCCAATTAACTCCAAACATCTGCAGAATATCGTTTCTGGAATTCCATTTTCTTGACGAATGCTACCGCTTCAGATTCAGTCATCTGACCATGCTGAATGCAGATATCTTTAATAATGTTGTGCACATCACGAGCCATGTTTCTTGCATCCCTAATTGTTAAATCATGCCATATTATTTCAAAATACAGTATTATTAAAATCAATTAAAAGTACTTGCCCACAAACATAGATATGTCCCATACTCTTGGGATTAATAACACTCCAAACTTCTTCCGCGTTTTGTTTTAACAAATGAGTTACATATACCTTTTCACCTTGCTCTCTGGAAAAGGCTGTATACAATTTTGTCAAAACGCCTTCTTCCAGATACTTATTTAACTCTTCTTCATAAAGGAAATCTTCTGAGCGTTTACGACAACCAAAATACAATATTGTCTCTCCAACTGGCTTTCCTGTTTTGCAACACACGTAAATCAGAAAATCACTATCTAAAAATAACTATAAACATTTATACCTTGAGCTTTCAAGAAACTTCTTTCCTGAATAAACCCACGGAATGGAGCTACCCCAGTGCCTGGTCCAATAAGAATAATTGGAGTCTGCACTTGAGCTGGAAGACGGAATTGAGATTTACGGACAAAAACAGGAACAATAGGCTTAATGCCATTGTCTGGTCTTTTATCAGCCAACCAACCGGTAGCAACACCGGTTCTTATTCGATTGGTTGGTGTTTCGTACTTTACTAAAACAGCAGTTACGTGTATGATATTTGGGTGTATCTGAAAAGTATTAGTTAAACATACGTCGCTAATCCAACAATTATAATTCAGACACTTTACCTTGGGGGAAGATGAAATTGAGTAGTAACGAGCTTGTAATCGAGGAAGCAGCTCACAAAGATGATCCAAAGGTGGTTTTAACGATGGGAGATCTTCTAAAATGTCGACTATATTTCGGCATTTGTCAATCACCCATTCATGATATAGAGCCTTTAAAGAGATGAATGAAATTTAATACTACTGATAACGATTAGTAATATTATGCTAACTACAAAGTTCAAAATAGTTCATTATCACTATAATTAGCGTCATGTGAATAATTTAATATGCGCAATAAAATTACGAATGCTATGATTCAATTAAAGCCAAATTAAAACGATCAAAAAATCACATTTCTTTAACTGTTACTATATGCAGTTAATATTGAATTAACATACTTTTCCTTCAGGTGCACTTGAACCCATTTTCATAAGCATTTGTTTCTCTTCTGGATTGCTAGCATAGTCTGCGATCTCTTTTAACACGTGAGTGTAAGGGATACATGAAATGTCCAAGTAGTAACTCAAAGCGGTACGATACGAGCAAGGACAAGGAAATGGATTCTTCCGATGTGAATCACCTACAAATAATTAAACAATTGTTGATAAAATAAAGTCAAAAACCAAATAATGTCGTTAATTAACATACTATCAAGGCTAACAAGAGATATCACTTGATCCAAATCTACACCCAGCAATTCTCCTATTCTATTTACTTTATCAGAATTATTAATTGGATAAACTGCAACATGGTCGCCTGCTTCATATCTTGAAAATCCCAATTCTTATGTTAAAAGTTGTACAATTATAGTTTAATTGTTTATTAACCTTATTTTGGAATCGGTTATATCAATTTCAATGTGCATACAGGAACGGTCGCCACCTCTATGCAGCTCACGGTTTGCAGTTATTGATGCCAAAAATGGATTTTTTGCATCAAATGGCCTTTTAAACAACAACAAAAATTATTTTAATGCATTTCGAATAGCACACATGTACTTTTCTTACGGTCTTTGAGATTTCAAGGAACCAAGTCTAGTAACTTCTCCAGTGTATATTCTATCTTCTGCAACATCCGTTGGAATGACCAACTTGTACTGCCTCATGCTGATCAAAAATTTAAATTAAAATTTTAAATATACATTGTTGACTTTTAAAGTTATTTACTTGACTTCCACTCCCGTACTGTGTAAACCAAAGTGTTCACAAACAGATGGCCAGAATCGTTCTTTCCATGTTATAAAATCTTCCTCTAAACTAAAATTACCCAAATTTAACAACTTCAAATGTGGCTAAATCGATAATTGCTTACTTTCCATCATCGTCACCCTGTCCAAGTTCAAAAATCCTAGTACCTCCTAATTCTTCCAACTTTTTATCGACAAAAATACCCATAGCATTGTAATGCTCATAAGTTTTGTTTCCCAAACCGAAAACCTTATAAATAGATTTCCTTACTATATAAAATTAAAAATAGTTGACATGTTTAATTTTTACTGCAAAGTTGAGCCCCGCAAGATCTCCTTGTCCAGACGTGAGAAAATCATTAAAATTTTGTGCATTATCAGTTGGATCTCCTTCACCATATGTAGCCATACAAAATATCGCAAAAGAATTTTCAATTTCAGATAGCCTACCAAGATCCTCCTACACATTAAACATTCACGATCACTTATTCACAAATAGAATGCATTTTCATAGTTTTATATACCATTTCGCATTCTTCAGGATCAGAAACCATTCCTTTTAAACCATATCGACTTGCCTCTTTTGCTAAACGACCTGCGAATTCTTCAGCAGTTCCAGTTTGAGAGCCATAAAATACAACTACGTTTCGTCCCTATAAAACAATAAATTTTAATAACTTTATTAGTCAAGCAATCTTTTTTTGATAGCTTACTGAGGATTTCATTTTTGCTATAAAACTATCTCCATTTATATCGGTCTCATTAGATGGTCTAAACATGAAAGCAAAGATTAAAAAATAATAAGCAAAATATTTACGTCGAAAAAACACAAAGTAAACCGAGTGACTTCAAACTAAATACATCGTACTTACTGTACTACATGGTACAGTAATAAAAAGTTCTGGTGAGTCAATTCATAATATTAAATAAAAATATTTACAGCATAGAAAATGAAGTGTCTTTGCTTTCGTTGCTTGTTTGTTTTCGCAATTTGAAGTATAGAATTCCGGCGCTTCCTACAATTAAAGCAGTGACTAGCATCATTTCGGTAGTAAAAAATTCCTTCGCTACATAATCAAGCACTTCCTCGGCGGCCATTGTGGAGATTTTATAAGGTCCTTGTAAAAGAAGAGCTGTATAATAATAATGAAAATACTAAAATGACTTGCATGAATTAACCTATGTAAATAATAATCAAAAAAATAGGATACGAAAGGATTACTAATTAATGATAATTCGGACGTCTAAACTAGTATAATTTTACAAAAATCCTCCGTCGCTCGTCCCATTTAATAACATACAACACTGTATTCACAGCGAAATCAATGTAAAATTACGTCGTTGATAACCTTGATAAGTAATCATGTGTTTTATTTCTGGCACAAATTCAACAGCTTATCAAATTTTAAGCGACGTGCGAGCATTACATTTTTTATTTGTACTTGAAATCCGAACCACAAGCTCGTTAACTTTTGGTCCTTAAACAACACTTACGTCGAATACAAGCAGAGCTTTACACAATGATCAACACATATTATTTTAACTTCAGGTGTCATATCTCTACTATTTAGCTTCAGTTTAGTAACATTAGTTAGGAAGTCATGTGTCCTAAATTATAATTAGTTTACACCCACGAACAGGTTGCTGGAATTAGTACTTCTTTACCCGCTGCAGTACATATCGTTTGATTTACACTTTTACTCACTATTTACATCCCAATTTTAACATAAATGATAAGTAATAAATCTTGTAATATTAACAATATTCTTCACAAACTATTAAATATACTTACTTAACTAATTTGGTCGTCACTAAACTTCTCCACACTTCCGCGACGTCTAAGAGATCTACGTCCTCAATTCCGCTTCTCTTTCTGGGCCTTCTGGCGTAGTTGCGTAACCACTTGTAACTAGTGCGCTTGCGTTAGCTCAAGGTCATCACCAATGCCAACTGGTAGATTACATAGTTTCTCAAGCTTAGAGAACCCAAAGGCATAGACCATTTCGAATGGCGTTTTTGCTTTAAAGTTTAAATATGTATACAGCTACAATATTGAAATAACTACCAGTTACAATTACACGAGATTTAAGCAATTACAGTTAAATGATCCATATGCAATTTTAAAGAAAGAAATTTATGTCCGTTTTAATTTCACGACCAGAGAAGTACTGTACTTTACATTGGATAGAAAATAATGCAAACTCATTTTATTTGAAATGTGGCTCACTAATAGAAGTTTGCCGATCTATGTAACGATTATATTAGATTGCATGTTCTTCACCTTTATATTAATGTTTATCGATTTTAAAAATCGTGGCTCAATTTATAGAATAAAGTAGTATAACGGCATGAACTTCATGAAGATGATAATTATCGCATTTATATTTTAAAGGTGTAATTATACATGAAAACGTCATATAATTATTTAAAATACGAATGCAATTCTTTAAATTTGTTAAACCCAACTAAATTTTACTATTAATTCAATTTCAAACTAGTTTCTTTAGTGTAAGACCGGTATTATATACTTTCTCATTTTTGTTTTTCTTGCGTTCAACAATCTGTATAATTATTACCATAATAATTAAATGAAACCCCAATTTAATATTAGAGATTCTATTCGTTTATGAAAATCATTCTGAAAACAAATATTATATTGTATGCAAAAATCACCAAAATTTCAAGCGTTTTTAACGTCTCTAAAACCTTGTAATTAAATTATAATTGATGCTAACGGTTTTTTCAGCGTCTTGAGTTCTCTCAAGTTTATTCAATAAGCTTCTTGGCTTTAAAAAACCTTCTCAGGTACAAAACTTGCCACGTAGCTAAACCCATCAGGCAACACATGGAAAATACGCTGAAATACAGGACACGAGAGTTTGTTGATTCTAAGATGCACCAATTCAAATTAGCAACATTAATCTATAACTATAATACAGTATTAACAACGACTACCATTTGTATCTCTCATTTCTTCTTCACGTTGTCTCATAAATGCAAAATCTTTAACAATTGAATCAGATAAATCTTCAAGTCGTCTCAATTCCACTTCCAAAGGTTTCAGTTTTGCAGACTCGGCAATCTGTTACGATTAATATGCATTTAAAACTTTGTAAAATATAACATGCAAAATACATACAGCATCATAACTCTTAGCTTCCACTCCACGTTTCATATTGAGCGTAACTTCTCGATGGTTTCCTGTACCTCCAGTAATCATTTTGGAGGAAAAACAAATCTCAAAAATGTCATATGCGTCGGTTGTGAAGGCAAATTTTCCTTTATTAGAATCTTCTCGCTGTACTAATGTGTGTCCCTTGCTATCAGTAACCTATTAGACGGATAACACCACACATAACTAAGCCGGTGTCTCAAATTGAAAAAAAATATTGACTTTTTACCCTCAATTCAAGCTTTTGGTCTGGAGCATCTGACGAGTCATATTCACCTGTCACTAGGACACCTTTATGAATTTCTTCTTTTAGGCATTTTTTCGAATTTGCTGCTAATCTAAACATAAGACCGTTGCATTGTACTATCACAAAGCACGTTAATACCGCCACGAAAATTAATTTCATTCTCATGAAAAGCATAAAAAATTAAAATTATATCATCCACTAACAACAAACATTACACAAGCCCATTTAACAAGTTCAACGTGGCTCAATGTTGCCAGATTTGTCAATTCTGTAAATTCACACATTTTAATACTCAATTATCTATACTATAAAAATATCTTAAATAATACATTTTAAATGTTAATAGGTAACGCTTTAAAAATGTGCATTATCTATGTATTTTAAAAATTAATTACTTAAAGATGCAATGAATCAAAATTAAAGACGGTTAAAAATTAGCAGCACTGCAAACTTATAGCGCTTTGATGACGCTGACAAAAAGCGTTATATTACTAGCGAGTTTTTGCGCAGCTTCTTGTTATGGCATTATAATAAAATAAATTTATAATATGGAGGGAACTTTCCTTATTTTGAACTTATTGATTAATACAGTACAATTTAAGTCCTGAAGTATAAATGAGACACAAAAGTAAAATAAATGAACAATGTAAAAACCTTTTAACATATTGTTTCGATTATACTTCTAATGTATTGGTTAAGAATTTTATTATTATAAATAAAGGTTTAATAACTATTTTAATACCGGTACAAGCAGGAAATAACGCTTAAATACAGTTTGTTTTATTCATAATACTAATATTTTATTAATTTTTGCATCTACTATTTATACATAATTGAATAATGGTACATTTCTAACGTTTAAACAGTTACTATATGTTTGATAATCATCAGTCAATGTTCGGTATAATAAATATTCTTATTTATACAGTAAATCACAATGTTTAATCTACTTTAAATGACTTTCCAGTGGGTTTGACAGCATACAGAGCGATTCCTATTACGCCGGTCATCAGACCTTTGCCAACAACGTTCCAGAAAGTGTTTGAGCTATAAAGTTTAATCATAAAATATTTAATACAATTATCATATATAAGAACAACACCTAAAAAAACTTACTCAGGTTTCAAAATAGAGCTTTCAGATTCAATAAAATATTTAGTAATTGGTGCAGTTTTTTCTAATATCAAAGATGCCGACTGTCTAGAATCTCGACGCTCATTTTGACGATTTTCTGCTGCTCTGCGTTCATCGGCATTAAATCTTCTACGTTCATCGGACCGACGTTCAGATATTTCCAAACGCCTAGCCTCAATACTACGTCGCTTTGAAATGTCCTCGTCAACACGTCGTTCCGTTGTATCCATGCGTCGATGTTCATTGGATTCTGTTCTTCTATCAGAAGTTTCTGAACGTCTGCGTTCTGTACGTTCCACACGGTTTTCAGCCAATTCCATTCGTCGGCGGTTGTCCATGCGTATCTCAGACTGCTCCAACTGTTGGCGAGATTGTTCTCGGCGATGCTCTGATTCGGTTGTTCTTCGTTCAGACGATTCTTCACGTTTACGTTCATTGTCATTGCGGCGTTCAGATCTGTCCATTCGTCGGCGTTCTTCTGAACGTTGTTCAACTGATTCAGAGCGACGACGATCAAATCGTCGCTCCGACTGCTCGTTTCTTCTGCGTTCATCAGACCGGCGGTCGGTGACTTCTGAACGGCGGCGTTCACCATTAAGTCGTCGTTCTGCCAAGTCCATTCGTCGACGTTCATCTGAAATTCTTTCAGTTGATTCGGAACGTCGACGCTCGTCGTTAAAACGTCGCTCAGGCGACTCAATGCGTTTGCGTTCATCCGCAATTCTTTCAGTTGATTCAGAGCGTCGACGTTCGTTGTTAAAACGTCGCTCAGACGACTCAATGCGTTTGCGTTCATCTGCAAATCTTTCTGTAGATTGAGAACGTCGACGTTCATCAAATCTACGTTCAGATGAATCCAATCGTCGACGGTCGTTGGCCGTTCTTTCAGTTGATTCCCTTCGTCTTTCATCTTGACGTTGTTCAGATAATTCTGATCGTCGCTGCACTGTCATACGGCGTTCATTAGCGTCGATTCTTGAGGGAATGGTTCGCCTTTGGTCATTGGCGGCCAAGTGGCGATTGCCACTAACAACAGAATGGCGTTCTTCGGTATTTGTAAAGCCAGTCGATTTCGATATTGGGTCAGTTCTTCTATAGTTAAAATCCAGCGCCCCTGAAGAGCGTTGGGAAACACTGTCAGCAAAACAGCTAATCGCTGTAGTTAGAGAATAGCAAATGACGACGATCAAAAGCCCATTGATGCAAGAGTTTCCAATGGCCATTACACTACTACATCGAAAAATTTATTTAAAGAAAAATTAATGAAGTATAGCTTACTATTAAAAAAACCCAACAAATGTACAATTGCATTGAAAACGTTAGAAATAAAATCAAAGTTGAAACTCACCAAAAGTTTTTTTTATAGCTGCGAATATAGACGATTGAAACTGTTTTCCAGCAAACGATGAAACGATTTTGACTTTACTCCAGAATTTTGAGCTGCTTTTATACCAAAAATAAGCCACGTCTTCAGCCAATGGCAATCGTGAGCATTATAAGAAAGTCATTAATAACAAAACCCGTAAATACCGTCAATGACGTCACAAACTTTGCCATTGTCACCAAAATTATCAATCGTATTTCGGCGCCAGTTACACAGAGTTAACCTTCAAACTATTATAATGACAGAAGAAATTAAAAGTGTAGTGTAAAATCGAGATAAGGGCCGAAATTTGTTTTTTTTGGGGAAAACTTTTCTGACGTCAACAAGCCACAATGATGCGTGGAAATGCGAGATAAAAGGTCCTCTTCTATTGGAGAGTGATTTATAACAACATCATTTGTCGTTCGCTATCAGTTAAGAAACAGTTCCACGCATTTTAATGCTCGTCGACTTTTTCAGTCATTGAAAGTATCAATGGCAGATTATAATTTTTTACGGATTAAACTATAAAATGGTGTTCTATCAGCGGCAAACAGATGTTCACGGATTTCTTTTAACAATTCTTTTAATTTCATAAAAACTTTTACGGTTTTACTTTGAAATACGAGTAAACCAGCAATAACGGATTTAAAATGCGGTTGAAAACTTATAACAAATTATTAGCGTATACCAAGTAATAATTAAAAGATAACACAACAATAACGAATGCTCAATAACCTTTAAACCAAAACACATATATTTTATTGATTTCATATTAAACTCAATGATCTGTATACTGAAAAACTCAACATTAAATCGTAATTAATATACTGTATAACCCAAATTTAGAGTCAACTACGCAATAATTTAAAAACATACAATTGTAAATAGTACAAAGTAAACAATAAACAGTACATCTACCGACGAAATAACTTACATGTGGCAGAAACTGCCCTAATATTTTAATGAAATTGTAATAATTTAGTTAAATTTTATAAATGTAGTTTGATTTAAAGGTTTATGGTGTAGCTCAGCAATAACAATTCCAGAGGCACTAAATTTGGATTTTAAGCTTAAAACTGAATACTAAAAGCTAAATATGGTTTAAAAACAAAAAAGCTTAAAATTTGAGTTTTAAAGCACTAATGTATAGCTAAACATACTTCATTATTTTCTAATTTGTTATTCCAAATTCGACATTTCATAAACACGATGTTACAACAGTTGTGAAACAAGCATGAAAAAGCTGTTCAAGCAACATTGCTTCATTAAAGTAATGAGTTGGTCATCCCTGATCTTTAAATATAATATTATTCCTCCTTATAGTTCAGAAAAAAGATAAACACTTTGTATTTCATTGTAACCGCAGAAGTTTGGTCTGTCATTGTTAGTTATCAAAAATACTTTATATGCTCGTAAAATCCACATTATAAGAATAATTAAATTACTAGTGTTACACTAAAACGCAAATAAAATTCAAATACGCGCAAAATGATATCTAAAATAATATCTCTGAAAATGATATGAATCCAATTTAAAGCTATAATTTACATAAATGATATTCTTCGATCGACTAGTTGACATAATATAAATTCAACTGGAAAAGAAACATTTTAAAATTGCAACTGATCCATTAGAATCACTTACAATTGCTCAACAAAAACCTTTTTTTAGCAATCGAGTGAGATTCAATGGATGTGTAATGTTAATGCTATAAGAATTCTACGACCACGTGGAATTTCGTTTACAATGGTTCGGTTGAATATAAAATCGTTTTCAATTTACACCTCTATAATATACTGTCAATTAAATAACTTCAATAGTATTAACAAGGCCTAGCAATATACACCGTCGCATTTTAAGTAACGAACAATATTTAACAGTCGTTGCGACTAAAAAACCGGTTATTAACAATTATTAAAATTTCTGATCTACCGACCTTGTACTTCACTAAGAGTATTACCTTTCTATTAAAATAATTTTAGAATGTTTCGTTATCATCGCACTCGTTTGTCCAGTGTCCAAAAACTGTATAATATTACCAATATCATAAGAAAATACGTTTACATATATATATTACACTATAAAAAAACTTACTTTCACATATTTCACAGTATGGTCTTTCCTGATTTCGCTGTCCATGATGTTGAGTAGGCGGTGGACTGTCACTCGATTCTTGTCGAGGACAGTCTTCGGTTTCATGAACATCAAACATGTCACATATATCACAGAACATTCGTGGTGGCTTTGGAATCTTAATTGCATTTCTGTCACGATAATAAAAAATAGAGATGTTATTTAACGTTCAACTGAATGTTCATATTCGAATAATTACAAGTTAACATCTGAGCCTGTGTCTAAATGTCCATTTGCTCCAGTTTCAAGTAAATGTAATCTAGATTGATAATCGTCCACCTTCTTTTGCATATCCACAATAACCGAATTTAAGAAATCCACCTAAAATCAAACACACATAAAATGTCATCATAAAATAAATTAAGAAATGTCAATACTAAAATGATCATTTGTAAAATACAAATTAAAGCTACCTGTGCTTCTAAAGCTTCTTTTTCTTCAATAAGCTGAGAAGCAACATTGTTGCCGTTGGTAACAATTGGAGTTTTCTCCTGTTGCAATAATTTCACATTTTCTTTCAAAGCATCTTCCAATTTAGCTCCTTTAATAGCAATTTCTTGTCTTAAGACAATAACCTAAAAACAACAACATTTAAAGAAACATGCATTGGTTATTTAAACAGTCGGCTAACTTCAGCCTGCAGTTTCTGAGTCTCCGCTGACTGTTGCTCAAGAAGAATTCTTGCTGTATCTGCTAAATCATGCGCAGTGTCTTTTTCACTCTCAAAATCTTTCAGCATTTGCATTTCTTTTGTCACAGCTTCAGAAATTTTTTCTTCATATATCCTTAACTTCGAATCCAAATTTTTGACCGATAGGCTAAGCGCTGGTATTTGAATATTTTCTTCGTTTAATTTCTTAATTTGATCCTCCCTTATTTGCAAATCGTTATGATATTTAGCAGCTTTATCTACAACGTCTTGTTTTAAAGCAATAATCTGTAAATAAACAATAATTAAAATAAAGTATTCCATTCATTTGAGCGTTTAACAATTATGCTAACTTCTGTCTGCAACTTTTGGACCTCTGCTGACTGTTGCTCTAAAAGAATTCTTGCAGTATCCGCTAAATTATGCGCAGTATTATTTTCATTCTCAAAATCTTTCAACATTTGCATTTCTTTTGTCGTAGCTTCAGTTATTTTTTCTTCAGCTAACTTTAATTTTAATTCCAAATTATTGGCCCATTCTTTAAGTGAAGGAATTTGAGCGTTATCTTCATGTAACTTGCTAACTTGTTCTTCGCTTATTTGCAAAGCTTTATGATATTCTTCTAATTTACTCTGTTGGAGCTCACTTAATAATACATTTAAATGTTAATCTAAGAAAGTCTAATAGTAATTTTGTAAAATCTTACATGTGAGTTTTGAGATTCTGAACCGTAATATCATCCAGTTTAGATTCTTCAAGTTTTTGCTGCAAATCCATTTGATAATTAACAAATTCGCCTTTCAATCGTTCAATTTCTCCTTTTAATAATTCTACTTTCTCTTCTCTCTTGTTCATTTCTACATTTTGAGCTTCCCTTTCTACATTTAGCTGTTCAATTTGTTTAAAAAGTTGTCTATTATTAGCTTCAAGTGCAGTCATGGATCCAATTTTGTCTTCCATTTGTTTGATTTTTGAAACATGAGACTCTTTTTCAGCTTTCAATAATTCAATTTCCGAATTTAACTGCTTATTCGTCAATTCGATAGAAGCAATTAGCTGCGACATCTACCTCACAAAACAATCGAATATTAGTCAATCATTAAGTATGTTAAGTGCCAGTAAATTACATCATGTTTTTCTTTATGAAGGCAGCTTAGTTCATTACGAACATCTGTTAAACCTTGCTCAGCGGAAGCGACGAGCATCTCGCCCATTTTTCTTGCTTCACCTGACCGTTTCTTCTCTTCTTCCAATTCGGAAGCCATTTTTTTCAACTCATTCAAATTAAAATGCAAATCATTCTTTAGTTTTTCTATTTCAAACTCAGATTCACGTTTTTCAGTTTCCAACTTCAACTTCCATTTCTCTTCCTCACCAGTCTTAATGATCAAAACAAAATATTAAAACTAGTCTATATTTGCTAAAATCCACATACTAATAGATTTTGAAGCTCTAATTTATGTTGCGATTCAACTGCTTCAGTTTCTTCTCGATTAAGTTTAACTGTTCGTTTTAGTTCGTCTTCTAGCTGACTGCGCTGATTTTGTGATTCCTCCGATTGTCTAATCATAAGAAATACTTTTAGCATGCTAATAAAATTGTTAAATCCATACTGCTCTACTTTTCAATTTGTCTTAGTTGTTCATTCAATCTACCAAGTTGAGCAGAACTATCACCAGAGCATCGCAGTTGCTCTGCAATTTCGCTTTCCTGATAGAAAAATCAATAATTATTAAGAAAATACTCCATAGAAAAACAATTAATATCAATTACAAATTTTGCTTTTTGCTGCACATATTTTTCTTCACTCAGTTGCAATTTAATCACTATTTCGTCGTGATCTTTCTGTTTTTCAGTCAGTTCTTTTGTGACTATATTTGACCGCTTCTTCTCTTCTTCCAACTCTGAAACCAATTTCTTCGATTCATTCAAATTAAACTGCAAGTCCTTCTTTAGTTTTTCTTTCTCAAGCTCAAATTCACGTTTTTCATTTTCCAACATCAACTTCCATTTCTCTTCCTCATCAATCTGAATAACCAAAACAAGATATAAACACTAGTTCAAATTTGCTAAAATCCACGTACTAATCGATTTTGAAGATCTAATTTATGTTGCGATTCAAGAGCTTCTATTTCTTCTCGGTTAAGTTTAACTTTTCGATTTAGCTCGTCTTCTACCTGACTGCGCTGATATTGTGATTCCTCCAATTGTCTAATCATAAGAAATAGTTTTAGCATGCTAATAAAAATGTTAATTCCATACTGCTCTACTTTTCAAGTTGTCTTAGTTGTTCATTCAGTCGACCAAGTTGTGCAGAATTATCACCAGAACATCGAAGTTGCTCTGCAATTTCGCTTTCCTGTTAGAAAAATCTATTGTTATTAAGGAAGTACTCCATAGAAATACTATTAACACCAATTACAAATTTGGCTTTTTGCTGCACGCATTTTTCTTCACTCAGCTGAAATTTAATCTCTAATTCATCGTGGTTTTTCTGTTTTTCAGTCAATTCCTTTTCAACTTCACCTGACCGCTTCTTCTCTTCTTCCAACTCAGAAACTAATTTCTTCGATTCAATCAAATTCAACTGCAATTCATTCTTCAGTTTTTCTATCTCAAACTCCGATTCACGTTTTTCACTTTCCAACTTCAACTTCCATTTCTCTTCTTCATCAGTCTGAATAACCAAAACAAGATATAAACACTAGTTTAAATTTGCTAAAATCAACATACCAACTGATTTTGAAGCTCTAATTTATGTTGCAATTTAAGTGCATCAATTTCGTCTATATAATGATTCATTTTTCTTTTTAGTTCGTCTTCTACCTGACTGCGCTGCTTTTGTGATTCATCCAATTGTCTAATTGTAAGAAATACTTTTAGCATGCTAATAAAAATGTCAAACCCATACGATTCTACTTTTCAAGCTGTCTTAGTTGTTCATTCAATCGACCAAGTTGTGCAGAATTATCACCAGAACATCGAAGTTGTTCTGCAATTTCACTTTCCTGTTAGAAAAAACTGTAGTTATTAAAAGTGCTTTATAGTAACACAACACTAATTACAAATTTTTCTTTTTGTCGCAGGAATTTCTCTTCACTTAGCTGCAATTTTAACGCCAGTTCATCATGATTTGTCTGTTTTTCAGCCAGTGCTTTTGTAAGCTGCTCAATTCTATTCTTCGCTGTCGTTATTTCAACTTTTAATTCTGCACATTATACCATAGTAAAAGTCATTAAGATATGCTGATTGGGATGTACCAAATAAAGATTTAAATAGCATGAAACATGAAGAAGACATTACCGTTGAGAATAGCACCATCCTTTTGTATAGTTTCATCTCTTGTCCTATTAGCCTCTTCTTCTCTTCGCTTACAATCCATTAACAACCGAGCATTGACATCACTTAATTCTTCAACATGTTTTGATTTTAGCTGTAATTCAGTTGATAATTCACGATATTGACTTTCTGCGGTTACCTGTAATCAAAAACATACCACGAAGAGTTCTAAAATGAATCAAGCTGGGTGAAAATATACACAGTAACTCACAATTTTGCTTTCCAAATTGTGTATAGTGTCTTCATATTCCTTTAATTTATGTTGCATGCTTTCTATATCGTCTGCATATTTAGCTAACATTTCTTCGTTCTGAAAATTCTAAAATAATAGAAAGTCAAAATACAATTTAAAAATTGATGTTATAATAATAAAATATTACAAGTTGAGATTCGCGTTCGAGTTGTTCAGCCCTTGCTCTTTCGTTTTCATACTTCTCTTCAAGTGTTTTTACTAGCAACTCCTCATCGCCTTTTGAACACTAAATATCATTACAAAAAATTATTAATCTAAAATAACAAACAAGATTTTTATTTGTTACTTCAATATCTGCTCGCGTAATTGATTCTTCTTCCAATCGAAATAAGAGATCTTCATTTTTTCTAATAAAAAAATTTAATTTAGTATGCAGAATCTTTAAATCATATGAATGTGGGTTACCTTTTCTCTTCGTCCAATTGGTTAATCAATTGACTATTTTCTGCTTCTTTAGCTTCTGTTAATTCTTTAAATTGATTAATTTTCTGTTCTGCATCTTCTTTAAACCTTTGATACTCAGCTTTAATTCCAGATAAAGTTCTTTCTGACTATACAAATATAAAATAAATGTAATTTACCAATAAAAATATAAATATTACAGTATATACTTCTTCTAGCTGGGATGCCGTTTTAGCTACATCGGCCATCTCCAGTTCACGTTCTCTAATTAACTGCTCAATATGTTGTTCCTTTTCTTTCAAAGCTCCCTGCAAGTTATTTCCACCCACTAATCAGATTTTACTTATACTTTTCTTAAAATATTTTCCGTACGGTAGACTACTGATACCAATTTGCTAGTATAATTTTATTTTAATCAAAAAATTAACCCAAGTTTCAATGTACAACTTAAAGCGCTAAATAATTCAAACTTATGAAGATTTTAATTAAGTTATAATGAAGTTATTCATTAAGAGTATGTTGTAACTAAATGCATGTTCTAAAACTTAATATTGAAGAATTCGGTGATTGCGTAGAAATATTCCAACAAATTCATCAGGCGACCCATGTATAAAGACCAGGTTCAAAATTAGTCAAAACTTTCTTTAAAAATAAAATCAAAACAAAATTAGCACCAAAATCAACAAAAATCATCAGTAGTTTTTTAGGAAAAATTTTGAAATATTAATATAGCAATGTTAAACAATAGGAATATAAAACTATAAGAAAGTTTGATTACTAAGATTTAAGTACAATTGAAGTGTACATGAAAACATCGAATCGTTAAAGCGAATTGAAGAATATGAACGAAATATCGTAGACTGTAGGTAGGAAGCAGAACAGAACAGCCACCTTTGACAGCCACCTGATAAAATCAATGTAAAAAAAATCTCTCACGTCACAATCACTCAAATCATCAACTATCAAATTAAACTTTTGCCCAATTTGTTAAAAGCAATAGTCGAAAAGCTGTTAATAATGTCAAATTAAATGGTACCAAAAGTCACCGCGGATAAATAGAAAACTAGAGAATATTAATAAAAAAAAAATAGTTTCTACCTGCATAGCTGTATGAGTAGCTGTAACTGAAGGACCGACACGAGAAGGTTTCTGCAAAAAAATAATTTAGAACCACGAAAAATTATTACATTCAGAAATATATCAAATCTACCGATGATGCAGTTAATGCATTGACTCCAAGTCTTGGTTTCGAAGCCATTGATCGAGATGCACTTGAAGTTGTTGAACCGATAGTGTTGACCGACTCTTGACTACCCACTCGCCTTGGAGTAGCACCTACTTTTTTTGGCGTTGGTAGAGGTGCTTTTGTTGCTGATGGGCGGCGATATTTGCTAACTTTAGCTACGGGGGCAAATAAACCATGCTTCATGGTACAAGTAAAGTATCTATAACATAAACATTAAAGTTCTATTTGAATGAACTTATTAAAAAAAATTTACGATTACCTTTTATCACTAACAGATCCATCATTTTTGCCAACCGGATCATCTAGCTCTACGCCTGCCCATTCACCAGCTGCAAAATCAGTTGCTCCCAAATAACGAAGAACTCCAGTTTTGTTTCCGCTAGCACTAGCAACGGTTACTTTATCCCCTACACGCAGCATTCCATCAAGCGACGGAGTGGAACTTCGAGAAGCTGCCAATGATGCTCTGGATGTTGACATTGGTTTAGGCGATGCTGACCGAATAAATGAGTTGCCTTTAAATAGAAATTATAATTCTTAAATTCACATATTCAAAATTTTCAGCATCCACATTTTGGAATGCAAACAAAATCGAAATGTACTACCTAAAGTAGTATCTAAAGCTCCATCTGCCATCAAGTGCAGAAGTGGCTCTCTAGTAAGTTTGGTGAGCCGAGAGAAAACTCCTTTTTTCGGTTCACATTGGAAATATTTAACACCAGCCACAGTTCCGTCGTTCTTTCCAATTGGCTCGTCCAAGACAACACCAGCCCATTCACCTGGCGCAAATTTAGTTTCACCAATGAATTGAATATATCCAGGTTTGGTTCCTCCAACCCACACTCGATTGCCGACCATAAAATCGTCCGTATTCTCGGTCAGTACACCACCAACGCCTTTGGAATTGCAAGTAAACAAAACCCACAACAATTATAAACTTAAGCTAGCACCAATCTCTCATCTCTAAAAGTAAATATTTCATTGATCATTTTACCAACAATAATTCTTTAACAACTGATTTAAGAGCTAAAATGCAAAAACAAATTTAAAATTTATAAATTTCATTTAAAATATAAAAATGCTCTTTACGCTGCCAAAGCCAGTAATTAATAATAAACAATATTTCAAAACGGTAATGACGTCAATCACGTTAATTATTACGATCACGTAATTTTCTTTCAAACATTTTATAGTAAAAGGTCATTGAAGTTAAGAGAACAAGTTGAAATCGGTTATTTTAAGGGAGTTTTGGCGTTCAATGGCCAATGAAGAGATAAACATGAAGTAAAGTGGATGTTTAAAAATTAAAATTTCCATAAATAACCAAAGAATGGTGATTGTAATAATTGTGAAGGAGTGCCTTCAAACTATGTTTCTTCACAAAATAATAAAAAGTAATAAACTACCGCCCACGTGGATACTTAAATACGTAAGACATCTATTGACTATAAAAGGAAACAATCGAGGACAAATAAAGTTTGACACATGTTTATAAAATTGTTGATAAAATGACAATAAATGACACAAAATAATTTAAAACACAACAAAATATCAGCTGATAGTGTAAATATTGCAGACTGGGTAAACTTACTTGGAGACGATGAGCGACTGATATTTAAATCACTTGTAGAACCAGAGATGGAACTTGGTTTGGCTATTTTGGACGGTGGCCGAAGCCCCGACGCTTTTCCACTCAGCATTCTACAATGTCTGATTCCTCCTCCTAGCAAACGCAGATGTAAAGAAAATACAAAAATAAACTTTTTCTCTCAAAAAGCAGTTGTGTCTCAACACAACATAGTCTGAGTTGTTTTCTACCAGATGACTAATTGTAAATGTTTGGCTTCTTATTCAAGTGTGCTGGTGCTCAGCTGCTGCCTACAGAAGTCGTCGACGATTGGTTTAGAACCGGTCTAAGTATTTCAAACACAACACCATATACGTAGGATGGGCCCAACAAAGTTTACCGATTCAGCCTGTAAAAGAAACAATTTAATTTTTTTAAAAAATGCTACTGTTATGCAATCGATGATTCGAAACCTTCGTCTCAAGTTCAGATTTTTTGTTACCAAACGTGTAACGACTATAAAAAATTGTTATTTATTTTTTACAACAAGATTTAATTTGTGTTAATGTTTTAAGTGGGCCTAAATTATTCCAGACCACACCTTAGCACATGACATTAGAACAGTTTGCCAAACTTTGTATGGCCTGAATTTCAATTTCAACCCACGTCAAACTTAACTCCGAATAATAATACTTCAAAGCTTTAAATGTTTTTGTTTATCCAAGAAAAAACAAAACATACAATTTAAGTTGGCTGTTGGCCTAAAATAAAGGCAAGTTTTAAACCAAATTTGGAAAATCATTATTGATTCTCTTTATGCAATACGAAAAAACATGTTTTTGAATAATAACCAAAACAACAAATCCTAATTTTTTTAGTATGCAAAATGTTTTCATTCAACATTATAAATCATGAAAATCCAGAATGACATTAATTGGCCAAAGTTAAGAAGCAAATCAAAACTTAGTATTTAAAAGTTCTGATGCCATGTAAAAGATAACTGTGAGGTTTGCATTACATCACGTAGATTTAACATTACAATTGCTAACTACTTAAACAAGTACATTTGTAAACATTTTCTCAAGGGCAAAATCAGTGGTTTGCATTAATCAGTTGTAACCCAAATGGAATTATATTTGATCTTTTTAGGTCATTTATGTCCCCATTCTTAAGTGATGCAATTACTTCACGACAAACAATTGTCAATAATGTAATCACAATCTGCTGTTAATAAACCAACGATAAACCCGTACAAACTTCTTAACTTAAACGCCTACAAGAAAGTACAAATAAAAACAATGACATCGAGACTTAATAAAAAGTATAATAATACGGTACTGTACTTTTTGAGCTTTACTAAACTCAATGGGAACTGAAATGATTTTAAGTTAAATCACATTATTAACATCTTACAATACAGTATGTACTACATCAAAATCGCTTATCTTACAAGTATTTATAGCAGGTATGCGAGTATTATCGTTACAATACGATAAATTAAAAATGTTGTTACTATTTAATTGGCAATTCTAGAAGAACTAGATTTTGATTTACGATACGGTGTTAATAATGTAAAAAGAATGTTTACTAGAAAACAAAATGTGCTAATCGATATTTTTTTGTAATCAAACGATATCATAACACAATTCTTCTATAATAGGCATTTTTTTTTTTTACTAAATTCATCATTTACAGTATATGTCGTAAGTCAAGTACTGTAATTTTACAATCACAAACAGTCGTAAAAATAACTACATGAATCATAATCATGTTCAACGTTTGAAGGAATTATAAGTAAGATTAATACTATAATATCTTATGAATGAAAAGGATTAAATAAAAAAAATTCCCTGGGCAAATTCTGTAAGTTCTTGTAATAAGAACATCACAACATTAAATTCTTTTGTATTATTTTCAATTTGCTTTATTTATAATGCAAATTAATTGAAACCAATTTCGAACGCTTATTATTAAGTTACTTCATGTTCATAACCACAATGTTCTCGGACATTAACACACTTTTCTTTAGAAAGTAAACGAATTAAGGTTTCCTTATTTAAGAAGCATAAATTTAGGGGGCCTATATTTTTGATTTCTATGAAATTGTATGCATATAAATTACTGTAAAAGTTTGAAAAAAATATTGTGGTGAAAACATTCTTCCAAACTTTTATATGTATACATTATGTAGTGTTAATCTAAATAAACGTTTTTTTCAATTAACCACAAAAACTACAGTACTATGAACTTTCACACCCAGTTACAATAATTTAACTAAACTAGCGGATTGTTTACAATATTTCCATACATTTAGTTTTAAACTAGAATCATAAACATACAGTCGCGAAATTGTGAATATTACTTTACAATGCAACTTTAATCGTAATTAACAACAATGCAGTATTCATTCAACGACAATAGCATGCATTATCAGTTCCATTATAATTAATGGTTGTAGAACAAAACCTCGAGAATCAAACACCAAAATCTAAAATTAGTACACCAGTGTTTAACGAAATCAATTACTTACTGTACATCACTACTTTGTTTTGTTAAAACGTTTTTACTTTGTCGTCACTGTGAGATAATGTAATTTTAAATACAGTATGTTTGAAGTCTTATAGTACTTTAGTAAAGTGATTCAGCAAGTCAAGCTTTTGCCACTTTTATGTTAAAATTTTTAAAACTATTTCTACTATCGTGACATAGAACTCAGTCGTCAGAAACAAGTCAGTCGTCTTTTGAATGAACTAATCACATAATTATTATTATACAGCAACTACTAATAATCTGTAAAAAAAGCAATTTTGTTTTTTTCTATCTGATTATTAGTAATAATGTAATTATATTGAAAAAATTATTAGTGTACCTACTGTAAGTTGGTAAATTAGCTTATCATTCAAAACTAGCTCTATTTATTCAACTTCCTGTATAATTCAGATGACATTTAAAGTTCACATGTTCTTTTTATATTACTTAGCACCGGACTTCACACATCGAGAAAACAAGTATAGTACACAATTTTTCAACTCTCAGAAATGCATTTTTCAAAATAAGTACTGTACCAAGTGAGTGAGCAAGAACTAAACTGTGTTAATTCGCAATGACAATTTGCAATCTTATCGCGCAATACTTGCATTTCCAAGTGCAAGGACACAATTTTAACAAAATACCAAAGTAACTAGTAATCTTTTCTTACCGAAATATCAAGTATAATCTACGTTGTTTTATTGCAATACAAAAAATTGTTGAGGACTTCAAAATACTGCACACTGAAACTACTGTATAATCCCAAGGACAAACTTCATACCGTAATAAGGTCACTCACAACTTCATAAGTCAATGTTTCCAAACACCAAATCAAAACCGATGGTTTTTAAGAGTTCCACAATCAGCTTTTAATGTTATTATGCCGGCTTCAAATCGATATAATCAAATTATGTCTAAAATAACATCTTTTTCGTTTACGTATATTATCTTTAACTTTGTTCCATCTTTCATCACAGTCAAACACTACAGTACTACGTCAACAACCTTTTGTAGATGGCGCCACTGCATAATTGAAAACTTCTCAGCTAAAGAAAAACAAGTCCATTTGGACTTGGTTCACTTCAGCTGTCCACAGTTCTGACAATAGTAGATACTCAGAGCTAAGATGATCCAAGTCCGAATGGGCTTGGTTTACTATAGCTGAGAAGCACTTCAGTTCCCAGAAAAACGAACATTTCTTATAGAAAACTGGGAGTACGAGTCAACACAAGTACAAAAAAATATGTAAATTATTAAAAGATTTAAGGTTAAAGAAAACGTCTAAATATCTACTATGTAATTAAATATTAAGTTACTTGTTATCCGACTCGCCAGGATTTTTGATACTGTACCGTAAAAAACCGTTTCAATAGAAATTGCGAAGTTTGTTGGTGCCCACGATGCCAATATATTAATTTCAATTGAAAATCTACGCATTTGTTAATCTAATAAAATATAACGTCCAAAATATTTAGTACAGTATATAAGAAAACATTTCGATTAACATTGGCATTTAAATTATTAATTTTCAACAAAAATACAGTATCGCATATATACGTAAAACTGACGTTTTTGTGAAATTAAAAACTTAAGAAGCACAAGTATTCTGCAAAAAAAAAATTGTCACCCAAAAACAATTAGATGACCAAAACCTGCAAGCTAATAAAATATTTTAACCAAATGAAATCTATAAAATAGGTAAATTTAATCAAATTAAAATTCTTAAATTATTTTATCATCTGGCTTTCAATTCAACGTCTTTCTTTAAAAGAAAACTGCATACTTCCGACTTAATAATTTTATCAAGAAAAAACTATCAATTAACAAACAAAAAAAATTATTTTGACTTTAGTATAGCCAGGACAATCAGAACACTTCCTCAAATCTAATTGAAAGTGATTATTAGGGAGGGAAGGGAGTCGAAATACGATGATGACTTATGACAAATGGAATGACAAACAAATTTAACCGTCTAAACATTGTCAAGGAAGTTAATGATTAATGAGAATGGGTGCACAATTCCAATTTAAAACTCAATACGAATACGAAAACAAAAGTACAAACAAAAATCATCATCGACTTCAACCGACCAGACTTGGAGGGAAGGAGGTCATATCTATTCATTGCAGTTAACCATTTGGTCCAATATATGGCAAACATAGCCAGCCACATCTACACTTTCGCTATCTGATCTCCTAATAAACGGATCCTCCTAAAAAAACAATATAAAACGACACGTTACATTATGTTGAGACATAATCTTTACAGAAAATTACCAGTAATTTGTTGTACTTTGGTCGTTGCGTTTCGTCTTTAATTAGACTAAAAAATTAAAATTTTATATAAATATGAGGTTTCGAAATTTTAAATGTAAACGTTATATTTAATACCATGTATTCACAAAGCTGACAAATTCGTATGTGAAAGAGTTGCCGTTTTCTGTAGGACTCAGTCTAGGTGGATCCCCCTGAACCACCTGAGTCAGCTGCTCAAATACGCTTTTCCATTTGGGATACGGAAAACTCCCAGTTGCCAATTCGTACTAGAAAAAAAGCATCTCATGTGAAAGACATGGTAATGTAAAGTCAATGCAAACTATTCATATTACCAAAGTAATTCCCAAACTCCATACGTCGGATCTAACATCGTATCCTTTCGCTTTTTGAGGATCAATTCGCTCTGGCTGGAATATTAAAGCTATTAACTAATCACCCAATAAAGTTTCAAACGAGTAAAATATTTACAGCCATGTAAGGTCGGCATCCTGCATCTCTAGTCCTCGCTATCGAATCAACCAGTTGGCCACTAATCCCAAAATCACATAATTTAATATTTCCACCTTTATCCAATAAAATATTACTGGGCTTCACATCTATTATGACAAATATTAAAATAAAATATAAGTGTCGAAACCAAGAGTAGATTTGTAACTATATATACCTCGGTGAATAATTGTTAATTTTTCCTTTAAATAATTTAAGGCTTTCACAGTCTAAAAATAAATATGCAAACATTTTATACAAACAAAGAAATGTATAGCATACATGATCCTTACAGCAACTGTAATTTTGCCTAAGATATTTTCAGGTATCCTGCGATTCAGCTGTTCATAAATAAATTTATAGAATTTGTCCAAAGATGTATCCATCAATTCCATACATATCCAACAATCTCCCTAATTTAACGCATCAATTAAAAATTAATATATCAAACGTAAATAAAATAAAATATACTTCTTTAAAAATGGCGCCGTAAAACTGTACAATGTATGGACAATCATTACTCTTCATGACAACTTCTAAATCCATCAGCAATTCTTTTTGCTCCTTCTCATCGACAGTCGATCGTATCCTCTAAAAAAATCATTCAAAACTTAATTTCACAAATAAAATTAAAGTGGTTGTGTCCTACAGCCTATCGACATTTTATATGTACCTTTACAGCCATCACAGTGTGACTTTGGCAATGAATCATTTTGTTGACTGTGCCAAATGCACCTCTACCAATTTCACCCAAATCTTGCAAGTCATCAGCAGTAAAATCGAATGTCTGTAATAATTTAAAAATAATTGTCATATTAGAATGATATGTTTAATATGAAAGTCCGACAAAGTTTAAAACCATCCAGTTTTGTTTAAATATAAATTACCAATTCTGGAGATATTTTCAGCTTCCCTGAGGTGTGGATGCTCTGGCATACAGGAAACTTGCATCGACTAATATACAGGAAAATGCGTTAAAACATTTAATTATTGTAACACAAACTATAGAAACTATTAACTAGCGTAATTAATCGCACAACAAACTTGTATTTTAATGCTATAAAAGTCAATGATGCAAATGAAACAGTCAAAAAATTACAAGTCGGACCACATAATACCATAAAAAAATCCATGCAAAAACATTCGTTATAATAATAACGTTTCTAATAAGTTATTACTAATTTTTCTGCAGCATGATGCATTCTTTCGTGCACTACAAATTTAATAAATAGAAAAACAAATAACAACGTGACATTTGTACAAGTAATTTTGCAGCTACCTGGGTTTACGTGGTCTTTCGCGACTGTGAAATTCTGTTTTCGTTTGTCTAACCCTTCAAGAACAATTATTAATAAAATGTATAAATGTACACAAAAATATCAAATCAGCTGTGGTTCCTTCTGCTTTATTAGAATGAAGTGATTGAAGTTAGCCGTACATTTACATTCAAATAGTGCAACAGCGTATAGCAATGAATGTGAATGTGCACCTAACCTCCGTTTGGCCTGTTATAAACGAATTACTTTCTCATACCCAAAAAAACATTTAAGAAAATTCTATTTGATGATCGTTTTTCACTGTTGATTGCAATTAAGTATTTATAAAACAGCAGATATAATTGGTCATAAAATCTATAAATCAACTTACAAGTTGGAGGACATGGATGCCGTGTTAGATGCAAACGCAAACGGCAGTCCGGCCGTCGTGGAACTGTTGTTGACGCCGGGATTAGGGTTAAACGGAAGCCTCAGCCTGTTTCGTCGTTCTGTTGAAATGTAATATTATTCGTTGTTAATCGCCAATTCGTTTTAAAACCAAATAACGGAGTTTGCAGTATTTGAAACAAAACTATTTTTAGTATTTACCCTGACTAAAACACTGCGAAAACTGTTGTCTTGGATCCGCCATCTTTTACGACGGTCGACGCTCGAAGCGTTGATCCCGTCAACGGCTTCACCAATTCCGCCTACACAGCCCTTACACTCTGTCAAATTTTACATTAGCAACCATTAAAAGATTCAGTTAAATATAATCAATTCCCCAACCAACAAAGACATTTGACACTTACATCTTTCAGCAGCGAAAGTGATTCATTCTTTAAACGCACAGGTTTCAATCAAATTTTCGCTTTTAACCAATTCAGATGAGATGAATGTACAAAAAATTTACATCCAAAATATGCGGATGACGTCATATTATGAAGCAGCGCCAGAGAAATGACAGCGTCATATTTTGGAAACAAGAAGCAGCTGCTTTGAGCTTTCGACATCATTATTTTGAAAAATTGCAGTACAAAACGATTTTTTTTGTATGATTTTTAATATAAAATAAAGTTTATTAAAAATTTAAGAAATCTGCATAATGTGTGAAATTTTTGGGTCATTCAGTACATAAGAGAGTTCTTAAAGTGACCCATCCTTATTGACAACGATGCAGCACTCAACTTCTTAAGATGTGTTTTTGATTAGATAAGTTATTACGTATCGGAGTGCGTCATTTTACGAAGAACCGCTTTAACAATACACTTAATCAGTTAATCTTTTAACAATAGTGATTACGCATAAAACACTCAACGCATTTTCTAGAACGATTATATTCTTAATTAATTGTGCATAATGATCCAAAATAAAACATTTTCAAGAATAACTATTTTGGTTTTTGACTAGAGGGTAAATAAATGTTTTTTTCCATTTATGCAGGTTCACATTTCATTTGAGGATTGAAATGAAAATTTTCTTTAAGTTTCTCTAAAAACTTACCATTATAATCTTGAGCGGCAGCTATAGATAAAATAAGCCATCCAAAAATAGCGGCAAGACACCGACACAAATTTACATTTCTCCACCAACTCAGTTCTTCTCCAAACACCTAAATGTAAATGCTTTAAAAATCGTCATAAATATGCTAAATAAAATTGTATACCTTCTCAGTTTTCAAATCTGTTTTTAAATGAATGATGTTATGCTGTGAGCTAAGATTTGCCATACATAAAGTGAGAATCAATGTTAAAAAATATAAGAGTATCGCCAGAAGTGCTGAATTAAACTGTTTCATTTGCTTCCAAACGTTGAAGTCATCTCCGCCAATGCCGCAGCGAGCCAAAAGTGTCCACAAACAAATGACAGAAAATATATAAAATGATGCTTCAACAGGTATCGTCAATGATGAGTAATGCTTTAGCCAGTCTCCAGTAGTAAATGTAGGAGGTCCCAAACTATGAACCTTAAGAAAATCGTTAACCAAATGAATTAACTGTAATTGCATTTCAACATTAAATTTACAATAATTAGGTAACACATGGCAAATCCTGCAAATATTCCTTGAACACAATTGGCTAATTTTTGGATGCTCTTATGTAAAGATAAACCCAAAAACACTGCTTGTAGAAGTGGATTCTCGTCACTAAAATTTTGATTAGCTTTAGTTGATTCTTCCATCTCTAACTTCTCAAGTTTATTTTTCTCAATAGCTTTAAATACTCCTACACGTTGAATTAGTTAATGGTAATATTATTGTAATTCAAATACTATCAAAAATGCGCATACCCCGTTGAAATTCAACAAAAAGTTTGCCATGTGAATAGTTACTGACATTAGTATGCCAAATGGAAGCGGGACTAGAATCTGGCCTCTCATCGCTATTAATTATGTCACCTTGTAACTGCGCAACATGTTGATCAATAGAATCATCGTTATTTGGAACTTCTGCTACTTCGGTTTCAACTGGTTGCTTTTTCTGCATTTAAGGTAATTATTTTAAATCGAATTTAATTAATACCATATAAATGACATGCTTTTCTATTTCTTCGGCGTTTATGTTCTTCTTTGTTGATCTCGCCATCTTTCAACGATTCATTCTTCGATGTAGCTTCTTGTTTAGCCTCATTATCATCTATTCAAACATAACTTAATCATATAAACTTTATAAAATATTATATCGATTTGGGTTATTCACCATTAGCATCAGCAATATTCTTATTTTCTCGTCGCCTTCTTCGTTGTTTTGAAGGTTTCCCATACAAATTTGAATTCTCAGCGTCATTCATTTCTTACATAAACCTAGACAGTAAACTTAGATCAGTAGATCTTACCAGATCAGCCAAGCTATGCGAACACTATCCAAACAAAGTATTTGACAATGACGTGCCTATAGTTTATTATTATATTGGTTATGCTATTTGCAAGTTCATGTGCTACAGCTGATTCATAAAGATATACAGTATACAGCAGTAATAGCTTTTGGCAATTGTGGTTGTTAACGCATCTGGCGGTTGTGAATTGTTATAAACGAATTTAAAAGTTTAATGAATATGTCTGGTATATGGTATGAAGATAAACGATTTAAGAGATTTTGGTCTCATTACTCAGTGGCAATGAACTGGAGTAGAAGACATCAAGCAGCATATTGGAGAGCCAGAACCAAAGCTGAAGAATATGAAAACAAATCTTTGAGACAACTATTTAGTTGTCAATCTAATCCTAATAGAAGACAAGTTTACAACAATTATTACGATGATTATAAATATGAAATGTCTTCTACAGTATCGGATGACAGTGAAATTGAAATGGAAATCACAGACGATATATTAGCATTTTTAGAAACATCAGACAGACACCGTGAAAAACTAAGTAATATTAAGTACAAGTTATTTTGATATTTAAATGCCATCAATTTTATACTATAGAAGCCGAGAGAGAAGCTTTGGAGGAAGCTGCCCGAGAAAAAGATGGTCTATTAATTTGAATAAATTCAATGTTAGTTAATATTGTAATTCTAAAATTGTATTTCAGGGACAGAAACCGATTTAGAAGCGCCACCACAGCAACCTGGAATTCAGAGATCAACTGAGATGAAAATATTGTACGGTTCTAAGGCTCCTATGATACAAGCAATGGAAACAGCTGTTCAGTTGTCATTTAATAGAAATTGTGATACTTATCAGCCCAAATATTGGCCGCATTTACCTCTAAGGTTGTGATTTACATACAGAGTTGCACATTTCAGCTATTAAAAGATTTTTATGTGTTTAACCACTCCAAGAGATTTTTGTGAATTATTTTAATAATGATATTGATACAGTCATATCTTTATTCGTTTTCACAAAAAACAGACGACCGAGCGCTCCATATTCTTAAACGACGTACAAACGTTTCTATCATCAGCTGCAACATGTTTTTCGTAACAGGAAGAAAAAAACTCCCTTCAATACAAAATGGATATTTTTGATTGAAGATCGTCTTTCTTTTAAAGCTCGTTCAATAAGATTGAGATTTTAGAGATACATATTGAACTTCCTGTTATAAAAAATTTACGTTTTTTTTTTGGTTATTGCACACAGCAAAATGTTTTCTGTTCAAAATACATAAATAACATAGATTCCATTTTTTTCTATATTAAGTAAACAAGAGGGAGCCCCACCATGTCCCCTCCAATAGTCGATTACATTCGTTTGGCAATAATCATTTGACTGATTAATGAACTGGAAACCCGTCCTGCAGGCTAAATTTACAACCGATCTATCAATTCTATCAGTCGATTTCCAAAATTGTTTAAAAATTTTAAAGGGGTACAGGTGGAGATATAAAGGGACGAGTGGGAATAAAAATTGTTTAAAAACCTAAAATCTCTCCAAATTCATGGAATGATCACTGTTCCAATGGCAGTTGATGGCAACCATTAAGCCTTTAACACTATCACATGCTAAACAGCTTTTTAAGATAATTATTTTTATATTACTTTTAATAAATAATCAATAAATAAGAATTTTTTCTTTGAAAACCAACATAATGTAAAGGTCAATTACTCCGTTAGAAAAATCAATTTAACGGCTGAATAATTTTGTAAATAAAATCAATAAAATTGTATGAAATGTTATGAAATATTTTGCAAATTAAGCAAGCGACTTAAAATAATTATTCAGTTAATGCAGGTGAAAATAAATAATCAGAATAATTGCATTGCACCAAATCTGGCAAGAAATATGAGCCATTAAACGTGGCATGACGATGGGTTTAAAACTTTAAATTTCCTCATAAATCATAAGTAAAAATACATCATTATTACTGTAAGAACACTTATAAAATTATTAGACTAGACTTTTAGAAGGTGAAAAGGCTTAATAGTCTCATCATGGAAATTTCTTTAGGAATCTATTATAAGTAGACTATAGAGATAAAGAGAACATGTATCAAACTTGACACTGGCTCCAAAAAACTTGGACCACAACAACGACGACAAAATGAATTGTTAACAGCCACCGAATAACGAGTGACGCTTAAAAATGATAAATTAACAGGTACCAAATAACAAAATTCACCTCCTATCTGATGAGTTGACAACACAAATGGAACGAGTGAGGAATTGAAATAAATTACACATAGTAAACAAAATAAACAACAAATCCTGAGAAATGACAAACAAAATGAACTTGAAAGGTAGGGGGAATGTTTACGTACTACGGAGAAGGGGTTATCACACTTAAAAATGCACGCTTCTCACATAACAAAGTCACACATCAACAAAAATGAAGAATGGAGGCAGTCCAACCAACACAATAATGATAACACGTACAAAGGGCGAGAGGAAACAAAGGGATAAAAGTGAAAGGATTGTGATTGTTGATTGCGAATCGATGGTTGACGATGGTCTGGACTTGGGTATTCAAGAGAAGGAAATGAAACATTCCTTGGGATGTCAGAAATTGTTAAACGTCCTCTTCAACGTGCAAATGATAAATTAGTCTGAGAACCAAATATTTTTACCAGCTGCTCTTCATAATCTTCTATGTTCCTCTTCATAATGTCCATGCATGGGCCCAGAAGACGCTCGAACGCTTGAACATCAAGGACTATCACAACATTTAATTAGTATAATAATAATGTACCCTTTTATATCAGTATTTCTCAAAACCATTGCACTTAAGAAGCAACGGAGAAATATATTCTAGGCGATGGATTGGTTTGGAAAGACACTGCATTGAAACCATGTTTAAGAAAATAACTTACAAGCCAATTTTACTTTTCCTACAGCATACACGGAAGCTGCTCGTGGTTTATGAGTTACAAGAGCCAACTCTAAATAATGATTTATTGTTAAAATGTACTACAAAAATATCATTGGTTAAATTACCGCCAAAATATCCCCCCTTGCAAATTCGTGATACTTCTCTTGGAGTGTTATCGTTCTAGAAATTAAAGAAAAATTGATAGTGATAAAATACCTAATGCCAAAGTAATGATGTGTCGATACTAAAGTTAAGTATATTTCTTAATTATACAATATAATTTTCAGCAATCTTACTTCTCCAACCATTGATATGACAACAACCCCGTCTTCCAAAAAATACATTCCATCTGCTGGCTCTCCCTATTACAATAACACCAGAAAACATGATTATAATCAACGATAGCATTTTAAACAATATATTTTAATAAAACCTGTTTGATAATTTGTTCTCCATCCTCAAATGATCGAGGATACAAAGCGTCGGCCAAATTCATTCGTTCATATTGCTAAAAAAAAGTTAATTACGGTTATTAATTTTAATATCACTTTGTTGAAAGCTAAATGGCATACTTCCAGCTGCTTTAACATTGGAACATTTTCCAATAATGCTTCGTACATTTTCCGTTTCTTAAAGGCATTTTTAAGAATGATACGACGGAATGTCTGCCTATCCATAGCCCAAAGAGATCCAGTCGTCATCGCTTGAATGGTGGCCGCTCTTGGCATATTATACAATAATGCTAATTCTCCAAAACTTCCTTTATCTTCGTACCGACCGACCAATTTTTTTCCATCGTCAGTCGAAACATAGATTTCATATGTTCCACTAAATTACACAACAAAATAATACTGAATACATTATGTGAATCAATAAAGGAAGAGTACTATCATGCTACATGATTATACTGTACCTAGAAATTACGTAAAAATTGTCGCCGTCGTCGCCTTGATGAATAACATATTCGTTTGCTTCCACCTAAATATTACATTATTTAAAATCACATACTATGCAACAACAACGAAAATAATAATAATTTATGAAAAAAACCTTTCTTTCAAACATGGCATCCAACACATCCTGCATCTGTTCCTGTTATTTTTTTGAATTATAAAATTATTGATTATAAAGCAATGATAGTTCAAATACCCTCATGGTAAATCAATAATTTTTTTTTTTTTAAAATTTTGCAATTTTTTAAATAATGCATGAATAAATTTGACATTTGTAATAGTCAAATTTCGAAAAATAAAAGCTATGAAATGAAAGTAATGCTCCTATTGAAGAAGACTGTAAATATAAGGTATTTGCACCGAATCAAAAAGACTTATGTAGTGAAAATAATATTTACTTGGTCCAACGAACGGAATAGAAAAATTTCTTTAACAGCCTCTGAAAGACATTTTCGCTGTTCATCGGTTTTTGGAAAAACTTGCTATTAAAATATACAAACATTAATATTTTTTATAAGAATGAATTTTATAGGATTTTTATTTTCTCTTACTTTAGCCACATCGTCTTCATCTTCTTCGGGGTTGTAGTGCTCAGCAAACACTTGAAAATATGAAACATATTTCTGTTTACATGTTAATTCACTCATACAGAATATGCACAAATCTACCTGATTTTCTTCGTCCACAAGATCTTGTGGGTGGTGGAGCTAAAAATAAATAATAAAGATTTTAATGGCGCAAAGCTAGTTTGATGCTCGCGTTTAATAACCTCAGTTACTCTGTAAAATGTCAATAAATCTCAACAAAAAATATTTATATTTGTACATGGCACAGTATATCATCAAACATGTTGTTACAAATTGAAATAACAAATATCTTATTTTGCAAATAATTTTTTTGCGAGTGTTAAAAGCGTTTAAATCTGTTCAACTAATTGGACGTTTCTATGGATCCTTGGCGAACATCCGGGTTGCTCCTAGTTACAAAACATCTGCCACTCAGTGTTATTACATTGCCAGGGAGGTCATGTTTTATTATACAGCAACTGTTTATGCATATATCAGCAGATCTTACCACCGGATTGGCTAAATAAGCCTTCACAACAACCTGTAGATAAATATTAAAAGGTTCGACGTAAAGCCAGCGCTAAATCCTGTATTACAAATAATTACACTTGCTAATAAATTGCATAGCAAACCATGAAATGTAATCTCTATTATTATTATTTATATTTAGTCAGCGTTTATTACCTAAATCTTGGTCGTCATCTTCATCAGTTAACATGGACTCGTCTGAATCCACAGCTGGCCGAATCTGATGCTCGGCATCACAATTTTTACGCTGGGCGCGAAGTCGCGTAAAATATTCTACCGCGAAATCCAGTAGATCATCCGGCTTCTCCAGTAAAACCTCCACCGTAAATTCTAAAAGCAAACCTTGTAGTTCTGGTGGTATATTCGGCTTATTTCGTCGGCTCATTTTCACCTGATAAATATCCTAGATTACACACACAAACACACGCACACAAGTAGTCGTTCTATGCGTATCTATAGGTGGCCACAAAATAATGAATGATTCGACGGCGTTAATCCTGCAAAAAGCCAATGCTACTGCTGCATGGTAGATCACATCGCCAACTAATCTACACAAGATGAAAAAGCAGCCGATAGATTAGAATGCCAGAAGTAAATAAGCAACAAAAAACTGTAGTTTGAATAAAATAAAAATTGTTTACCGTCGCCGTTAATCATTATTTCACGCCGCCATTATCGCGACGCAATTTTCTCGCACACTCAACGACTGAACGCAGCGCCCTCCTCATCTCTTTCAGTAGCAGCCACATATTTACGTCACACGTAGGTTAGCTCAACGCCCAATCAACGACGTACATTAATAAAATTGACGTCAGGGATGACCTCCTTTTTAAGGAAATAAATTTTATTTATTCCGTTATAAGGGCTGAATTATACTTCCTAAAAATCTTTATAATAAAATGCAAATCTGATATATTGGAAAAAAAAAATTGTAAATATTTTCACATAAAATTATTAATATACTCTACGCTCTCGTACAAGATTGATATAAAATTAATAAACTTTATTTTATTTAATTTTTTTTATTTCATTACAGCACTGATTTTATAATAGCTAAAAAAATTGGTCTTAATCAAATTTTAGTTCCTCCAATTCCCTTAATGGGACAGCGTCAAAATATTGTAGTCGCAATAAAAGAAATTAAAATCAAACTTAATATTAGCTCAAATTTGTACTGCTTTTTTTGCATAGCGTTAATAATAAAATACATTTCATAATTTACTTGTACTATAAAATTATAGCGTAGATGTTTTTATTCCTTAGAGATGTCAGTAATTATTTATAAAAAAATTATATTTCTCATTTAGTCTAACCAATAAAATATTCATACCAATTATTCCCTTACAAGTACTGTTTCCCCTTGATGTAAATCAGTTATTGAAATATCTTCCCTGTATGATAAACTATGAAACGTTAAAGTTCTGTTAAATACACATACCGGTACAGTAATTTTATACCAGTACACTAAATTTTTCACGGATACGAATTTACTGGTTAATAACTCCCTCGCTATATCATCATTAGTACCGAAAGTGGTTCAGTGTTTTATAATTTCCATTGAACGATTATAGAAGCTTTATTTATGGAATAGCTTTGTAATTCGCATGAGTGGCCACTTGATTTCATCTTAAAGCTTCGTGATCAATATTAAGGAAAATGAAGTCAGAGAATATTACTGCAATACTGTACATGTCTTCATTTTACAGCATAGCACATTAAAATATGACTAAAAAACCTATAGACCGATGGTAATTCAAATATTACACTTTACAAATGCAGTGATAGCTAGAAATTTAAACCACATTGCATCGTAATTATAATCATGACCAATGCATATTTTTATTTCAACTACAATTTGATAAATAATCAAAAATCAATCGCCATGAAAAGATGACTAGATCACTTAACATTTACATCAATTTTTCAGTAATAAAATTGAGGAAAAAAAACCAAAACAAAATAAAATTATAAAAAACAGATAAAAATTAATAAACAATAATTAGAGGTAAATACGCAGTAAAAGAAAAATTTATTCTGCAAGAATTTTACTATTGTGTCGCGTTTTTCTTACAGAATCGTCCTCAATTCGCAACTGATTAGCAGTAGACGACAAAGCTGTCGTTTTATCAAAGTCAATAGTAGCATAACTTTCGCCGTTAGTTTCTAACGACTCATCCAGTGACAGACTTTCTTCTTCATGGCTAATTTGGTGCTGTTGTTGTTGCCGTCGATGATGGTGCTGACAGTTTAGATCAAGCACTGCATAATTCACTTGCCGAACGAGTTGGCTTATAGGATTATTGTTATTATTATTATTGTTGTTTGTAAGCGAAGGAAAAAAATATGTAGGTGATGGTGACTCTACTGAGCGCTGTTTAATAACAGCCTCAGGTTCAACATTCATATACAAATGATGTTTTGCTGAATGTTCATGTTTCAAGAGATCATCCAAACGTGCATAGTTACCACTGCTTTCGTCTAATGAATGACCTCTGAGCACCATCCTACGGCAGCCATTCATAGTTGTTGGTCCTTTAAGCGCTTTTGGCAAATCAATTAGTGAATATACCGACCTGTTTTCTGGAGAATTTCTCGTTTCTTCGTCTAAAGTGGTATTGTTCTCGTTTAATTGAGGAAGAACATTTGCTGGTGGAGTTAAGGGCGATCGAGGTAAAACATCACCGTCGTCATTCATATAGTTTGGCAAATGACAACTTGGTAGACTTTGAGTAGTCAATCGTGAACCTGCAAAATTGTCTCTGGAAGCCGAACTACGAGTACGATGACGTTGGATGAGTTCCAAGTAATTACCAGCATCGGATAATGTAGCTGAAGATGATCTGAGAATATTGCCATTGCTTACATTTAATGGTTGAGTTGATGATGTAGAAGTCGATGTCTCACTTTCACCCGCAGCTAGTATATGTTCTTGCAGCAATGTAAACAGTGTTTCAGCCTGGCGACACTTAAAAGCGTAAACACCAGGCCCTGTTGCACACCTCCGTCCACTTTCAAAGGAAAATAATTCTGCGTCAAAACCGTACCTTCTTAAACATCGCATCGGCCACCTAATTGGTTCACGAGATTTTTGATATAAAATTAATTCACCGCCATTGACTTCAATCCGTCCAGGCATCAACAAATTGCCGTATTCGTCCACGTTCCACACATGAAACACATTAGGAACCCATTTGGAAGACACACAACCGCCCATCGTTATTGCAATTAAATAAATTTACATTATGGCTACAACAAAGTTAAATACATTTCAATAAAATATAGCCCCAGATAACGTCCTCTGGCGCCGGTGGATGACGGTGTCTGGTACTGCCATTCTCCCTCACATGCAACAAGGCAAAACATCTCAACTTCAAATGACGTTTGCTGTCACCTAAATAATACAATACTAAAGCAATTAAATACTTACACAATTAGAGTGAACATTACTAACAACTAACAAAACAATATTATTGCAACATAAAAATGACAAAACGTTTAAACGTTATAGCCACGTTTAAACAGTACACATTTTTGCCAAAAGTTGCTTTTTTGAAAAAGGTGAAAAGTTAAAATATAGCTACAATAAAAAGGAAAAAAAATCGAATTTAACAATAAAATGCCAGTCAATACCTTAAATGGTTTGACAGCTTCCAAGATAAACCGTATGGACTAGCATATTCTTTTTTGGAATTTTATAAAAATAGAAAGTTATAAAACAGTTTTTGTAGTATAAAATCATAGAATTCATATTAATTTAATAAACTTTATAAAGTTAATTATTTACAAATTAATCATGTTGGTAATAAGTTAGAAGACTAAAAGTTCTAGATTTTGGTTGAAATGATGTAATTTTACTGATGATTTCATTGATCACCAATAGTAATTGCTACCTAGTTGCCAGAGGTTTTATGGAATTTCTTAACTAAAAGTTGGGAAAAGTAATTGTTAATAACTAAACTTCCTTTTAAAAAAATTGCTAGATTCTATTTTCATGTATAAGCGGTTTAGGAATTTACTTAGAAAAGTTTTTTAATAAATATGATTGCTTAATGATATGTTTTAATAAGAACATCTTCTGAAGATGCAGTAACTCCACCACAGAGGACAAAACAATGCAATGAGCACTTGATGGCACTTTGCCTAAAGTGATAAAAATATTCTCTAATCGACAGGTTAAGAAATAGCATCTGAGCCCCTGAAAACAACTAAAAGTAAATCTTTCTTGATAAAAACAAAATACCATTGATGTTACTGATAAAAAACACACCACAGTATGTGCGCATCAATAAGCTATCACATCATTCTGTATATATACAGTAGTACCGTAATCCAAAACTATTTACTGAAACACCATGTCAATAAATTAATATTACAATCAGCACTTTTTTGATTGAAAAAAAAATGCAACATGCAATGATAACAATCCATTATTTTAATGAAGATACAAACTATAAGCGCTGGAAAATGATGCATATAAATGAGATACAGAACATAAAAACCTTGAATTTTTCGGTAGTGAGCTCCCCGGGCAAACCAGGCTACTGTATATTATAATATTATTGTACGTCAATAAGTTGATATTACATGCACATTCCACATCTTGTTTACTTAACATTGTGATGCAAGTGCAAAGCAATGCGAATGCCCATTTATTTTCAAACGCTTAATTACATTATTACACAACATACAGTGCACAGATGATCAGTCATTCAATCTAAACAGTAATATTTTCACTTAGAATTTACCTTTCTAATGCCATCAGCTGTGATTCAAAACGATTGCAACATTCGCGTATATCTACCGATCACCATAAGATTAAATTAATACAAGATTTAACAGATAAAACCTTTTATTTAACGTTTACAATACCGGTAATATCTATTTCAACGCAGCATAGTAACGCAGACATTTTTGTTTAACTATTCAATGGTATGTGTTCCGGCTCCCTGCGTATTGTTAATATGAGAAAGAGCATTTATAATATTCATGCAATAGACTTATAAGCTTTGTTGGAATACCACAGAGGGCAACACCTGTCAAATCTTTTTTTCTTCTTAATTTTACAAATACCGGTAATTACCGGTATTACGTTTTTTATTCGCATTTGCGATAGTTTATTAATTGATTATGTTTATTAATTGATAATGTTTATTAATTGATAATGTTTATTAATT
>JAAFCF010006680.1:23666472-23682022 GCA_013389785.1 Helicorthomorpha holstii
ATTGATAATGTTTATTAATTGATAATGTTTATTAATTGATAATGTTTCTTAATTGATAATGTTTATTAATAAATATTACATGTACAATAAATATAGTAGTTTAGACGGCTGACAATTAATTATTATATTCTTTACAGTAACTTACAGTAAGTCTACAAAATTTACTTTTTAGTTTGTTGAGTAATTGCGGTTCATCTTTAAACAATAAAATAATAAACTTTTAAAAATGAAATTACAACGGAGGAACAGCAGTAACTGCACAGTCACACGTTAATCTATTGGCTACACATGTTTTTTGGGAACGGTCCCAACACTGGCGTCCTTCACATTCAAACTGCATTGGTATTAACTCAGCATCACACTGATAAAAAATGCTGCAATCACTGTCATCAGCTATGTATTGACCCGTCTTTAAGCATGAAACTAATCAAGATTTTGTACTTTAATATTTAAATACTAAAAAATTTTAAATCAATCAAATATAATAATTAATATTAAAAGTTACTATTACCATTTGGATTTCCGTTAACTATTAAAAAAAAAAACACAAATGATTAATTATCGACATTTTTTTTGCACTATTTAATTCTTTTTCTTACTTGAAATCATCAGTAAACTGAAGCAAACGAGTAGAAAAACCACCTTGGCCATTGCGTCTGTAAAAAAACAACTAATCACGTCAAATAAATCGTAGTTGTGCACTAAAATATTTATTTTTTGGGGATTTTATAACGACAATTATATACCCGAAGTAATGGTAATGAAAACACTTGTGTTAATCGGTAGTCATAGTAACAACAAAATGTTATCTAAAATTCGCAGTATTATTTTGAAGTGTTTACAGATTAAATGACATCATTTTAATTCCAAAGAATTTTGTAAGTCCTTACAAATCAAAACAGAAATTAACTGATTAAATAATCACTAGAAACAATAATACTCAATTACCTTCATATTTAGACAGCTTGATTATTTGGCCAATTTATTTTCAACTAATAAAATAAAGCTTTAAATGACGTAGTGATAAGATGTAACAAATATAATTACGATTTTTACTAGACTTTCTTTATCGTTATACACTACTTTTAATCGCGATTTATTTTTTATTTATAGTTATACTGCGGTTAAGTTTAATAAAAGTTTTAAAGTAACTATGAAATAAATGCTTAAATACTTTTAGAAAACAATATGATAGTATGCCAACACTTTTAAAATAAGTCGGAATGTTTTAATGTCAAATTATAATTCCATAAAAAATTAAAATTATAACATATACTGTAGGTGTGCTGCTGCTACAATAAGTTATTAATAAATTTACCCAGCTAAACTTAAATTCCGCAACATTTAAGTTTAAATTTTTGTAATGATTGCATTGTTTTAATACTTAACTCATAATTAATATTTTATGAAAATTTATCCACAAAAATTTCTTATAAAACAATTAACGTACTGTATTGTAATATTATTGTGTATTATATGTGCGAATTGCTTTAGATACGGTAATACAATACCATAAATGCATTAAATTTGAATAGTCTAAAGATATCTTTATATTGAAGTAAATTATTAATAAAGATAGTTGTTTAAAATTAATTGTTGCAACTTTATTTGGTTTACGGTAAAATAAGTGATTTAATTAACATTAAATACCATTTTTAAAATAATAACAGTTTCAAATAGCTTTAAGCCATGATTTGATATAACATATTCGAAAACTATTTGACATCATTGTACTTATGCAGTAAGTTTAATTTAATGGAGACAATGAACATCCACATGCAAATCGGTTGGCGATGCACGTTTTGCTGCTTTGATCCCAACAGTCATTTCCAGCACATACGAATTCTACGTATTGTAAAGAAGCATCACATTGATAGTAGACGGCGCAGTCAACGGAATCTGGAATGAACTCTCCAACATATACACAGCCATCTAAAATAAAATTAAAAAATAACATACGTTATAAGTTTGTACACAAAATCATTTTTAAAAAACAGTTATTTGCTTACGTGTTGGTAATCCGTTTACATTGGCTATAAATTAAATCGGAAAATATGATATAATGAAAATGCAATTACTAAAACTTCAATTTTAAACTACTTACCAATAGCCAACAGAACAACTGCAAAAGCGCATAAAATCAAGGATTTCATTGTTAATTTGTCGAGAGACTGTATTACAGTTCAATGTTAAGCCAATAGATAGTTTTTAGGTGCTAAAGAAAATCGCACCTGAAGATATATATATATACTCGAATATATCTTCAGGAAAATAGAAAATCAAGAAAAAGATGGGCGGAGTATATTATTTGACCAATGCTCATCAAATTTTTTAATCGAATTCAATGGAACACAGATAAATATCTGTGGATAACGGCGATTTCCTTAATCGATAAACTACATGCCAATAATTCCTAATCAAAATTTTATTTGCACCGAATTTAATACACTAAATCGATTATAAAGTTGATAAAAATGTACCAAGTAATCACTACTACACTAATTCAATTAAGAAACCGTAATGAATAATGATAATGTCAAAGATACAAATCAATGAAAAGTGAAATAAAACTCTAACGAATTGCTTTACCATTCCTTGTACCAGTATAGATGATTGGTCATGGTATACACAGGAGATTGAAGGCGGCCACCACAACATTACTGGTAAATGGAGTTGTAGTCATTGTATCAGCGGTGGTGGCTATGGTAACGCTTGTCAACCTAAATTATAAACATACTTAACATACCTGATTCAAGGTACTCGAGTGTTTATTCAATTGAAGTATAAACCAGCAATCTGATTATGACTCCAAGATCCAGACAATATAAGGTCTTTTAAGATCCTGAAAAAATAGAGCAAAGGAACCATAAGCTGAGAAGTTCAACAAATAGTAAGCCAATAAATTACTTATAATTGAATTAAACTTATCTGAATTGGAAAACTCTAAGACTGCATGCTGGCTATCGTTGGCCACGCCGGGATAAACCTATCTTTAATTTAAACGGAGTTAGTGATGCTAGATAACAATAAACTAGAATATATTCAATCAGTATATACAATACTTACTGTACATGAAACACTAAATTAGAAGAAACTCACTTAGAAGGAAGACTTAGTGGCCACCATTAAAAAGCACTAACTTTGTCCAAATACTATAATTATAGTACAGTGAAAACTTATTTACACGAAACGGTCGGAACCGAAGTAATTTTCGTATTAAAAGGTTTTTGTATTAAACGAAACTTACAAAAACAAAAATATTCTCACTAACATGACATTTCTTAAGAATACATCGCATTAGATACACTATTTACATGTCAAATTATTATTCATTTTGCACATACAAATTAATTTAAAATAAATACCATGAACCATGGTATTTATTTTAATTGTATGTGAATTCACTGAATTCACATACAATTTACAGACTACAAAACACCACTCACCAAAGCCCAATGCTTATGATGTCGGTATTTCAAAACCCAGTTAACTTCCTTTCACACGAAACACCAGAAGTCGAGTTGCACTGAAATGAAATATACAGTATATTAATTAAAAGTCCAATCTAAAATTCATTACATTACAATAATGCAGTAATTCAATCAATCAAAACTCATATCACCGACTATCTCACAAAAATTATCCTTACATCAGACTAGCGAGTAGAAAAACAAACTTATCCATTACGTCTGTAGAAAAATAACGAATCACGTCAAATAAATTGTAGTAGTGTACAATAATATTTATTTTTTAGGAATTTAAATTAAAAATTATATGTTCATTATTAATGGCAATGAAAACACTTGTGCTAATCGGTAGTCGTAGTAACTACAAAATGTTATCTAAAATTCGCAGTATTATTTCGAAGTGTTTACAGATCAAATGACATCATTTTAATTCCAAAGACTTTCTAAAAGACCTTACAAATCAAAACAGAAATGTCGTCACTGATTAAATAATCACTAAAAATAATAACACGCAATTACCTTCATACTCAGACAGGTTGATTATTTAACCAATTTATTTTCAACTAATAATAAAATATTTATTTTCAACTAATATTAAACTTACGATTTTTACTCAATTTTAATTATCGTATGATTTTTCAAAATGAAAATAGGGATGTTTTAACGTCAAATTTGATAGCTTACATTACTTTTAAGTTATTTATAATTGTGGCAATTGTATGTGCCAATTGCGTTATATACGGTATTACAAAATTATAAATGCATTAAATTTAAATACCCTAAAGATATCTTTACATTGAATTAACTTATAAATAAAGGAAATCTATATACAATAAATTCGTGTTTGAATTAATTGCTGAAACTCGCATCGGTTTACTATAAAATAAGTTAGCTGATGTAATTAACATAAAATACCGCAAATAACAGTTTTACATTATTTTAAGCCATGATTCTGTATTATTTTATTTGAAGAATATTTTACATTATTGTTTTTATGCAGAAAGTTTAATTTAATTGAGACTTTTAAAAAAGTTAAAAAGGATTAATAGTGCTTAAGTCGCCACACTGACATAAAGGTCGGTTGCCGATGCACAGTTTGCTATCTTGATACCAACAGTCTAGTCCAGAACATTGAAATTGTACCGGAATTAAACCAGCATCACATTGGTAGTAGACGGAGCAGTCAACGGAATCTGGAATGTACTCTCCAACATATATACAGCCGTCTAAAATAAAATTAAAAAATAACATACTTTATAAATTTGTACACAAAATCATTTTTTAAAAATAGCTATTTGCTTACGTGTTGGTAGTCCGTTTACATTGGCTATAAATTAAGTCGGAAAATATGATATAATGAAAATGCAATTACTAAAACTTCAATTTTAAACTACTTACCAATAGCCAACAAAACAACGGCAAAAGCGCACAAAATTAAGGATTTCATTATTAATTTGTCGAGAGACTTTAATTGTTAATTTTCAAGTGATAAAGTTAATCGTACCTGGAGATCTATATATACTCGAATACATCTCTAGAAAACTAGGAAATCAAGGAAAAGATGGGCGGGGTATATCCTGTTACCAATGTTCATCAAGGTTTTGATCAAATTCAAGAGAACACAGATAAACATCTATGGATAACAGTGATTACCTTAATCGATAAACTACAAGCCATTAATTGACAATCGCATTTTTATTTGGACTAAATATACTAGACTAAATAAATCGTAAAGTTGATAAAAATGTACCAAGTAATCACTAATACACTAGCTCAATTAAGAAATCTTAATGAACAATGACAATGTCGAAGATACAAATCAATAAAAAGTGAAATAAAACTCTCAACTAATTTTTTTTTGCCATACCTTTCAGTATAGATTATTTGTCATTATTTACAATGTTATCAACAATAAGGCTGATACTTTTACTTGACATTTATCCTTTAAGTGTTAAAATAGCTCAATAATTAAAGTGCAATGATAACCTTAAAACTTCCAATTTATTGCAATTGATTACATGTTAAGTTATCCCATTTTTGATATTTCGTTTAATTCCAGATATAAAATACTCGTACAATAAAACAATTGCTTTGTGTTGTTTGTTATATATGCTTGTGATTAAAACTACTGCTTATGTAAGTTAAAAAGAGCATTGGCATGCAATTCTGTTTGAAGAACAAGCTTGCAAATCTCTATCCCAACACAAATTTCCATCACATTGTATTTGCACTGGATTGAAGTCAGAGTCACAATGATAGAAAATACTGCAATTAGTGGTATCCGGAATGTATTGCCCAACTATTACACAAGGATCTACAAGTACAATATCGTTACACAATATAAAATGGACATAACTCTACTTAAATGTAAATATAACCAATACTCACATAAAGGCTCTCCATTTAATTGCACTAAAAAAAATTCTATTAATTTATTGTTCAATACAATGCATTAAAGTGGTCAGAATAATTACCAGCAACCATCATTAGTACAGCAACATAAACCATTAAAAATTTCATTGTCATTAAAGTTTCTGAAAGTATACTGTAAATGGTGAAACGAAATAAAAATACTCGAATATGATATAATTGTGGTCTGTTTTTTATTTATACTTGTAATTTTACGCTGTATTTAATTAATGATTAACTGATTGCTTTATTAATTTACAACAAAAACCAAATTTTCCACGAATTCTTGTTAAAATCGTAAAATTTCTTTTAAAACGTTTTTTGTCGTAGATAAGCTTTAACATTGTTATTTTATCTAAACTTATAACTTTCCATTGAATAAGTAGTTGTTATGAAGGTTAAATTTGAAAAAAGTACTCTTAACTTATTTGTGATAATTAATATGCAGTACCACATCGATCATAACCAATATATCGGTACCAAATGAAAAAAAAAAATCATCAATCACCATCAGGTACAATTAACATTTAAAACCGGTTTAATAACATTGAATTAAAATTATAATGAGTTCTTTGAAATTTTTGATAACAAATTTTTTTGGTCGAGATATGTCGTACCAAACGGCGGTAAGATAAAGTTGAAGTATCATTGACAAATCTCAACAATCAAAACAATAACTGATACTAGATCATAATCGATCAATTGAAGATTAGGAAAAGCACTTGGAAATCCGCGTGATTTCCATGACCTGATAAAATCGAAATAGTTTGTTGGAATTATATCAATTACAGTAGTTCTTGGAAATTAGTAAGCGAATTCACTGGACATGATCACTTTTGATAACTCGTTGATAAAAATCGATTAACTTTACAAACGCATTGTATATAATGCACATAACATTGCACTTCGTAAACAATGCTATGTCATATTTTCAGGAAACAGAAACAAATATCATGAACTGATCAAACAATTAAAAAAATCCCTCATAGAAGAGTCAATGTCACACTAACTGTAAAACTGTCGTTGACGCAACAATTAAACTAGTTTTCATAAGATTAGTGTTATTGTGATCTCGGTAAAAATAAAGCAAGTTTACAGCAATTATTTTAATTTAACACGACATCCAGACATAATACGAAATTAAAACCACAAAACTTATAATTTTTAATTGGATATTATTAACCGTATGGTACACGATGGTGCTATCAATTAAATAACTTTTGTACTGCATGTGACTGATTAACGATATTAAGTTGATAAACATAAGCTTGTAGATAATAACATTGTTAAAAAAAAAGAATTCATATTAAAAAGATTTTTTAATCTATTTAGTAACTGAGAAATACAAAAAGAATGAAGCCAACCATTATTCTTGTTGCTGTTCTATCGATCGCCTTTTTAGGTATTTTTGAATTTTAAGTAACAATCGATTGCCTTTGAAAATAAATGTTAATAATTGTACCGTATAACATAGGCTATTTGGGAGAATGCGAACCAGTTGGAAATCCAACATGTAAGTAATATTCAACAAGCCATATAATGCGATATTCATACTATAAAAAGTATTATTTTTTGGTTTAAAGGTGTTTGCAGCTCAGAAGGCGAATTGTTGAGTGATGACAGTAACTGTCAAATTTACTACATTTGTGATGCAGAATTGCGGCCAATACCTCAAACATGTGCTGAAAATACTTGTTACTTCCACAATAAGGGTATTTGCACCCCTCTAAAAGATCTTTGTTATTGTACCTAAATGGTTGTACAAATATCGGTACAACTTCACTTACAATTAAATTGAATTTAAAGTTTAATTCTAAATAATACTGTAATTAAATTTGAGACAATACTTTCAATAAAAATTATTTGAGCAGCAAATGTTTATGAATGGTTATATTTTTGTTATTTGCACACATGTTAAATATTTGTGATAATTTCCAATGAATGTTTGTAGAACGTAGATACGATTGCAGTTATTTAGTTACGATAGTGAACTTGTTCTCTCAAAGTGATATTCTTTGTAAATAAACTATTGCTAAGAACATGGAATAGCTTCATGTTTATGGGCAATTGCGTTTAAAAGTTCGATCCAACGGTTAACAATTTTGTGTAGTGATTTTTTTCTACATACTGTAGCATATAAAGTCTTCCATAGCATGTCCATCAAAGCTTATTTTGTTGATAAGATTTGAGAAATTACTGATATTATTAACGTATTATAAATAAACAACGATTTGGTACCAATATATTTCATAACGTTAACTATGCAAACAAAGAAATGAAAACTTTACAAGTTACTGGATTTGAAAAAACTTTGTAAATCCCACATTTCTTTCTTAAGAATGTCGTGCTCGTTTTATTTTTTAGCTTTTACAGTTGTTAAGTACTGTGATTTATATTATTTATAAGTTTACTTTAGAATTCAATGAAGTCACGCTAAAAACCGATACTGTACATAATTTCCATTTTGTAGAAAAGTTTTACTGCATCCCCAGTAATGTTAATCATAATGAAAGATTGTCCAATAAAAATAGTGCAGTAACATGAATGTGAACAAATATGTAACGCTTTTACATACAATCCTTTCAATGATTTCGTGCATATGAATGACAAATTATGTTTACAATCAACTACATCGTGCATTTTTAATGTGCAAAGTGCCTATTCCGAAGAGAAAGAAAACAAAATATGTTTTGAAGTACAAATAAAATTACAAGAATAAATTTACAAAAAATTATTTTAAGAGCATCATCTTAAAATTTAGTCATTAGACTATGGTTTTAACGTCAGTCGGACAAAGTTTAATATGGTCCCAGCCGAATGATGTTAATTCAGCCATCACGATGTTCAGCTTTAGATCTTATTATTTTCAATCAACTTTTAATATTATTTCAAGAACTTAGCCACGTACATGAAAAGATTCTGGAAGTCACAATGAATGTTAAGCACATCCATTTTAGATAAAATACTTCATCGAGATGTGAGAAATATAATCCTCAAAAGTCATTAAACATATGTTCCTTAATCCATATATTGTTTCACGAACACGTTTATCACAGAATTTGTGAGTTAAAACTGATGTCAGTTATCATTAGGATGCATCACGTCACCCATCATTTCATTTGATCCATTCTTCATTTAAATAACAAAAATACTTAACAAAGAACAAGATATTAATCAAATTATCTTACCATAAGTGACATCATCCCCATCTCCTGTTTAACCATTCCTGAATGAAATCGACCTCCTTCTCCTCTAATGCGGTTCATAGCATGACGATGTCTCGATTCGTGGAGATATTTCTAACAAAATAAAAACATACATAGTAAAATTGTTAGTGATGACATTAAAAAAGCGAGTACTTTTCTCTCTTTCGGTATTTTCCCTTCTGCTTCTAATTTGGCTCTAGCTTGCCTGCGCTTCAAAATTCGATGATACTGCTTGTTATTAACATAGAGCGGCTCCTCGTCTACAAATTCCGATCCAGCAATTGGAATCCTTTGCACAGTGGGAACCCCTCCATTACCAGGAACCATCTATCAAAACATAAGCTACTTTAAATACCAAAACAATTTAGTGTTTTAAATGAAGAAAACTACCATGACAATGTTTCCAGACGTAACACCTAAATTAGAAGGCAATGTGATAGTTTGAGGGACATTCGAGCTAGCAGTATTAGCAGCAGTCTGAACAACCTGAGGGCTTCCACCAGCAGCAGTAGGCAACTGGATCATACTTGGTACATTTAAAACTAAAATATAAATCGTCAAATATAATATCCAGTTATTTGGCATGCACTGAATCTAGATTAACATACCTATACTTCCTTGAGCTCCCTGAACAAAATTTCCATCGACTGTCATTGGTTGATATACTAAAGTCTGTCCATCACTAGTTTGAATTAACTGACCTTGTTGGGGCTGTATTATAATCTTAAAAATACCATTGCATTATTAAAACGAATGCATAAAATTACAAATAAAATAATGTATACCTGTTGTGCCTGATTTTGTTGCCCTTGTAACTGACTTATTGGAACAACTTGAATTTGTTGAAGAGGTTGACCAGGCTGGCCTTGGATTTGAAATGTCTGGCCTTGTTGAACGGCTTGTAACATGATCTGTTGCCCGGAAGATGTTTGTAAAATTTGTCCACCTTGTGTCATCTGAACCACCTGTGGCTGACCGCCGGCTGCCATCTGAAGAGCTGCAGCTGAAATTCCTGGCATAATAGCCAACTGTTGCTGTCCAGCATCAACCGTCTGGCTGATACTGTTTGTCATTGTTGCTACTCCACACGTGGTGGCCGCTGTACTCACTTGGAATTGGTCCATCATCACTCACCGTAAATGCAATACTAGAACAAGTCATAATAAATATAAGAGGATAGCTTCAACGTGCTTATTCATATTAAGTAAATAATTTTAGTTTGCTCCAGCTGTGATGCATTATTTAAATAAGAGGTACTGTATTATTAACCACCGGGTTAAATACAGAGCACATACGTTAGCGCCACCTATATTAATAAAATCAAAGCTAGCATAAACTTACAAAACTAAACATTTTTGAAATTATAATTTGTAATAGGTCTACTTTTATATCTGTAGAAAACTAAAAACAATCTAATTCAATTTTCAAAATAACATAATTAAGTTTTTACATATAATGTCCTCATAAGCTTAAATTCCTGGTCTCAACCTTCTACAATCGATATTACATAGTGCAAACTTTCCTAAAATTTTTCTTCCTTAACCATTTATCGTCTTTAATACAACTAAACGAAAATAACGCGTATAAAATGAACACTGTAACCTTACATGACCTACAATCCTTAAAGGTAATTTTTTACCGTATGAATAATAGAGTAACCTACATTAGCTTATTTGAAGCGAGAACAGAAAACACGAGGGAGGCTAACGTTGGGAAGGAAATGAGTGCTAATATACACAATACACCTATATCAATTATGCCATTTATAATAAAAATTAATTACCATACAAAGTGTAACTCCATGTGATGAAGTAACATTGTACCGATATGCGGTTAATACACTAAATAATTACTTAAGCTAAAACAACATTACGATATATAAATTTCTAGTGGTTGAGAGTCCAGTGGTTTCGTTAGGCATACACAAAGCAGTTTGAGGTAAAGGCATTGATTCCAACATGGAAGCGTCTCCTGAATCAATCCTTTGTTTATTAGTAATCAGGCGACAAACATCATTATGTGACATGATATCAATCGAATTTTGCGGTTAAACAATTTCCCCCAACACCTTCACAAACAGAAATTGAAGTTAATTTGCCGACTTACATTGGATAAATTTGGTTCGCTCCTGTCTTGATTGGCTATGGAAATCCAGCACCAATGGACAACGAATCACTAACCATAAAAACAAGCAGGTCCCACTTTATTGGTGCTATTCCAGCTTCTTATCAGGCACCCTGCATTTATAAATGCGAGCCACAACTCCTTATTATAAACTTCGGTCACGTTTGGTTTGATTATTAATTTCTTTTAGTTTTCTAAATTATAAAAACTATGTCAATTTACAATTGTTGCAAAATATTTTATAGTATTCAATGCAACAAAATAATTATTGTTCTGTTAATTGGGGCATTTGATATGCATACCGTTGTTAGTGTTAAAATTAACTGAAAGGTGGTGCAAGAAGTAACACATTAAACGAACACGTTGTGATAAATAAAATGCGACGCTAGCGCTCCTTGAATCGATTAAAGAAAACATTTCAGGGAGTATGTTACTTGATAGATCGGCAAATAGATTTAATAAATTAGATTTACGTTAAAACTATTCACATTTTGTAAATCATTTAAATCTTATTTAGCAATCATCGAGGAGCTGACTCAGCTGAGTGAAAGATGAAGTTGTTTACATGGGTATTTATTATAATTATTAATTTAATGATCATTACTTCCCGAATGTCGGTAATGCTGTGCTAATTTTTTTTTCATACTGTATGTGTGTAGGGTAGCAACACCCATGGACAATTAGGAAATGGGTCAATAGAAGATGTTAATAGTCCAAGTGAAGTTTCAGTTGTGGAGGGAAATTTGAAATTAGATCGTATAAGTAGTATCAATGGTGGGGGAGGATTTGTTGAGTTTTTATCAGGCAAATAAATTTTTCTATATTAAGCTATTATTAATTAAAACTGATAAATTGTATATTAATGTCTAAAAGAGGAAGGAGACTTATTTGTGTGTGGCCAAAACCAACGAGGTCAACTAGGATTAGGCCACGAAGAAAGTGTACGCGTTTTACAAAAAAATCATCTGGTCAAATTTAGTTATGAAAAAGCTGTCAAAATTGCTTGTGGATGGGAGCATACGTTATGTCTAACAGGTACGTAACATTTTATACCTATACAATTTCTCAAATCAGTTTTTAAAATAAACTTTTTTAAAGATCAAGGTCGGGTATATGTTTGGGGAAGCAACACTCATTATCAGCTAGGTCTTAATGATGTAACATTTGTGAACAAACCGACAGAGTTAAATGTAACTTCAAATCATTTTATCGTTAACATTTATTTGTTATTGACTCGACATATTTAAAGCTACCTTGGTCTATTAAAGATATTGCAGCTGGTCTGCGACATTCATTAGCAGTGACAGGTAACATTTTAGTAAACGAACCTAATTTCATTTAAATTTGATATTACGGTAGTCATTTTGTATTAGAAAATGGATTGGTACTAAGTTGGGGAACAGGCAGAAAAGGGCAATTGGGGTTGAATGATTCTGCTGTTAAATTTCCTACAATTGGTAATTACTGTACAATATTTCTTGTAAATTCGAATGATTATTACGAAATTCATAATTGTTCATTTTAGTATCAAATTTTAAAGAAAAAATCCAAAATGTATTAGCCGGGGTTAACCATAGTGCAGCAATAAGTGGTAACAAACTTTTAACTTTAAAGATTTTATATAAATTGCTATACATGATATAAATTAGACAATTCATGCGTTTATGTGTGGGGTTCCAACAGCCATGGCCAATTAGCCAAAGATCCAACAATTATAAAACAGAGCGTTCAGCCTTTACAAATATCCTCGGAGGATATAGACATGGAAGCAGTGGGCCAGCTTATTTGTGGATGGTCGCATTTTATTTTACTAACTAAACGTAATCCGTGTTGTAATAATGTGATTTATTTAGTAATTCTACTAATTTTAAATCCTGATATTTTTTTGGTCCCATCAAGGTTCCAAAAGTATTTTTGTCTGGGGAAGAAACGATTATAGTCAACTGGGAACTCAATTAGAATCATCTTGGAAGCCAACTAAGCTAAATTTGATCCTTTCAAACATCTCCATTGGATCGGAACATAACTTGGGAGTAAATAAAGACGGCAAATTAGTGAGCTGGGGCTGGAATGAGCATGGAGTATGCGGAACTGGAAGTGAATCAACATGTTTAACGACACCTACTTTAATTAATTCTTTAAAGAACTACCAATTACATTGTTTTGGCACTAATTGTGGTTCGTGTTATGCCATTGTTCATTAGTATAATACTGTTTTAAAGCAAGTTTTTAACTGCATATTCGAGAGCCATGTTGCTTACTGGTGACAAGCCAACCAAAGCCCTGACAATAAAGAAACAAAATTTTAAATTCATTCATTTTGAGTTCACTCGTTTTCATAAGTATACGGTTTATCAAATAAGTTACCTGAAAAGATTTTCAATGCAAGACCGCTGTTTAAAAAGCGAGTTGACAACTGGAGCACCTTTAGGAACCAGCGGCGCTTTAAGAAAATAGCTCAAAACAGACAGAGTTGAATTTAAAGGTTGAAACTCTGAGCTGCCGCCGATTTTTACTCTACAGATAGAAATTTGATGGAATTAATATATAATCATACTTTTGGATTGGTATAGTATACTTAATTCTGTGACAGAATTCCGCCACTATGATAAGATCAAGAATGATGGGAGCAGCTAATAGAGAATCTTCGCATGTATTATGAACAACAATTGTGTTCTGCCCTCCCATGGCAATTTCAGAAATATATTCGTCCATTGCTCTTTTACTATCGCCCACGAAAGGAACATATTTAATAACAACACAGTGATCGACTGGGTTTTCTGAATAGTTGCTATACAGAATGTGATTACTGTTAACTATATCATCAATAACACCACTTTTAGATATCTAAAATTTAACCAAATCAAAGTTATTCTTAAAAATTTTAAATACAGTAATGTATAAAACAGCAGTACCTCTTTAGAATGAAACTGTTCAGCTGAAGATAAATTCTTGCCATCATTGTTCCCCAAGTGATTGTAGCTAACAATTGAACGTGGTTTTATGCCAGCGTTAACTAGAAAATCCACCAACACCGATTTAAATTTAGTTTGACCAGATTTAAAGTCGTCACCAGCAATAAAAACTCCACGCTCTTCTGATAGCTCAATAACGCCAGGAACAAACGTATTTTGTGGAGAGCCATTAATATAAGTGCACTAAAAAATCGTTATCAACATAAAACATTGAATTATCAATTTCAGTATTACGATTTTACCCCTTCAAGAATTGACGCTAAAGCAAATATGGTAGATGGTGAAACTTCATTTTCATTATTGCGAACAGCCTCAATTAAGTTTGAAGAAGTATCATTGATTCCTTCAATCAGGCTGGAATTTCTCTCAGTGCTGGCTGTCCATAAAACAATAACTTTATCCACATTTTTTGATGTTTTAAAATCTTGAATGTCTGCTCGTATCTGTTCTAACTGCTCCCATTTGCTTCCTAATTATTAAATTGTCGATACTAATAAAATAAAAAATACCAACAAAAATAATGTAAACCTTGCAAAACGTTGTCTGCTCTATCACTCTGGTTTTGAGCAATAAACTCAGGAAAATAAATAGATGGACGAGGAACTAGTTTTTCCATTGAAGATTTTAACTGCTCTTGTAAATGCCAATCTAAGACTTGAGCTCTTTCCATAGCTTCACTTAGATTAGCCTTATTGATATCCCAACCTGTACAAATGTCTCATCATTTAAAAGTACAGAGTTTTAAAATTTGCAAGCATATTACCATCAAAAACGATATCATTAGGGTCAACGAAAGGCAAAAGATCTTTAAAAGCTACGTTTATATTATTTCCTATATTCAAAGTTGAGGCCTGGGTTAATGAACCATAGTAGTTAGCAACCTATGGCAATAAACATAAGATAAAATAATTAAAAAAAAAAACATCAAAATAAATAATGAAACTCACTTGTTTTCCAGTTTTAGTTTTCCAAACTGTTTGTAGATGATTAGCGATTACCATTGCGGTAACAGTAGTTCCATTATTACCGCCCCATCCAACCAACATCACTCCCAATCTTGGAACTTTGCGATCAGTACTGAACAATATATCAGTAATCTTTGGAACTACCTAATTAATCAAAAATTTGTGTTTAACTTATGAAGTGAATATAAACGAACAGTGAAAAAGAAATTTACAAATATTTGTACAGTATTTTAGGTATTAGTTTTAAAAAAATACCTTAATAATCCCACTATCGTTTGAAACAGTACACGTTTCGTATCTGTATTTGGATTCGATATGTTCATCAGAATAACTAACAGATGGACTCTCGACTATTACTTGAGGCATTTTTCCGTTTTATTTGCTGTAAATTAAAAGTTTTTTTT
>JAAFCF010006680.1:23687022-23741599 GCA_013389785.1 Helicorthomorpha holstii
TTAAAAAACGTTATAATAAAAAATGTTGCGTACAAATTATTTTCGTAAAATAATGTTTGGGTGCACAAGTCAAAAATAAATTAAAAACTTTTTCAATATATTTACAAGTCGACGGCACTTTTTATATCTATATATGACATCACCGCACTGGCCATTATTGCATCGCTGATACCCAATAAAACATCTTTATAAACGCCAAATATCGGTGTCTACAAACATAATACATACTGTAGTTATATTTTTCTTAAGAAATATTATTATATAATGTATATAAAAAACGCAAATCTGATCCACAAATATTTTATAAGACAAAGAGATATATATCTGCTTTAGAAGTTGATTGTATCAAACTTGAAAATAATTGGCAAGAATTTTGTTACATAAAACATCTTATACCATGATATACTATAATAAAATAAAATTTTGTTGTAGAGAAAATATTGCTCATCAATTAATAATTCTTACGTTATAATTATTATATTGCATACAATCTTAAGATCACAATTCATCACTAATGAAAACAAGAAAATGATTTAATAGCTTTTTTAAAGCAGGAATTATTTTAAAATAAATTTTAATGTTTAGCATTTCATTGTGACACTACAAGTAACTAATTGTAATTCAAGCAAAGCATGTACAGAAATTCATAGATTTAAAAACCTAAAATCTGTACAAAGCGATTGAAAAACAATTAAATTGCAAGTTTGAGCTTTTATTTTTACGTACACAAAGAACAATCACAATTTTTTCAATAAAGTATTTCTCCTAAATGATTTTCTTTAAGAAAAACAAATGTACATCTACATTTTATCATCTATTTTTTTTAGTTATTATTTAAAATAAGAAATCTTTTCATTAAAAAATATTTATCAGCAGAGTCACACAGTCGAGAAAACAGTAAAAAATATTCCCTGAAGTCTTCATCCATCACTTAAAGCATCTATTTAAATAATCAATAAATTTGCCTACAAATATTTCAACCATCAATATCACATGATGCTGAGTAATTGTAGAGTACAGAATAATATACTGTAGATACTAATGGCTTGCCAGTCTTAACTTAATTGTTTTAAAAATATTATTTATCCGCCAATGCAACAAAAGACAATGACACAATCAAGAGATAAAGAAAAATCTCCTTTGTGCCCAATATGCTACAACTTTTTTGTATCATTTATCTTGTAATCTTTCTTTTTTTCGTCAATTTGTAAGCATCGCAAGCTTTAAATACCATTAGTAACAAAAAATCTGTATTTTATATAGATTTGTAATGAGAATTCGTTTAATTTTTAAAGTGAAACTAGCTTAGATGGAGTGATGGAATCAGGGCTTGACAGATCACTAGAAGATGACCTTTGCTGTGTCGAGCAAGTTGGTATCATTGGAGTGAGACCTGTTCCTCCTGCCACTGGCGTTAAACCAGTTCCTCCTTCCATAAGAGCATCGAAATTAAAGATTCCGTTGGATGGTGTGCTGATGACAATTCCTGTTGCCTCTGTAATGCTCGATTTAAAAGAATTGTTAAGAGTGGCTGCAGTAGAAGGAAGACTCGGGGTGGCAAACGTATTTGTAAGAGGCAAAGAATTTGGTCTCTGAACAGTGGATTTAACACTGTTGCCAACACTCATGATTGGAGTTTTCTTTTCCCAATTACTCTCAACTTTTTGACCGACTGGATTTGCAACATTTGTGCGTGTTGATGTAACTGAAGAAATCGATGAGGAATAATGAGAAGAGGAAGACCCGGGCGACGCCGATATCAATGCCCGATTAAGTTCAGCCAAACTGGGTTTTATATCTTCAGTTTCGTGATGATGGTGGTGGTGATGAAGCTTTGCCATTTTGCAAACAAGTTGGTGAGTTTCCAGTAAAAATTCCAATTCCTCCTTTTGTGACTGAAGAAGCTGAATTTCAGTTTGCAGTTCATTGCGTTTACTTTCCAATCCATTTGTCTCCTAGCAAAACAATACAACAAATTAAATTCAGTCAAATTGTCAATAATTTAGTTATAATCTTAACCTGTTATCAAAATTAATTAAAAAAGTTTGAGTTATCCTCATATTATAACATTAGGACAACATGAAAGTGACTATAATTGGCTTTATAAGTGTGTCATACAAATTTCCTTACAGTGAAGTAGTTTTTGTTCCTCGATATTAATAAAAGTTCAGTTTATGGTTTGACATTTACCGCCAACACTTAAATAACCTTCTTAGTTTAGCAATAAAATGCAAGTACATCACATGGGACACTTTATTTCCTTTAAATTAAGCAACAATAGATTGTGAGGAAATTGCAATTTTACCTTATCTTATAATGCTAAAACGATTCACCAATTAAGCTTTTAGCATTTTAATTTGATATGTAGAGTACTTTAAACTGACATTTAATTATACACATCGTAATCTGTCCACGTTACAGTAAATATTACATGGATAATTATTGTAAAATTTGCTAAACAACAAATCACGTGCCAACTTCCTCAAAAAGCCTGGATGAGGTTATTAAATTTTAGCTTTTCCGTCTCAGTCGTAATTTGCAGGCCAAGACGTTAATGACGTCAACTTAACTATTAACGCCATTTCAATTAATGATAGGAAAACCATTTAGACATTGACAATCGATCATTAAATGAAACTTACGTCAACAAGTAAATTGGTGTGATCCAGACGGCGTTTCCTGCATCTAGCAGCAGCCATTTTATTTCTTTCTCGTCTAACTCTTCTTCGTTCTTCTTCTTCAGGTGTCAGCTAAAAAGTAAAAAATAATTTTCAATTAAAATGCTTTAAACTTATTTAAAATAAGTTTTTCTACTTTTTCAGTACGCGTCGGTTTTCGACCTCCCATACTTCTGCCAGATTTGGGAGGATTTGTTTGTCGGCCACTTTTTGTATTTCCCGCAGCCGAAGTAGTGGTAGTGTTCCAGGTGTCATTAACAGTTGTGTTTACATTTTGAAGATTTTTAGAAGCCATTCCTGTAGCTTGATTACTGTTCAGGTAAGGGGGGCTAGCAACGGTTGGATGCGACTGACGTGAAGGTGTAGGCGTGACCGTTGAATGTTGAGCTGTTGCGGGAACTGCAGGTGGTGGTGCCGGTGGTTGTGGTCTGTGCACAACTGGTGGAACAAACCCCGCTTGATTCTGGTGTTCAATTTGTGTAGGTGGAACGCTTTGAAGTTCGATAAAAGTTTGCTCAATATTTCTCAGCGTAGTCGGCGTCAACGTTGGCGTTGTCTGTGTAAGAATACCTGTCGAAAACCCCTCCAAAGTGGCAAACTAAACAAAACAAATAAAATTTTCCATCAAATATCAGAAAGAAAAACTAACGAGAGACATGTGTGCTAGTACATAAAAGTAACAAAAAAACAGAGCTACATATTCCAACACATAATTTACTATCATTGAAACGCCTGTGTTTATAGTCTGATAGCAGCTGATAAAATAAAATATTACGAAAGAATAGTAAACATAGTATTTTTCATGATAGAATGTCCACACATCTTCAACATTTTTATAACTCAAATTACAAAAACTTTTTCAAAACACTTTCAACCCAACAACAAAAAATTATAATTTTTTTTTATCTTTCTCAACGGAATGAGCAATTATAATTAGAAGCGCTTAATTTGCTAACCTGTGAATATAACACGGTAAATGATGCAATTATATGCGGTTGAAAAATCGAGAACGCGCATTTATCAATTACTATAAAAAATTATAAGCACACAAAAATGCCTGTTTACCTTTATGAAAATAATATATACTGTAAAAAAAATTAAAAACGGATGCTATATTTCCGGTTTCGTCAATACATCCATTGCAAGTTGACAATTTATAAACAAACTCCTTAATACAACATACCAAGTGCTAATTTAGCAATTCAGTTACGCAGAAAAATATTTCAATTCCTTCATTATCATAATATTAATCCTCATTCAGTTCTTCAACCCTTTCTTTTTATGACGAGATTAATAATTCAGTTACCTGTCCCCCAGCATCCCACTGCGGTGCATAATCAGCGTACGCGTGCTGCTGAGTGACAGCGGAGTTGACATAACGACAAGCGGACAACATTACAGACATAGTTCTCGAACCAAAACTTATACGTAGAATGAGTGAGACTCGTAAGAATGTTCCAGTTCTAGCACTCGATGAGCACTGAAGCAGTGGTTGAAATGCTACAAAGCGCTTACACGAGAACCGTGCGAGTCAACTATAAAAATTGCGCAACAGTGAAACGTAGTTCCTCCGACCAAGGAGCTCCACCAGCTACAAACCTAAGCTATTATAACTAACCTCTAACTTTTTTGTTCAAAAGGAAATCAAAAGTGTCTTTTAAAAAAATGTAGTGACGCAAGACCAACTTATGGAAAAACTTAATAAACCGCAATCATTTTTTTTTGTGGCAACACAGTAATCCATATATATTATGCATAAAACAATACCTAAATGTTCATATTGCACATTGTACGAAAATATACGAGTGGAGAAAAGTGGTACCGCTATCAACACAGCTACATAAAAAAGTGCTATTTTTTTAGTCATGATTAGCCAAGTAGAGAAATTCACAGCTCAAAATAACAGATAAACTGTTTTTCGATCCAGTTCCGAATCTTCAACAATTGTCTTTCAAATTAACATCAATTATCAATATTTCACACGTTAAAATGCTTCAAATACACTTTTTCCACACTGCGTTACATGTAAAACATTTGCTTTTCCTAACGTTTAATTTTCAACTGAACCTTGCATTAGCTGCACCATTGGCCAACTAAGTTACAACTTAATCTACTTAACGCCAGCTGCAGTCTAGCACTTCATTACAAACCCAGAAAAGTAAGCATTCAAACTCAGCATCCAACGTTACTATGACAATGCAATTAAATTATAACGATAGGTACAATACTGTGCCTTCAATTAAAAAACCAATGAATTATGCATAACAGAAATCGCGGAGAATATAAAAGTTATTAAGGGAGGCAACCTGGCCTTCAGGGTTAAAGACCCAGGCCGCTCAGTGTTGAGATTTTTGAACTTTAAAAAAATTACAAGTGCAATAACAAAACAAAATACTGTATTTCAATAAATAAAAAATGTCAGGGCCACAGCCAGAGGGCGCCAATTGGGAGCACTCACCTTTTTTTTTAGTATTTTAGTTTGTGATAAACAATAAAAATACAAAAAGAGCATAATAAATTTAAATAGTTATTTAGGCAATTATTCTCTTTCTCTCCTCTCCACCCTCAACAAAACACAGGTAACAAAACAGCAAATCAAATGCAATTATACCCGTCCAAAGTTTAAAGACTCGGAGTTCGAAACCATCACAAGAGGAAGTCCGCCCCTGTGTGTCCAATAGAGTACATTATTAAATAAATGCCGCTCAATTACAATTAATGAGGTTATTAATCTCACAGTTGATGATCCTCCATCTTTTTTATTTTTTTTATCCATCACCCTCTAATGTCAAGTTGAGGCGTAGCCACAGATGATGGCGACGATAGTCGAGAAGGGCTTGAATCATCATGCATCCTTTAAGTGAAAACATCTCCAGAGACTAGGTTGTGGACAAATTTAGATCCCCAAATGGGACTCTCTCGTGTTTTTTGATGATTCAGTTTTGTGCAGAGAAAAGATTTAGTTACAAATGCAAGACCAAGCCCAAAATTGGTCCCGCATATTTTATACATTAAAATGTACTGTATAAAATTAATGTAATGTACTGCAAGATTCATTTTTCAACATTTGTATTGTACAGTTATGTACAAGTCATATTGCTTATTTGGGTTCTTCCACTCCGACAATGCGACTGCGGACTTGTTTCCGGTTATGCTCAAGGACGACAAAATTTAAAAATAAGTCATAATGTATACCAAATGATTATCCCCAATCATATGAAAGTAATTAAAAAACATAATAAGTTACTGTAACTTCAAAATTCACAGTCGGCGCCATACAGAAAATTTCACAATAATCAAACACAAAGTGCGTTGCTATGGGTACCAAATAAGCTGCGTTTTAATTTATCAAACAAAATCTTTAAACTTATTTGCAATGCACTTGTTAATAATTACATCATTTTGCCGAACTGTTCACGCTGCAACACAAACTTTTCATCATTTAATTTCAATGTAATAATTGTTTTCAAGTTAAGAAATTGGAAATCTTTTTTGTATTAAGACAAACCGCAATTTGTTTATGGTATGATGTACTTAAAGGGTGGTGCATGTTAAGAGCATCTTAGTTGGCATTAAGACAGGCAACAAGCTCTAAATTACATGATTTTTTTCTAAAACGTTCAAACCTTTTCATATTCTAAGATGTGCCATATACTGTACAAGTACAATATTTTTCGACTTGCATGTTATAACCTTGACACACTACGACAGGAAAGCCCTGTAACTACGCATATTACGCAATATTTTCAATGGCCCAAAAAAAAGTGACAATAGACACAATGTTAATAAACTAGACAGCGCCATCTACCTTAAAATAACAAAAACAACAACACTACAAAAATATTTTCAAGTCCAAATTTTCCACTCGAAACTGTAGCAATTATGGTAGCAACTACAGGTACTACGCAACGTTTGCAAAAGTTTTACTTTTGCGATTTTGCCTTCAAGATACCAGTTTCCATTGGCCAACGTCATTTCTAGGAATGACGTCTAAACATTTATTAAATATTAAAATAATGCTAGTAAAGAGTTTGCTATTTAGCACAGTGGTACAGCCAAGACCTGGTTCTTGGTGGACTTTTCATTTCTTGAATTAAGTTAATGACTTTCTGCATGTTCGAACTTGCTGGGTTTGCAAGCAAAAATTAATTTCCAAGATTACAAATAAAAATACCACCTCACTGTCTATTGAAAATTAAGCTAGCGGCCAATCAAATGTCTAAAGATATCCGGGTAGTAAAGTTTGAAGTCGATGTTATCGTTTTCAAAATGATATCTTAACAACTGCACATGGTTCAATTTTAACCAGCTGATAGTTCACCGATGAGTCACCCCAACTCTAATTTTAGTTAAGATTGTATAATTACTTAACTACTATGTAAGGTATATACAAATGCTAATAAACTTTCTTATTCAATCTCGGTAACATTGTCTAATTAATTTCTGATGCTAAATAGAAATAGTAAATAACGTTTGAAGATATAAAAGTGTGAATCGGACCATTTCGCGCAATAGAGTATTAGACCACGCCCAGTGCATTTTATTGGCGCAAGTATTTCTATTACCAATTGCTTATTATCACTGCCCGTTTATCAATTAACTTCCTCAATTTCGTAACCAAATTTCCGTTTGTATTCAAACTCAATTTTCACTCTCGCTGTTTAATAACACATAATTACGACTCAACTAATTTTCACAGAGAGAAATATGCACACAAATATGACATCTAACAAACAAGCGGTTGTAACCAAACTACGTAATAAATAAGTGTAGATGTTCATCCGCCATAGCTATCAAGTCCCACTAACATTTCTATCTAAGAAATCAAGAACTACATCCGTTCAACATTGAAATCAGTTCAATTGACTTCTATTACTAATTATATTAGCATTACAAGTTAAAAAAAACTTACTGTTGTGGGTGTTAGACCATCAGTAGTACTGCCATTTGCCATTGTAGACAAAATACCAGCCACTGCCAGTCGTGAATCGGTTGCACTTTCTACTGTCGTCCCTGTGCCCTCCGATGATGAATTTCGGTTATACATTTTTAATAAACTATCCTCCTTCTTCTTATCTAGCAAATTTGAGTTATAGATTGTTGGTATATCGTTCAGCATCGATAAAACTTATTGAGTTCTTTCTTGAGACTTTAAAATAATAAGAAAAAGAAACAACACTTTCCACATCTATACGCAGCGAATGAAGCACGAGACAAGGATGAGTCATCGCAGCGCTGGAAAAGCTCTTTATACCAAGGAGGGTGACGTCATCCTCTTCTCTCGCTGCTTTGGCGCCCAAAAATAACTGCATTACCTCATCGCTACTGGTGACGTAGACAAACGTCACGCCCGCTCAATTCCTGGAAGAATTTTAATAGCCTCCTTCTCCCCCTATGTGGGGTTTAAAATGAAAATATTTCTGAGCAACTTGGCGTTAATTATTACTTACAATAAATAAGCCATATGCGCCTATGGAAAAAGATTTAATAGCTTTAATCTCAAGTTTTAAGAATTGAATCGCAGTTGCTTTATAAAAAGAATTATAAATTCATGAATGTGCTACAATTTTTCTCTTAAATTGAATACAGTTTGGCTTTTAATTGTAAATAACGATTGAAAAAAAAAACCAGTAGTTTTTACTATATTATGACTAAACTTTATAGTAGTTCGATGTATATAATCAGAAAGTTTATAACTTAAAGCACAGTAACGCAAAGCATATTCATTGATAAATTATTAGTGTAAAGAAATATTTAAACCATAAATATATAACTTTAAATTCACAATGTAGATATGGTTGGACAAAGATAAAAACTTAATTAATCTTATTTAGTGTACTTATTTTAAAAGTTTACCGATATAATATTAATAAAAGTTGTAAAATGATTAGTTCAGTAATTGTTTAGTGTGCATGTTTTCCATAGAAATCAATAGTAAACATTAATCATCCCCGATTAGCAACTTTGGATGAAGCAGCAGTTACTCTAATTTGGATTTGGGGATTTGTATTCGTTGGCACAACCCTGTTATGTAGACGAGTTATCATCCGCAATCGGCTATTGATTAAAATTAAATACAGTACTAAATAAAATTGCAGTATACACCGATATTCAAATGATTATAACATAAATGATCATCTTACCCATAATGACATATAAAGTGAACTATGACTATAATCACAGCAACTACGCCAGTAACAACCATAAGCATAATAAAATTAACCACAACTGCATCATTCCTCGGTATACCGGTATTATTGGCATTTTGAAATTCTGAATTAGAAAATCCTAGCATTGTAATACGTTAATCGGTAACTAACTTATAAAGTACTTTATTGCTGTGAAAAATTAATAGAATCTAAAACTTGTACTCTTTTGTAAAAATGATTGTTAATGGATACACTGTAAGCTACCAAAATATGATGACAATAAACAAATTTAGAAACCCTAGTAACTCTATAAGCAAAGCTATCCAATCACTTAAATCTAAACATTTCATTTTGTGTGAACATCGGGGCTTTTAATATTGGATTTTCTTTGCTTGTCGAATACTTTTTATTTGAACTATCAAACAAAACTGCCACAAACCTAACAAGCAGCGTACGATTAATGTTTACACAATCTACAAGGTTCTACCGTATTGATCTTTTCAAAATATCAATCACAGCAATCGATAAAATTAAATTTTTGTCTACTTACTTTCTGTTGTACAAATAATGACCAATAGCTAAATTTGTTAAAAGCAAACGGTATTATTGGATATATTGTACTGTATATGATGGTTTTACACAGTATACATAATCAATCCAATTCGAATCATTTATTACATTATACCAAGGGTATGTACAAATTAAATAAAATCGTGGAATAAGACATAGTTTAAAAATAATTACATTAGAATAAAAAAAAAAATTAAAGTTGTTCACCAAATAAAAAACTATTTTATTAGATACGGTACCATTAATAAATTATTTTCTGTTTGCTTTGTGCAGTACAGTATTATAATATCATAGTTATATCATACGAGTAATTATATAACTTAATTTTAAACGATAGAATAAACTACAGTACATTTTGATAAGTTAGTTAAAAAATACCAAAACTTTATTTTTGTTGATTTAAAATTAAAAAAGAATATTTTATTTTAATTGTAATGCAGCTTTAAATGAAAAAATGAACTTTTAATTACATAACGAAAATATTTGACATAAAAAACTATAATTTCAATTTTAAAAACTAACGATAAGATTGACAAATTAAATTAATGACATATTTAATCAAGATGATATACTGTAGTTTAAAAGTTAATTTGCCATTTATTTTCTGTATTATGGTATTTGAAATACAGTAAATTAAATATTACACATATTTAAACAATAAACTCCAATGCAACATGGAATTTTCATTTACTGTATAATGATGTCTTACTAATGCCCCCAATTCTTACTTCAAAATAATTATTATAATGGTTCACGCAAAATCGTTTTAATGGTGAACGCAAGTTAATATTGAGACATAACTTAATTGGATAAAATAAAAACATGTAACTTACTTTAAACATTTTAAATCACTTTGACTAATGTTAATACATCCATTGTTTTTTAGTATTTGCAAGTGATTTTTTGGTATTTTTAAGTGGTCCCCATTTTTTAACGTTAGTATTCGCAATTTCTGATGGAGCTGATGTTATCTGAACTTTTGGAGTTACCGGTTTAGCAACGGCTACAATAACATGTTCATCGTCATACAATCCTCGACGTTTTCTGATTTCATTAAATATACAGTACAAATTATTTTAATTTGTATTTAACTTATCAGACTATTTAAAAAGATTTAGAATTATGCTTACCCATAAATGCAAAATAACTTGGCTATAATGATGACGATTATCAAGACACCAAAGATGATTCCTATCATCATAAAATTAAACTCGACGTATTCTTTAGTAAACGGATTCGGCGTACTGCTGTTATAGTTATCTGTCGTCATTTTATAACAATTAATAATATTTACAATAAAAAATTGTAAACAATATTTAGGAGATGATTTCGCGGAAATCACTTTTTTTTCGCTTTAAATCACTTTAACTTAAGAGTTCACTTTACACGTGAGCTTCACTCACTCTAATAAACATAATGGGAGTCATAGAAACCCCCTTTGTCAAGGGCAGGTTGTGTCCATTTAATATGAATCGATTCTGACATATATTTCATATCGTGTTAACATCAAGCTTGCGTTTATGACCTTTCTTCGTCTTTGGAATTGGAGCTGCAAAACGACAAGTTACGAATTAAACTAATCTACCTTTAAAATTAAACATTTATAGCTAAAAGTACCATTAGGATTTTCTCCTTTATAAAATTCCTTCAATAAGTTGATTGCTTCGTTGCTACGTTCTCCTCCAATACACTGTCAAATTTCATAAAAATGATAATATTATTGTCAATATTTAATAATATTAATCGATAATATCAAAACTCGGGCTTATTGATTGTCTCATGTTATGCTTCTAATCATAATCAATAAAGCTAGTTAATAATAACGTAGAAAGCTTGGCAACAGTGCAAAAGCTATACAGCAATTATATTTAAAACGTGTATTTACAAAAAACTTTAAAAAAATAATCATTCATTAAATTACTATTTTATCTACGTAAAACGTGCTATTAAATATTTTATTAATACGACTAAAACAGTGTCCAGTTTCAATCGATTATTAATGGAAATTTATATGTTTCAAAATATTAACCAGATGCTATATTCTCAACATAAACATTTTTCTTTCATTATTAAATATTTTTATAATCAATGTAATAATAAATAATATCAAAACTTACAGGTAAATTCCGACATTCCCGTTTATCACGCATAGAAACGCCATCATTATGGATACTTAGCACAGTTCCACATCCTCCAAATCTTTCATTTTTGCATCCATACACAACTTTACCAATTCCTATTTCATAAAATAAAATTCAAGTCAACAGTTGCTACAGGTAACTTTTTAATAAGTTTATCTTAAAAGTTTCTACCTAAAAGTTTTAAAGCAGCAGCACACATAATACAAGGCTCGACCGTAACATAAACTGAGCATTCACCCCAAACTTCATTAGGACTTCTATCATTTTCATTACACCAATTTAAGACCTGATCAATGCACTCCATTTCGGCATGGCGAGTAGCCTGTAGTTGATTCATTAGTAAGTAATTACCAAAATTATAAAACAATCTTTTAACATATTTACATTTTTAGTTTCGTTAACTTTATTTCCACTTGAAGCAATACATTTATTATCGTGCATAAAAACGCAACCGACTGGAACCTCGCCGTTGGCCAACGCATTTCTAGCCTAAAGTATAAAACAACATTATTAATTAAACAAACAAAAGATACATTTGCAGAAATTCGTACCAAAGTAAAACATTCATCCATTATTACAATAATTATTGCAAATGATAAATCAAGTCGCAAAGCAATTTCAAACAACTACCGTGCAATAATGCATTCAAATTATCAGCTGATTCTAAAATAAATCATAGACGCCACTAGGTGGCGTTCTTTACCGCCTCATAAGTATCGAGTTTAAAATTTAAAAGTATTAATGTTATCATGAAAACAATGAATAAACTTTATTTTATTTATTATTAGAAGCGTATGAACAATTAATAAGAATTTTTAACTTCAATTTTATAAAAAAAAAGTTGATTATAGATAAAAAGTGAATACCAATGTAACGACCATTGCATTTCCAGACTTACATTACCTTCGTAAGTGACGTATTGGAAATTTCAATCAACAAAAATATGATATTAAATACAAAATTCATTCAAACAAGGCAGTGCTCATATGACAAACTGTATATTTAACCCAGTTTTACTATTTTAGATGAATAAACCTTCCGATTGAAAGTTTTTTGTAATGGTCGACCATTCATAGAAGATTTAGTATTAGCCCAGCGTAATCGATGAAATTCGTTTAACTAAATATTTAAATATACCGTAATAAAAATGCTATAATAATTAAAAAAATAATTTAATAATTTAAACTACCTGTTTAGTTCCAATTGGAACCGTATTTGCCAAAATGATCCAATTTACTTTACTGCAAGGTGGAGTAGTCAGTGAACCTTTATAAGTCAAATAATTCTGGGTTTGTTTCATGCTTGGTAACAAATTGGAAATTGTTATTGGTCTTCTCAATGTATGCTTCTTGTACGGTTTTCTCACATATTTTAAACTGCCAATGAGGTTGCCCAAACCATCGTTATCCTTTTGAGTGACCTACATAATAAACTATAATTTATTACAAACATTTAACTAAATAATATTTTATAACCTTAAACAATACTGATACGACAAAAACTCCATTTGGGTTAACGGTAGCTTTCTCAACTGAAGAATATTTTTTAAGGCGATATACGTGGTGTGCCTAAATATGATACTTATAATAAATCATCAAAATAATTCATCAAAATGTCATTTGTAATACAATACTTCTAAAGGAAATCTTTTCCCGTTAATCGTATGCTCAGATTTTATGTGGAAGTGAATGTGATCTAAAATATAGTTGCCACATTTACCAATACAGAACACTGGAGTTACTTTTGATGATGGCGTTAATTTTACTATAAATAATTAGTAAATTTATTATTTTTTTTATAAAATAAAATACTTAAAATATTAATTTGAAACCTGAATGGCCGTCGTTCGCAATTGTCGCTTTGATTCCTTTAGTTTGTTTTTGCATCAATGCCATCAACTTAATATTGCTGTTAGTACGCATTAAACGGTCAGTATTGATATTTATTGGAGATTGTAAACCGACGCAACACTTGTTATAACCAATCCGGCACCAATTTTTTGGTCCTAGAAATGTAACTACTGTTTACATTAGTTATAATAATTTAGCGATAATGAAAATAACCTCTTGGACCATCATATCTCCAGTAGTGCTGTAGTCCAGTGCTTGCTTAAAAAATCATTTACGAGTCATAATAAGTGCATGAGATTACTAAAATACATTAATTTTGAATAGTTACTTGGTAGAAGAGCTGTTACTGTTACAATCGCTATAACAATTGTCCATATTTTGCCATTGCCTCTAGATTTCCCAAACATCTCCATTACTATGATGCTGATAGAACTAATGCTTCTACGTTTGCGATAATTTTTATAAACAACAATAAACTTTTAATATTGTTAAATATAACTACTTTATATCATAGATTTTAGATTTCCAGTAAAAACTGATCAACCAGGAACATATTTCTAGATTTCCTTTAAAAACAACAACAAAAAACCCCATTTGTACGTATAATTTATCAACATAAATAATATTATTCAAATTGAAAAACCCATGAATTACTACTCTTTAACAAGGAAATTACGTTAGTTATCATGTTAACTTTCCTTAAATAAAAGCTTCAAAATAATTTACCTAATGATTTATCATTTTTATTATCAGACTGATAAGCAGAGCATATTTAATTAGAACTTAACCGCATTCTAAGAAATTGCTTATAATCACCGGTATTAGAGTTGCAAACTTAAAAATCAACAAAATTATGATCAGTTTTCTGCTAATTAATATCCGACTTTGAAATTTTAGACCAATATACAGGTCGATTTAAAGGATCTTGCAACGGTCGATAGTTGGAGTAAGAATCCATGTTATGCCAATGCAAACCATGAAATTCATTTAACTATTAATTTGTAAAGAGAAAACAATAATGTACCATCACAGTCAATGTCAAAATACAATATACAAATATACAATACTTGGTTAATTCCAATTGGAACTGGAGTTGACATAATTATCCAAGTTATATGACTACAAGGTGGAGTGGTTAACGAACCGTTGTAAGTGAAATACGTTAGGTATCTGTCGAAGTGCGGTAATAAATCATAAACAACTAAGGGCTTATTTAAATGATGATCTTGGTTTGGATATTGCACGTACGGTAAGCAATCAACCACATTTTCCAATGCGATGTTATTATTTCTAGAAACCTATAAAAAATTTAAATAATCTTTGATAGAAAAACACTAATATTATTAAAATACTTTAAAACTTAAAATACTTTAAAAACAGTAGAAATAACAAATATTCCATTTGAGTCAGTGGTTGCCACATCTGCAGTAGGATATTTAGCATTACGATATACGTGATGAGCCTATAATCAACTTCAATTAGTATAATTTCTTACATTAAATGTCATGTAAAGTACAGAACTTCAAGCGGATATCGGTAGTTATCAATCGTGTGTTCAGAATTCATATGAAAATGAATGTTGTCCAAAAGGTAATCAGAATGCCCGTTGTCGAGCTGAATAGTTGGAGCATACGAAGTTGGAAAGGTTAGCTTCACTAAATATTATTAAAAAATGATTACTATGGTATTGTAAAGTTTATGTTGCATATTATAAAAACCTGAGTGGCCATCGTTAGTTATCTTCACACGTCTGATTTTATTGGTTTGTCTTAATAAATGCAAATGATTATGCACGTATCTTAATTCGTTAGTGTTTACGTTTATTGGAGATTGAAAACCATCGCAACATTCACGATACCCAATTTTGCACCAATTCTTAGGACCTATAATTTCCTGAATATTGTAATAACTTTGAATTAATTCGATAATTAAAAATAACCTTTTTGTCCGCCGTAGCTCCAACCATCATGGGATCCCGTCTTGATCTCTACAAATAAAGGAACTTTTAATTATAATTATTTTAGCATTTATATTTTTAGCTTACGCTCAATAACTTCTGCAAATAACAGAAAATACAACAATCGCTTAAACATTGTTTCAACTGTACCTATATTGTACTTCAGCTTACTTTTATACTCAAACAAACAATACGTCGGAATTTACAGTTGGAATTATAGTGTATTAAATGGATTTTATAAATTTACGATGTAAATTAAGTCACGCGCAAATAAATACCGTACAATAAATTATTATTGCATAAACATAATAAACAGCTGTTTAATATAAATCAAAAATTATAACTAAATAATGTTACAAAAATACCAAGATTACTGAGCAGCGCAATCATTTAAAATTTAGAGACTGCGTAAACCGGAGTTCCAACACGGATATAGCCATCATGGTCTACCGCAGCATAAGCTCCCATAACTGGAGAATCCCCAGCCACCTTTTTAATTTTCTTATCAGTTACTTTACGATATCTACAGTACATGTGAGATGTTTATGATAAGTATATTTTACAATACTTAAGTTGTTAGAACCGTTAATGAATCATCCTTACTTTCTCAAAGTTTTAATAGGCTCGATTTTATCCATAATTCCAGTGTCAAAATCCACGGTTGTCATAATACATCTAAATTTAGTCTCAAGTCACACAATAAACTTACAAAATAAATGTCAAATTAATATTGGTTACCTAACACAAGGTTGAACCCAGCGTAACAACGTTTCACCTATTTTAATATATTTCCAGGTGTCCTAGTGAAAAACATCATTATGTTGTTAATTTTAGGATCTCCATAAGCGATTTTTTATTAGACATAAAATATACCTCGTCAAAAGGATTCGTTCCTTCAATCATAATGTTTGGTCTAAAGTTGTGCACTGAAACTGGTTTTTCCAACTTCGAATTTAAGTCGCTTAATGAAGCATCGGTCAAAATCATGGCTGCCGTAACATTAGCGTATATGGACTATCAATCAAATCAGCAAGTTAATCAACTTTGTCGTTCAGCAATCAAGAACATACAGTAGTCAAAGTATTTGAGTTATAATAGTTAACTTTTAGAGAACACTCATGAAACATATGTCCAATGCGAACTAAAAACGCTTATTCCTTACATTATCGCCTTTTTCGATGGTTCTCCATAACTTGTACTGCTTCGGAATTCTAGGGGATGTGTCCAAGTGAAAATACACCAATTTTAAATTGGGTCTTTTAAGATATTTTCCCAGCCATTTAGTTACTTCTAAGCCACAATCTAAACCAACCATTGGATCGCCCCACACACTAAAAGAAAATTCTATATTGGCTTGAGCGTTATTAAAACAATTATTCAAAAAAGCAATTACTTGCAATTAACAACTTTTCCTTTATTATCCAACGAATACGCATCACTTTCACTGGCCATTTTAATTGGTAAAGTTAACTTTAAGGTCTCCATGCCAGGTGCGTCTAACCACATTTCACTATCATTCAGAACAGTAGGTGCTATAAGAACCATTGTTGGTTCTTGTCTGGCTGTCAAATCGCGATTCTGTTCATCCAAGATGACAAACTCTCTATCAGAATTGATTTAATAAAATTATAGGCAAGTTTTAAATCGATTTATACCTATCACGTATGCCACAGGCTCGAGGTCCAAGTTTGGTAAAATTGGCAGCTGGAACTTTTATCCCTTTGCATGACTTTATAGGAAAAATGTATATAGCGGATACTTTTCCAACTAAACGGTAATTATAACGCTTTTTCCATAATCGCCAAATACCCCAAACGGCGCCAATACCCAGCACCACTTGACCAGCAATTATAGCTTGCGACTTATCACCTAACATTTCCTTTATAAACTAAAAGCAGTTTTAACAACTTCTAATCACTCGTCAAGAAACTTAAAACTACTTAACAGTGTGCAAAGTCGAGAAACCGTTCATTAACGTACTTGACTATCAATAAAATATTAATGTGACCCCATTTGGCAAGGATATAAATCATATTAGACCCATTAAAATGGTTTAAAATAGCAGATGGAAATTAAATTATATCAAAATCCACTTTAAGAAAAGCAAAACAAATAACATACGATGCATCAAAAGATTACTTCAAATTTCATTGGAAAGTTACAGAATTACAACTAATATTGCTATTCAAATAATTTTCAATTTTATTATGAAAAAATGTTATATGATGGAAACTCTAATTCATAATGAATGTAGTGGCTACATTAATAAATTTTTAAATACTTTAGAGACCTTCTCTATCTGGTGGAGGTTCAGGAAAGCGTCTATTCCTTTTTCTGTCCCATAATCAAAATTAGCTTTATATTTACACCATACAAATTCAAATTATTACTCACGCTTGTGGATACCAAATGTGCTTATTAGTGAAAGTCATTTTCATCAGTTCTTGAAAAATGGGTCCTTTGCCAATAAAACGCTTAGAATCTTCAATCCGGTACTGTAACTTTAGTGAGGAATCTCCCTAAAAATATAATTTACGATAATCGTATTGTACCTTGTACTTAGCTGACATTTAGTATACACATACCTCTTTAATACTTTGCTCAAATACAGGTAGAGGCTGGAAAATAAATTATGTAAAATACATCGCAGTATAACATTCTACAGTAATTTACCTTTGAACATTCATAAGGAAAATCTTGCTCTGGATGCCAACTTACAATCATACTTCCATCCTTATTCAATACCGTTGTATGAGAACTGAAAATCAACAACTCATATGTTTACAATAACATCGAATTAAATTTTAAGATGAAGTTAACTACATATCATCAAATGGAGCAACTAATTAACAGCATTCTACATTACAGATTATTTACATGCAAGTTTAACTCGAGCTTGTTATAAGACATACTTATCTAGTTCTTCCGAATCACTTGGTGTTTTGGATGCACTTCGTAAATGTCGCATACAAACATTAGATGCAAAGAACTCCCTATTAATTCTCAGCAAATGGCTACACATGACGTTTCTGCATATATTTACTGCCATTTTATGTCTCAAAATTAATTTTTAAGACAGGTACACTAAAAACTTTTCAAAAACCTCAATATACAATTTCTCATAGCTGCTGCAAAAGATTTACAAAAAAAAAAAGATTTATGTAAATCTTTTAGAAAATCTCATTATAGGTGCCGCGAAAAACAATTTTTTCCCCACTAAAACTTTATTTTAAAGTTGCTTTTAGATTAACATAAATAAACAACTATAATTATTATAAACTATGAAAGGTTATTAAACAGCTCATAAAAATGTAAGTACATAAACGACCGTGTTTCTACAGTAAACTCTAGTAACTTCAAAATACTAAACTATCAAACGTTAAAAACCAACAAAGAAACTTGTTATTGAGCAGAAATTAACGACAAAATAATAATAATATATTGTAACCACAAGTTACAATGATTAACCAATAAAATTCACCTTAATATTCAGGCGATAGAATGCACATACTGGATTTTCGCTGTTTCGCATTATCATCTTGGCTTAATTGAGCTGAAGAAGTACTGGTATCAAATTCAAACTTCTTACTCTAATAAATTGCAAATTTGCATAAAAAATAAGCCATACATTAAAGTCAGAATATTACCAAGTTATCATTGCAAAGTTGTCGTTTGTTAGTTACATTGGTTGAATCAACCGACTCATTGTGATCTCGAATAGCAGAAATTCTCAGGTCCTGTAATTTTGGAAGCGATTTTGATCCAAATTTGTCTGGAGTCCATGAAGGCGTTGAAGTTACTGGTAATTTTATTGGACTACAAGATTTTGCAGTTGATGGCATGTTTAACTTTTCGGGAGAAATATATTTAGCTGTGATTGCATCAACAAATTTCGAACGATTTTCAGCAACATCAAGTTTCTAATAATGATAGTGAAAACAGTTAATCTACGGATAAGTTGAATTATGAAAAAGCAAATGAAAAATTATTACTGAACGCTTATTAAAGTTAGAACCCTCGACTATTTCATCTTCATCGTTATTTTCAAACTGACGTTTAGCACACTTAGCAGTAAGTTTAAATCTATAATAAATATAATACAACTTCATTTGAAGTTATAAATCAGAATGGTGATAAACACTCAGTACGTACGTGTGGTACATCTAAAATTAAACATAAAAAATATCATTAATATTAATGTTGAAAATTATGCATAATATAAACTCACCGATGTTACTTGTCCAACACGAGCCGTAATAACTTCTTCATCATACAAAAAACCGTCAGAAGTTGCAGGAATAAAACCGGGTGGTTCATAATCAGCAGGAGTCACTAATGAAACAAACACAAACTTATTATACTAAAAACCCTTAACAAAGTTTAATCACCGTCATCGTAGTAAAGAAGTTTCATGACAAGACGTGCAGCCGATGGAATAGGATCAAGAGTTTGAATAAGCATAATTAATGTTCTCAATAACGAGACCGCCGATTTGTTAATCATTTCTTTAGAAGAGATAGAAGATAACCTAGAATTGTTTCTGCAATCGATGACCATTTTAGAAATACTGTATATACAATTAAATATATGCTTAATTAACCTTTTCAATTCAAAAGAAGCAGCGTCTCCATTATAAGAAATATAGATGCTGTAGGATTCGATTAAAGTCTACAAAAGCAAATATTAGTTTCAATGAACATAAAAGTAATAAAAACGCACATACTTCTGGGTTATGAGGGTTGAAAAATACCTATAAAATCATAAGTCAGTCAAACATAGATTTAAAAACATAATTACTACACTAAACCAATATATAAAGTAAATAAATAAATATTTACCCCAAAAGTGATCCGACGAAGCTAAAATATAAAAAAAAATGTTTGATCATAAAAGATTTCCATAGATTAATCAGCTTGAAACTCACATATTTCTTGTCAATAGCTTCAAAACAGCCACGAATCCATTTCACAATGGTATTTGATCTGGGACAATTTGAATCGTCGCGAATAATCTTTAACTTTAAATCTATTAAAATCACCATAGTATTAATAAATTTCTTAATGTAACATTTTCTCGGTAAATAGCTACCGTTAAGTGTTTTATCAGCAAACGAACTTTCAGGACAAATTGCTCGTAAATATGCAATGCTGGAAACAGTGATTGCTACCAACTTCTTCACCATTAACAGCGATTGCTGTTGAGTACCGGATTCTATTTCTAATTTCTAACATATGAATATACATTTGATTAATTTGATTATTATTTGATTAATTACAAAAATATTTGAATGCTTTATGCATCCAATTAAAACTGAAATATTGTAAACATTTTACGCAATGACGTTCTAAAATTGCCAATTTATTTTCACGATTTACTGTAATTCGGAAGTTTATTAAAGTAAAATGCTATACATACATTCGTCCGAGTTTTAGTTTCTGTACGAGAAGCGACTGCCATTTCTTTATAAGAAATTAATTTTTTTACTAATGAATATGCAAGAACTGTTTACCACACAACTATAAACAGTTGAAATAGAGATTACGTAAAGGCGCCAAAACTGACAGTTCTTCAAGAATTCGTCTGAACTCTCGAACTCAAGACACCACTGATTACGAAAAATGCCGATAATTTTAATATTCAAATAGTCATATTTTGTTAAATTTAAACAATAACAAAAATGAAATAATTATTTAACAGAAATTTGTGTTAATTCGTCAACAAAACTGAAATTTAATGGTTTGTATACACTAGTACAGAATACTCTCGATCCAGCCACCACTATGGCTCTGTAAAATTGTTTCGTTTGATTAATTATAATTAAAAAAGGCGATAAAATGCATTTTGTGAATAAGACTAAAACTATCAATTCTATCGTGAGCACATTTAAATCTTCAGTTCAATTACACTCATAAATATTTATAAATGCAGTCCATTTATGAAACACGTATCGTATAAGCAGGATCCTTATTCATTTTTAAAAGCTCGAAATCAATATCTATACATTTTGCCTTCTACTAAAAATACAACAATAACGAAGAAATACGCTAAATAATTATACCATCTTCCATTTATGATTAATTACAGAAATCAACTAAAAACAGGAGTCAAATTGGGAATAATTACACTGACTTGTTGCTCCCTGTCATAAATTTTGCAAAATAAATTTTACATTTTATAGTAATTTTTGCTTTAAAGAAGTGTAAATATATTTCAGCCAAAACATTAGTTCCATACATGGCTTAAATACACATTTAAAAGTGGACCATTTGTGCATCAGCTGGGCTCTGTTCCATGGGGCAGTATGGGCATTTCAATCTAAATAAAACATTTACATCTAATAAAAAAATAATTAAAAAAAATAACGTTTGATATACTTTGTGCCAGTGACTAATTTGTTAAGAGCATCTCTTGATACTACATGACCACATGTCAGTCTCATTGGTGGATTACTTTCAGAGCTTTGCTGCCTCAAAATAGGACAAGCAAATATAGAGTGATAACGGCTTTCTTTTCCAAGATCAATCTCGATCTACAAGAAAAGAAAATGAAAGCAATGACACTCCTTAATAGTAAATAACGGAAAATAATTACAGGTAGTTCGTCTCTTGATGTCCAGACTCCAGTTACTTGTCGTTGTAACATCACTTGTTTAATGTTAAGTAAAGCTGGTAAAGCTGTACACCCAGCATTTATACTGTTAAAAAATATTAAAGATAAATGAACCAACACTAATCTTAAATGAAAAGTATTATCTTGTATACCAGACGGCAAGTGGGCTCTCTATTGACAAACCCAAAAGTGCACAAGCGTCTCGAGTAAAATGGTCGCTTATTTCCGCCCAATGTATTGAATTAAGAAGGTAACTGTATGGAGAATTCAATATTCCATGTTTCAGGTACAAAAGACTTCCCATTAACACTTGAATTTCTACCATTAAGATTTCATAATAAATAAACCTATATTAATAACCGTTACAAAAGTAATACCGTTTTCGTGAGTGTGGGCAAATTTGGGAAAGTTTTCTCTAGCATATTTGACAGCTTCTGCCTGGTATTCCATTCCTCGACTAATCAAATCGATAAACTGCAAACGATGTAATTTGAATTCAATAGTACTGCTCTGGGACTGAAGTCGTTCATGATTTGCTTTAGCCCAACTATAATTTTAATTAGTTTAGTTGCAGGCATAGTCCACAAATTAAAATTTTACTTTAAAGCAGGTTGTAAATTTTTCTGCTTTAGTGCTTCCGAGATTCTGTTAAGCTCGAAAAACGGTTCTTTCTTATTGTGAGACACTTCAACTCGAGCCTCCTAAAACAATGAAACAATTATTTAACTAATTGATTCTGAGATTAAATTAAGCAAAGCAATCATACTTTTAATAGCTCTTCTGCAATTTCGAGCATTCCTTGCCTACAAAAATGTTCACATATGACTTGATTTAGTAATTTCATTTTATCCGGAGTTTCAAATGAGTCGTCAATTCCCGTGGAGCCAAATTCAGCAACAAAATTCTATAACAGATTTTAAGTTATGCTTAGTATATGCTGGGTATAGCTAATTAGAATATTATACTCGGTCTATGGCTTTCCCAACTTTTGATACGGTGCTATGTAAATCTCGATGTTCGGTGGCGATTTTCCCTACAGTATCTCTTACTCTTTTCACGCATTGTAAAACCCTACCCGAGTTTGCAGCACTAAGAGTATCCGATTCAAAAGCTAATAGCACATATGTTAATTTTAAGATGAAAGACAGGTGACATTGAGCAAGCAACCATTACAGCGTAATTAAACACATCAAAACTTAATTTCATTTTACCTTCTAACTCTCGTTGCAAATCCTGAACAAACTGTATTAATTCCTCTAAAGTTCTGCCGGAGCTATCTTTCAAATTTCCAAATTTTCCAAGTACTTTGTCTAATTCCCGTTCAACAGCCAAACAAGAATCCATGTTTACATTTCGACACTAACAAAAATAATGTCGTCCTTTAAAATCGGCCGTAGTCTTGCCTTATGTAATTTCATGTTAACAAAGATAGCGCATGCGCAAATTAAAAAATCTAATTTCAGCCGCTACCAGGAACATCAACTATTGTTAAAGTATTGCGTAAATGGGATATTATCATTTTTTCGAGTACAGTAATCTGTTAACAAAAGTGAAAATATTATTATGACCAGAAGCGTAACTATTTGTAAACCACTTAATACTGCATGTAGCTCTTTTACAGTTCAGTATTTTATACACATTTACTTATTTAAATTGAAAATAAAATCACAAATAATCTTGCATTTCAAGAAACTTAAAAAAGAAATGATGTACAAGAGCTTTAGGAAATATTACTTTTACTGTATTATATTATGTTATTAATATACTAAGTTTTCTTAGTAAAAGTGGTAAATAAATTACAGTATTCAGTTATCTACTTTTGCATCGGAGGCTCTAAAATTGGGCAATTGGCTGAGCTGGGATCAAGAAATTACTTTTTGCATAATAACCTAAGAATTTAATCATTGTAGCATCACCACCAATTGTGAAACAAAAAGTTTTCAGTGTTGCGAATTTGCAATCAACACATTAACAAATTTAATTGAATTAATTTGACAACTCTTACTTTATAAATTGAAATGTAAAGCTTTTGCTTTTAGGAGATACATGTGAAATTAAAGAACTAAAACAAAATATTACTATTTGCTGAAGACAACCATGTCTATGTAATGAAAAACACATTAAAAGTTAGGAAACTCAAATATCTTATCAAGATTGAAAGACTGGCTTTTAGAAATAGAACGAGACGCATCATTTTCTTGAATAGATGACTTAAAAAATCTTTTAGGCAATGTACAGGACTTTGAAGACGTTTTAATGTCTGATCCAGTTACCTTTGAAGATTTCAAAATCTAAAGCAAAATAAATTTGATATAAATGAATCAAAACTTGGTAAAAAAAAAAAAATTAACACTAAAGTTAGAAACTACAAATAATTAAATAAAAAAAAGAGAAACCGATTGACTGTAACGGTAGATTGATATACAATCATTTTGGTTTGGCATAATAAATGTAAAAAAAATATAACCTCATTGTATTTTTCTTTACTTTCATTTTGATCCCCACCTCCTTTCTCTTCCAAATCCAATGGTTTCATCTGAAAATAATCAATGTTTAAAATGACAAATAATATTGACATAAAATTAAATTACCTTTTTAGCAAAAGAAAGACTATTATTTGAACGTTTACGTTCATTAGAAATGGGTTTATCAGTTTCTGAAGTGTTCACTAATGTCGTCACTCTTGATCGAAGAGTAACTTTACCGTAAGATGTCTGCTGTTTTTCTTTGGGCTTAGGTGAAATTGTCTAAATCATTTTAATTCACACATAACATTAACTATGGTAATTAAGAGTGAGATGTTATAATTGACAGTTACCGGGGACTCATTAGATGAATGAATAACGTCAATACAGTCTTTGAATGCCACCGTCTTTTTAACATTTCTCTTTAAATTACTTGTTTTTTTGCTCTTTAAAAAAATACTTTTAGTGAAAAACCTCCCAATTTAATAATTTATACCAAATTTACGACAGGCTGTGTAACTTCGTCATACGATTTCTTCAGTAAATTAAACCGTTCTTCCTAAAGTAAACAATAATTTAAATTTCGTTTTAAGTAGGCTATATTTAAAAATGTCACATTTTCTTTAAGCTGTTGATTCAATTCGTCCATTCTTTTATCAGCTAAAGCTAATTTTTTCTCCATTCCATCCTAACAATAATAAAATAAATTACTAGTACAGCAACTAAGTAAAATTTCGGACCAAACTAAAGTTACCTTTTCATTACAATGTTTCAAGTTTGCTTCATCAAAGTCAATTTTCAATTTCTGAAAAGCTTCAAACTAAAAATAAAACAGCATTAAATAATTATTACCATAACATTATAAAACTCTAACATTATTTTGATTTATTTTTTCAATTTGTTGAGTCCGTTCATTGATCTTTATATTTAGTCTAGAGATTTGTTTATCCTTTTCCATCAATTCGGTCTGGAAGCCACTCTAAAGTAGTAGATATTCAATCAAAAATAAAATTTTCTATAAGTATAAAAGTGACGCCATTAAAATCTTACGCATTTTCTATTATTTTCTTCGATTTCCAAAACCTTTTCAGTTAATTTAGTATTAGCATCACTAATTTGAAATTCTTTGTCCTGTCAAATAAATAACATTAATATGGCAATATTGAAGTTGATGCTAATGCTTGAACCTTGCAATCTTCCAATGCTTTCGTCAAATCTTCGTGAAGTTGTTTGCATTGTTCTGATAACTTATTTTTCTCTTCCACTACTTTTTCGATATCAGCCTGAAGATTTTCAATCTACAATATATTGTAAATATAAATGTCTTATTCGTAAATATATTCTTTACACTAAATAACCTGCTGTAAAAAATGTTTGTTGTCTTTATTTCTAGTAGAAAGCTCTCTATCCATTACTTGCTTAAGTTTTCCGAACTTTTTGAAGCTTTTAAGAGCTTTAACTTTGTAGTCTTTACTTTTTAATTGCAACTATTATTTGCATGCAGTAAAGAGATATTTTATTCATTTTAAGGCATAACCGGATATAAAAACGACCTGTTCTATTTCCTGCTTCAATTCAGCTTCTTTAACGATAAAATGTTCAACCTGTTGGCAGGTTTTCCTGAGAAAATCAAAATAGTAATAAATTATACAGTCAAGCAAATAATTAAAAATTACAACTTTGAAGCATCAACTTCAGTGCTTATTTTCAAAATCTCATTATCTTTCGATTCAAGGATGGCAGATAATTCCTAATTAATCGATGAGATATGATAAGAATCAGAAATAACTATTTTAAAACTAATAAAAACTACATTAATTCTTATCTTCTGTAGCTCAATTTCCGTTTGTAACTTATCTTCAAGTTTTGACAACTCCTCTTGCTTTAAAGTACTAAACATTTAATGTAAAATTATTTACGATTTTAATATAAAAAATAACCATTACTTTTCATAAATGCAACTGCTTTTAAAATCGTTATACTCGTCCAACAAACTTTGTAAGTTTACTGTCAACTCTTCTTTAACTCGACACAACATATCTAAAAAAATTTAAAATAATATTTACTTAAATTATTATTAGCTTATTACTATTTTCTTCTTGAAATTGTTTGTTTTTCTCAGTTAATTCGGCTATTTGACTTTCATTCTCCATGTATTTGGCTTTTAGGTCGTCTTGAGCTCTACATAACAAATCTAAAATAAATTAAGAAAAAAGTCATTTAAAATTAATTATTTCAAAACTAATTATAAAGCCACCATTTTCTTCACGAACGACTTTATTTTCCTGCGTCAAGACAGCTAATTTAGTATCATTTTCCAAGCATTTGGCTTTCAACTCTTCCTGTGTCTTATTGAAAACATCTATTAATTAATATACAAAAATAAATTAAATTAACAAAAAAATGTCATTTTAAAAAGTTACAAAGCGATGTATAGAAATAAGAATTACCATTTAATTCTTGAATTTCTTTGTTGGTTTTTGTTAAATTAGCAATACTTTTATTATTTTCAAAACTTTCCAGCTCCAAATTGTTTTTTTGTGTCTTCAAATCCGAAACTGTTAATATCATAGGATTAAAATGTATTAAAAATGTATGGTTTATTCACATTACTTTGCTGCTGTTGTAACGAGCATTTGCGTGAAGTATGCAACTTCAACTTTTTAAATTGTACGGTCAAGGCTTTAAACTGTTGCAAATGGAATATATTAAACGAGTCGATTTCCTTCTTTGCATTTTCACCTGTTATTTAAGCATGATAACAATGTTAGACTTCTTAAAAATAAAAACTGTTTAAATGACTAAACACCAAGTATATTTAGTTAAAGCACAGTAAATATATTCATTAATGTTAATTTATGCAGCCCAATAAAGTCGGAGACAAAAATAACTTAAAAATCAGTACTAATATTTAATACTTGTGGCAAAAATATCAGACTGACATAGTGACAGTCTGTACAAAATCTGAACAAAATATAATCAGTCGTCCTCGTATTTATATTGACGACAGTCATTTTTACTTAACACGCTAAACAGAGTCCACCCTTCGCGACTCTGAAAATTCGTTTCAACGACCTTCAAAAACGGTTTTACTGATTCCACAAACTGATAAGATCATACGCGACAATTTTAAACAACGACCTTCAACTTCAATTATCTAACAATTAACAAATTAACAAAACTGTTTACAGCAACGGTTATTACAATCGATTCACCTTTTTATAAAACGATGTGCATTTTTACTTAATGATCGCACGCGCACACGTTCATGTTTCAAGATATATAACGCTAAAGCACTTACAGGACAAAATTCGTTCATCAGACGTTTTCATGTCATCTTTCATGCTAGACCGCATATCTTCAAACGTTTTCAATCTACGTGCAAACCGAGTTTAGTACAGTACTATTCAATACAAACTGTAATTTATAATCATAACTCGTCTTCATAATTTTTAAATTCCATTTCCTTGTCTATTATCTGTAGCTTAAGCTTTTCGTTCTCAATCTTGTAGACGTCCCTCTCAGATGTTAAAGCCCTAATAGTCTCTTGGTGATTGTTCAACTTTGATAACTAAACACAATAAAAATCGTCTAAATAATGTAGAACAAAACTAATATAATCACTTATTATGTCCTTTTATACATTAGTACGGTTTTCTAATTCTTGTTTTTGAAATAAAACGTTAATTTTTTGCTGTTCTTTATACAGCCATTGAAAACAGTCGGCTAAAACAAACGGTTCATTCGTCTTCATCGGTAATGCTTCACAATCGGTTACTGTTGATCGCTGACTTAAGTTCGATATATCTGCTATAGTTAGTTTTTAAATGCAATTTCAAAAATGTGATTATTTTCAACGATTTTATTACTAGGAGGATTTTGTATGCGGTATGTAGAGCTGGCCCCTTCACCGCGCCATTGGCTCGGTCTCACCAACATGTTTTTAACTAATAATGATCTGAAACGTATAATGTCGATTATACATCTCATGCAAGTTATAATAATGATTGTTTATAATAATATAAACCTGTTACGAAAAATCGATCTAGTGCACGGTACTCTAATTGTTTAAAGTTTAGAACGTTTTCAAGGCGTAATAAACAAGCGCATTAATTAGTTTTCATTTAAGATGTTATCTAGTTATAACCATTTTTATTATTATTAAACACTCATCATTATCTATTCGATTATTTATAAATGTAAAATATAGATTTTACCTTATTAAAAAATCATTCTTGAAAACGCTTAAATGCAATCGAAGAGAATCAAAATTCGAATGAATTGCACCCAACGTTACCAGATAAATTCTTACATAATTTTGTTTCATTATTTATTAATACCAAATTCCCTATAATAGCTTCTAAAACTTTTGAATGTGTACCACTTACAGTATCTTCATAAAAGGCTATAAATCAATAACTTAATAAAATAATATTCAAAAATTTAACAGCACAACAGAGTCTATATTAGTATACGATACTTTGCAAATATTTCAAATACCTAAATTAAAAAAATATTTACATAAAATTTCAATTCAAAATAAATCCATTGGGAATAATAATTTTATCTAAACGTAAGACATGAAGATGACTTAAAATACTATTCTAAGTTATATTGCATTTTCTCTCCCTCAATACATTTTTGAACTATATTAAGTTTAAATAGAGCTGAAAACTATTAGTGACAAAACAATTTTTAGAATTACAGTATTAAAATATTGTACAATTTAAGATATCGTACAGGTGCACATGACTAACTTAAGTTATTTTAGTGCATTACACTTCTCTAATGTTTGTTATGTAAACTCTGCATAATTGTCAGGCACTCAAAATACTATAGTTAAGTAAATACTGAACGTAATCTTTTAGCGTTGTTACCAATCGCTTTGTCTATTTTTGTAACTGTAGTTTTTTTACTCTTTTTTTTTAGCAAGTAAATAAAATAATTTCTATTTGACGCAACACATTACAGAATGCGTACTGTAATTAGAATAAATAGTCGATAAGTTTAATAATAATCAAAGTTTATAATACAATACGCATGCATTTATTAAATAATGCACGACATTTACGCTCGCATATCAAAAATATAAATAAAAGAAAATTATAATTATTATGATTGTTTAAAAATACAGTATATGAAATTAAATTAAGTATAATGAATAAAATATCGTAATGATAATAATTATCACGCACTTAATAATAATTATTTGCTTAAGACTATGAATGTCAAATTAATGAAATGGTAAAATGACAGTAATTGTAATTAATTATACCAATTTTATAGTCGTTGCTATAAAATAAAGATGAATAACGTTGCAAGCAACAGCAGTTAAATTAGCAACTGCACATAAACCATGAAACTTTCGGAATCTCTTATGTAATTGCATGTACTGCTTAGAATTTTTTAGGGTTCCAGGATCGTGTCGCCCAATTTCATGGCCTACGTCAGCCTTTCTTTCCAATTCCATTCTTGACTCAAGGGCGTCCAAAAGAGGAGGAACGACGTACAAACGAGTGCTCAGTTCAATAAGAAAGCATAATGACAAACACCAAACCTGTCCAGATAAAACAATAAAAAGTACATTAAAAAATGTGAAATTCCAAAAATATGAACTAAAATTCGAAGGTTAATTAAGTTTAATATGACATCATCCGTATCGTTTTTGTGATAAACAAGAAGTGTGTTTGTACAGTTATTGTATTTGTTTTCACAAAAAAATTCAAAAATCTCCACACTTGATAAAAATATTATAATTTTTGTGCAAACATCTGCATTATCAATATATTCCCACAGGAAAACTGCTAAATGTATAAACCTAAGTGTCTAACCGGTTACAGCGGTTGATGTCTCATTTACATGAAAATACTATGACATAATATTCAACCTTTACAAGGACTAAACTTATTATCTAAATAATATTATGTAATAAGTACAGCACTTGAAACTTTCACACTTTAGACATTGATCATACCGTACCACAGTACTTCACTATAAAGTGACGTATAGTGGCAAGTGGAATGATAAAATCGTATGACCACATTACGTTGAGTCATAATAAAAGTAATGTCTCACCTGCATTTTAAGTGCTCGAGACCATTCATTGTTTTGATGATGTTGAAGAAAAGTGACAACAGTTGCCAAAGCCAGTATTGAATTTAGAAAAAAATACAATGGAAACAGCACTCGCTGAACTTGGGCAAACACGTTTCTTGGGATGGCGAAAAACAATACAATGCCTATAAATAAATTAGAAAACAAAAAAATTAATAATAATGCACATGTAAGACAAGGTCATAATAAATAGTCTAATTGATGTCAACTACTAAAGCTGACAATTTCATTTTGACACAAGTTTAGTTGATTGATGTCAACTGACGTCAAAGGAAGAAACACTTTGATCGAGTTAAAACTAGTGTAGAAAATTTACCGTAGGTAATGTAAATAATATTATATTATTGAATAGTTGTGATTATGATGAAATAAACTTCGGGTATGTCGTCAAATATACATAAATTAACCTTTTAATACAGAGAATTGCGAAATTGGAGCAACTCTTGCATCATGTTATGTGGCGTTGTTTTTGATAGAAGAACGGAAAATAACCACTTTCATTATATAAAAACAATTTTCTTTTGCGTAGTCATATTTCACTTCACTTAAAAGCTACAACAAAAAACAGTTTTGCATTCCTGTCATATTTTTGGCACAAATAAAAAGCGAATTTTTTCTATCAGCTTTGACTTATAAATGGTTTATAAATGATAACTTGCAATGATGCTATGTAATTTGCAATAAAAACTACTGTAGGTCAAAACTTTTATATTTAAATTTCTGCTTAACAATTCATTTGTTAGTTTTTTTTATATAACTGTGGTTTACTTGGTATTACTTGACGCATGTGATGCTTATTTATCAAATAAGCTGACTCTGTCTGGATTTAAGAGCTCTACACTAGTCTACATCCTTTAATTACACCTTAAACAATTCGTTATCAATTTCCGTCTACGTCAATTGACGCCAAGTAACTAAACGAAACACTGCTCTCCATAGGAGCAGTTTTCAAGAACATCAATGGCACGGAAATCAATGTCAAGGTTGAATAGATGAATACACAAAAAAAAAAAAAAAGTCTCATTAATTACCGGATATAAAGGTCATCCACATCTGAGCTCCAAAGTGAGCAGCAAACGTTCCCATATAGACCAAAGTACTAACTGAATTTGGCTCAATAGCATCTTCATCTCGAAACTCCTTTGGAAAAAAAGTAAAGCCCAAATAAATAAGACCGACAACTGCTACAAGATGAGCCGGTTGTGGAAGACTTAGAATCCATCTGTTAAAATAAAAAATTGAATATCAATAAGATGTGAAAATAAAATTAGAATTTAAAAAATTAAAACTAAAAAAATGTTTTAAAAAATTAGAATTAAAATTAAAACAAATGTGGGAAAAAAATTAGAATTAAAAAAATGTAAAAATATTAGAATTAGGAAAATGTAAAACAATTCAGATTGAGAAAAATGTAAAAAAAATAAATGTAAAATAATTATGCAAAAAATTACTTTAAATTAATTTTGTTATCGCTTGCATTTTTTGTTGATTGGTGGTTGTTATTGTCCGTTTGACAAATATTTTGCTGCTTCAGCAATGCTGCATTTGACACGTGTGAAGTCAGCAGCACAAAATCCTTTTTTAGATCAACTATACACATTGTGATTTGTTTGCTTTGGTTGGTGTGACTTGGTAGGATTCTTCTTTGAATGTCACTACACCCAATTACCTCTTTGCCCGTATATATACGTTCAAATCGAGACTTCCTTTGAAAAAAAAAAAAACTTTTATCTGATAATGCAACAGCCAACAGTGTTCAACTGAAAACGCTGTACTCCAATTATAGTTATCTGAAGTCTTTTACGTTTTGCTGACGTCAAGCAAGGATTTACGTGAGGGCTGGCACATAATATTGAGGACTTCTAACCCAAATCTTCACCTGGACAAAAAATAAAGAGAAATAAAAAATAACTTTTGAGCCACCACTAAAAATAGTACGTTATCATTGTCAAGATAACATTTTAAACATTGTTAACAATGTTTTTAAATGTTTTGTAAAAAAAATGACAATTATTGTAATCTTTTGTTCGCATATTAAAACGTCCTCTAAAACTTTCCCAGCGCTAAAACTAAATTTAATCTGGTCAGTGAAATCCAACGTCAATGTCATAACGTTATTAAGTTGACGTCATTTAATTTGAACACAGCAGTAAATTTATTTGTATAGAACGTGAAAGATGTCACCAACTGATCTGTTTAGCAAGTGGGCTGAAGGTCTAACTCCATTGAACTTATAAACTTTGATAATAGAAACAAAAAAAAAGTTTAACTAAAAAATTTTTCCATACTCATATTCATTATTGCACTACTGTAATACTGTGCAAGAAGACGTGACTTCCGTTTCTGTAAATTGGAGACATGATCGTAATTTGATGAAACGTCTAGTCTACTTAATAATAAACAATAACAGCAATACTCGAAATTCTAGAACAACCAAAACATCACTAAGTCAATCTGAGGCCTAGATCGGTTTTATTTTTAAATTTGAGTTATTCATAAATACATGTTTTCAAATACTGTCTTTTGTGCGTATTTAAAAGTATTAACAATATAATATTATATATTTTACCGGAGATTATTTTTAAACCAGAAAAACCCTATTTACTTAAAGCGTCTCTTAAATGTTTAACTTCCTTTGTAAAAAAAAATGTCTGCTATCTGGCACGGTGGCACCTATTTCTTTTCTTTGGCTAACTTTTTAGCTTTTGATTACTCGGAACTTCGGATTACAGGGATCTCTTATAGACTATGCCCTATAAAGTATTTTTTTTTAAAATAATGTCATAGGGATGACCCTTGTAGATATTCGCAAGATAAACAAACGCAATTGAGATTTTATTATGTCACGTACCACAGCTTTCTGTTTAATTTCTAACCATACCCCATTTCAATTGCAAGAAAATAAACTTACAACGAAATTTAAAGATTTATAAATTTTGTGCGTCTGGCATTACGTGATCAGACAATTTCACCTAAACAAATCGCGCAACACTTTCGCCGAAAGCATGCGCTTACCTGGCTTGCATCATCTCGGCTGCCACGGTAACGAAGAAGCTGAGCATAAAAACTTTCCTCGTGACTTCAACTGCAAACAATTACATAACAATTAATATAAATGTTGTGGGTTTTTCTTTCTATAAAAATACAATTTACGTAATTTATTTTCTTAGCACCGACATTTAGTCACCATTATTTTTGTCATGAATCTAAATAATTCAAAGTCACCGCTACATAGTACCCTGATGCAACCGTTCTTTTTTTTACATAACACATGGCTCTATAAAAACAGTTGTTTGTGAAAATGATCGTGTGGTTGCTACGACAACGATGACGAGAGATGTCTCATCAGCATCCCCTTCGCTTCCCATTAAGCTTACCTATCCTCATCATTATAAATTAAAAGATTAAATAAATAATGGTTTATGTCGCCCACGCATAGCTGACGTCATAAAGTCAATATAAAAAACAAGTACTGTATTAAAATAAAACAGCGCAAAATCGCTTCCTAAAGTACTTTCTAATCACTTTTATCCAGTAATTACTATACAAAATAAATTCCATTTCATTGTCTTGAAGAGATAAGAATAGAAGATAAGCAATTTAAGTACATTTTGTATATTATATAGCAACAAATATTTCCCTTTATCCAGGTAACGTAAGACAGCTTTGTGGTCATTCAACTTTTAAACAGTGCCCCTCAAACGTCTTTTTTTTGCTGAAAACTAAAAACCGGTCACAATTTTTTCATTATGTTTATTTTGTCATGAGATTTATTATTAAGCAACAACTAAAACCTAACACGACTAAACTGTCTCTCTCGCATCTGTAATATATCACTTAAAAACAATTTCAAGGGCGCCTTTTATAACAGTTGCGTCACCATTTACAATGTAATTGTTTAGAATTATTATTTAAACGTTTTTCAAATGTATAAGTATAAATGTATTAAGCCTATACAAATTTGTTTTTAATACGAACATCATGTAAAAACTGATAACCATTTTTAAAAATGTGTAATCAATAAACATGTGAAGATTTTAAAGATAGCGATAATGCAACATCGTCTGAATTTTTTAAAGATAAAATATATCATTTAACAGATACTTGATAGATAAAAAAATGTAGGTGTCGTGTGCTCACTCGTGTAAGTATATGTGAAGGTAGTTTTCAATTACAGTATTTCTTTTAAATAATAAATGCAACCCGTTAACTGTCCTTGAAATTAGTGGTGAAGATTCTCCATGTCTATGAACTATTATTTCGACAGAGGTTCGACCATTTCACACCTGACAACCAACAAATTCAAATACTCTTCAAATAAATTTTTTTTTCTCTATACATCGATACACTTAACACTTTTTTTTTATTATTTTTTGAAAAAGTTGAATGTCTAGAAATATCTCAGTCAGTGGTTGATAACAGCCGTGTGGCATCTGAGTTGAATGTATTCCGGTTGTAATAGCCAGTTCAGAAACCCCTCATTTCAAACATAATCAGCTTCAGCTCTCGACATACACGTATACATGTACTTCTACTTTCATTAAATTTCAATTAATTTTAAACTATATAGAGGTTAGCTTAAAAGATAAATACACAAATAAGTTATGGGGAAAAAAGAAAACATCACGTGACTAAATTCCGTGTAAGCACTGCTGTTGAACTTTCTCGAGACAACTACCTTAAGGGATAAGAAATGGATAATAATTATGCAGGGATGGTCGACCTACAGGAGAAAGTCATCACGCCCTTTACCAGATCCACCACACTGGACAAATTTAATTTATTGCCCATTCGTGACCTTCATTTATTCAAATAAAGCGGATTTACAACAAAATTTAATGTTACATTGTAATTTTATAACAATTTTATATTTTATGACTGAGAATTTTCGTCAATTTCTTACAACAATTATTTGTCTAGTAACATATTTCATTTCTGAAAATTTATCTCATTCAACTTTATTTTACATAATACCATAACAAACTTTTTCTTTATAAAGTCAACTGTTTTGTTCTAAGTTATATTATATGCTGCCAAAATATGACATATTTTTATTAATGATTATAATTATTATTTTAAGGCGCTAGTTGGCAATAAATTATTTAAGAAAAGTATAAATTCAGTATTTTTTTCTAAGAAGAAAAGTGTTTTTATTACTATAATTCTGAATCAATGCACTCATTAGTCAGCATGACAACGTTATTTTTTAATAAAATGCACAGCATTACACAATCGTAAAAACTGCGTAACCAAAACTAAAAAACTAATTGATTGTAATAAGTTGTAAAAAAATAAAAAAAAATTTCAAAATAAGTTGCGTTGACCTTTATTGTGAAACCAAGAAAACATATTTCACAAAACCTTTATAAAGCTTACAATTTGGTGCAATTATGTAAATTTTTGCATCATTCTCGTGACCATAAAAAAGGGTGCATAAAAGTGAAAAAACAGTTCAGACAGTGGGTTTATTATTGTTGCAAATTGGAAACTAATTTTTATTGTTTTTCTGCTCGCCGCAGACATAACATTAAACTACACTTCTAAACATAACTTAAACTGTTAAAAATGCCGGCGTTATTATTATAAGCCGTTAATTACATTGTTATAATTTAAATGGTGTTATCCAACCGTAGAAGAGACGTTTTCTTAGCTTATAATTGCAGGTGAAAGTGTTCTTAAAATTATTATACTCTATTGAGAATTCCAAAATCTGATCTCCCTCAACTCCCAACTTCACCACACACACCCCAAAGGTAAAGTTAATGGTCGATTCTCTTAAGAATTTCATAGGTCGACCAATCAGGTCCAACCTTGAGAAGGTTGATGGTCTGCCTCACCTGAGTTAAGATCAAAACAATTCCCCATCTTGCTATTCACCCACTTACAGCTCCACCTTCAATGTCAGAGTACACACGAAATTTAAAAAGTGAAAACGAGCCATCAGCAGTGACTAAGTTAAGAGAATCAAAACATCGTGCTCAAAGGATTGACGTGTGATAAATTTTGTGTATAAAAGTTATAACATATTAAAAAAATAATTATAAAATTGTTCGCCATCAGTATGACAACTTCAGCATGTGATCATTTGACATGATAAATCGTCAAAACTATCTAAAAAAGGTAACCAAAGCTTATTTTTACCTAAATGTTTATATTTTCTCTCTCAGTAAATGTCAAAAGTATAAGCGTTTGATATTGTCATGAGTTTAAGTTTAATTTTACTGTAGGTGTAGGCGGCACATGATCTGCATCCGTGCCAAACAGAATTAAATTTACATTTAGAAATACGCAAGAAACAAATTTAACAAAAAAAAAGTTTGCCAAAAAAATTAATCCAGTTTTTAGATTAGCATCAATGATTTATTTAAAGCTGCAAAATGTTGAGCAATTATGTAAAAAAATGCAGACACTTTAAATGTAAATTTGGACAGACGTTGCAACACCCGACGATTAAAATTTAACGCACAGTTTATATTTAGTAGCTTAATGCCAGCTAAATCTATTAAAAAATCTTAAACCAATAAAAAATATTTTGCAATTTTATAAATTTTTCTCCGAATGCACTATGATTTTTCATTGCAATTAATTCGTTTGTTTTATTTAATGGTGTGCATTTGAACGAGGAAAATTTTGTGTGAAAGTAAAAGTTTGTAGTGTAAATCAAGTCCATCGTTTCGTGACCTTTCCTCATCTCCAAGTGTAATCTCTCTCCCTTCTTTTGGATTTTTTTTCTAACCAGTGCCTGGCAGTCATTGTCCTTTTACCCCCACCTCCCATAAACCCTTCTCAAGTTTTTTTATACCACTTTTTCCACCTTCCAAGTGTATAACTTCTTTATGTTTTATTTTGAAATTCCACTTCCGGTTATTTTACATTCAAACCATTAAATTTACATTTTTCATGATTTTCTTTCTAGCTATCATAAATCAAACTGATTTGCTTACTTTGCATTTTATCTTATTTGCACAGGTTCATGTAGTAAGTGAGGATAGCTCTTTGGTGACTACGTCGCTGGCCACCCTAAACATGAGCAGCGTGTACCAGCAGCAGCCAGGGTCGTCTGGGTCTCATCTTTATCAGAAAAGACCAACGCCGTATCTGTTGTGGGATGATAACATTGTACCTATTCATCTCACTGCCCATCATTCAACATCTTCCACCTCCTCCTCCATCTCACCCACATCCCCATCATCTACATTCTCATGCTGTAGGCTTTTCTTGGCCCTCATCATTGCCTTTGCCTTAGTTGGGGTTGTGGTTGTTATCACCATGGCAGCTTATCTAGGAGGTAAAAAATGTTCTGTTTAATCAAATACATTTTCACACAAAATCATATTACTAACTCGTTCAATAACAATAAAGGAACATTAGCGTTAATTTAGATTCCAATCTTAATTTGCTTCAATAATAATAACAAAAAAATAGATCTGTATATTTGTATTGGTGCACGATTCAGACAACTTCATTCCATTCCCACAAAAATTTTGTAATATCATTCTGTCTAATGTTATGTCGTTGCACCCGACTTTCATGACATTGAGAAATAACGCAAGATGCAAAAGAAAAATGGATAATATTTTCATAACTACTATCAGTGTAAATTATTAGTTAATAACAAAACCAACTTAACAAGTTGGATTAACTTGGTAATCCGATATACATTTTTATTATGTTACTTATTAGGTGCATGAAACCGTGTCAATGCCACATGCGACCATTAATTGATGCTATAAACAGCCAAATTTAATGCAACTAAAACTTTTAATAATTTTTTACGGTTTTATGATCCTAAGTTATTTGATACTAAATCATCAAAGACGTCTCTCTGATCTTTCGAGTCAATGCCATTTGCGACAATTAAAGCCGGTTTAAAAACTATAACATTTAAACAGGAAAAATTATAACGATCAAATTTTATAGTTTACACAGCCATCAGTTATATTTACTGCTATCAAATAATCGGAAACTGAAATTTTATTTTCACTTGATCTTTTGACATGTTTTGGTAATGCAATATGGTTGGTTGCATTTGCATGTTGCCGGCATTGTGTGAGTTAGACAAAGCAAACTTAACAAATGGAGAAGATTCTATTGCTGATGAAACAGCTTATCATTATTAAATATGTGTTTTAAAATGAACAATAATGGCTGCTTACTGAATAACAGTCAAAACCATAAAATTGTGTGTTCATATTGTTCTATTCGTTCAAAAGCTCAATGTTATACAAACACTAGTATCAAAAACTTCATAAAACTATTTTTATCTTTTTAAATAAAAATACTATTTGACAGGATCTGGTTATGCCACGATCAATCACAAGAAAGTTCATGCAGGTTCAATCTCCTGAGTACTCTCATTATCAGCATGAACATTGTTATAAAGGAAAACCTGGAACAACATCATTCCAATTTAATTGCAGACTATGTCAAAAGTAACATAGCGTGTAATACAACATCATTCATTTAAAATAAAAATCATATTAATGAGATCAAGAAAAATCATACCAAATCAAATGCATGAAAAATCAGCAAATGAAAAATAACAAGATATTACACACAATATAAATTGTCATGTCAATCCTATTTTCTGCTTCACCAGGCAAATCACTATTATTCTATCTTAATCAGTTCTAAAGCCTTTAAAATCTTCAATCTTCCAAATCGACATTGCGAAAGTCATTTAGATAATAAATTTACCCCTTAAATAACATGACAGCAAACAGCATTTCTTTAACATAAACCAATAAATAATACGGTTATTCTGAAGATGTCAGTTTATTTGTAACTTATAAATCATTTAGCTATAACAACTTGGTTTTATTGTTTTAACTTGATGTCCGATTGCAGTTGATAAAGTATCAAAATAAACATAAATATCTTCATTTTATTCCTGATTACTTTTTAATTAATTTCTAGTCCTTTCTTTAAAACACTTGAGTACATTCAACTTCAATTCTAGCCTGGCAACACTTATAAAAACATGCTTAAAAACAAGCTATTAATCAACGCTGTGTTCCAGTAAATCGCAAACACACAACCGCTGATACAAATAGCGTGAGAAGTGAGCTTCAAGCATTCACTACAGCTTTATAGAATGCATATAAATTACATTCAAAGTCATTTATAACATAAACAATAACAATTCAAATAATTAATCGCAACCTTGATGACATAAATACAGGCCAAGTTCTTTTTACTTTTTAAAAGTTTAATTAATTATTTCGTTAAAGTGCTTAAATATATCAGCACATTGTATGTTAATTTTAATTAAGTGTGGTAGACGTGACTTAGTACAGTATAAATCTCAATGTCTTTTCAAACTACAGTATATACCGTACTTAACATATTTTCTATCAAGTTAAGCGAAATATTCTGGCAGTATGCCTAGCGTAATTTTCCACAGGTGCTTATTTAGCAAGCTAGGAATTTTTTGATATCTTTAACATGTTTTCAATTATTTTATTTTTAACAAATATAGCATTAATCCTTGAAAAAAAAAATATTTTAAGTAATTTGCTATCAACAGGAACAAATTTTCTCTACACTATCGTTTAAGTCGCCTTCAATTCAAGTACTGAACACTCAATGCCATCTGATCATAAATATTATACCACACGTTCACACATATCTAATAAAAAAATATTAACCGATAAGAAATTTGTCCTTTTTCTAAACTTACAAAAGCATTTTGTTTACATTATGTTTGTTTTAATTTAATCTTGTAAAGATTAACTTAAAGTTGATTTTTTGTAGTGATGACAGCCAGTTTGATGGAGGAGATGACTAGTGAGTAGTATTCTACAGTATTATCTAAACTTGTTTTAAAATATTACAATAGCAAACCTAATAATATCAATTTTATGTAGATGCTGAGCACCTGATAGGTAGATTAAAAATCCTTGCAGGTGATGAATACAATAGTGTTTTAGATGACAATACGTCATCGCAATTTTTAATCAAAGCTCACCGATACGAAAACATTGTAACTATTAAAAACAATTTTGATCATTTGATAAATGATGCTTGAAAATCGCTAACGTTTGATTAAATACAGATGGATGCTGTGATGAGTAGAAGTATACTTAACGAAGCATACAAAGGGTCAAATGTCATTAGGTTTAGGTAAAGATTACTATTGTACATTTGTACTAGATATACACTGACACACTTATTTTGTTTCGATTATAGTAAACCCGGAAGTTTGGTTGTGTTCTTCAGGCTAATTTTGGATCGAAGGAAAGCTGTTGAACAATTACGTAAATGGAACAACATTAGTAATGTCGTTAGAGATATCATAAAGGCAGAAATTAACCAAGTAACACAAAATCTAACAATTGACATGGATTCGATTTCAATTTGGGGTAAATAAAAATACATTTTAGAATAAATATTTTCATTTTACTAATAATATTCTGTTGTAGAAAATTATGTTCCAAAAATAGAAAATCTTCAAAATGTAACAACAAAATACCAATTACTTTCAATGATGACATCTACGTCGTTGCCAAACACGATTAAAAAACAAGAAATAAATCCAAGTACAAATTTACCAGAAATAAAAATAAGTGTAAAGCCTACAACGACAGCTGTTACGAAAACAACAACTCAAAGTACATCTACCACAACCATATCAACGACAACTAAAACAACGCCATCAACAACTAAAACATCGCCATCAACAATTAAAACAACGCCATCAACAACTAAAACAACGTCATCAACAACAACTAGAACTACGCCATCAACAATAAAAAATACTCCAACAACAACAACGTCACCTACAGTCAGAACGACGCCAACAACAAAAACAACAACTTCAAGAGTATCCTCAACTTCACGACCAACCCTGTCTTCAAGTACAAAATCTAGTGTATTAAATACAACTCGACATAATCCAGCGTCTGGTACGCTAAAACCTTCGTTACGTGCTGAAGCTCTTAGTTCGGGTGTTGCCCATGAAATTCCGTTCTCCTTGGATGATCTCATGTTCAACCGTGAAACGGTCAAAGAGCAGAGAGTCTCATCATCAGTTACATCACTCGACCGTAATCAGCAAATGGAAACAAATGTCGGTGCTTTTCTTTTTCTTAAAAAACCACCACCATCATCGCCATCAACTTCATCCTCAACAATACAATCGACCATCTTAAGGTTGCCATCAAATCCAGTTACATCACCTAAAAGTACAATCAGGAATTTACAGCAAACATTTTGGATTGATTCACTACCTGAAGTTGTAGTGCAAAGTGGAACAAGCAGACTTAAAATTCCAAAACAGCTAAATTTCAGAGATAACCAACCACAAAGACTTCCATTTTCAGCATCGTCTTCCAACTTGACAGATACTAATGTAACCGATAGCATGCGAAAGTTCAGTGAAAAAATTCCTATACAAAATTCAGATGATAAAGAAAATATAAAACCTGAACTGCTTAAGACTTCAATTGTAAGCGTAACTTCTGAAAGTGTAACGTCAAGCGATCTTTTAAATGAAGATGCAATGCTAGTTGAGGAACAAGTTCTCTATTCCACAGCGGTGCCGGCACCGGCTGCCATGAAAGCTTCTTATATTCAGCCAAATTATATTTCTTGTCCAAAGTTAACAGACTTTCGGTGCCGAGATGGCAACGGTTGTGTTTCCAACTTTAGCCGTTGCAACCAAATGAAAGACTGTTACGACAACAGTGACGAAGAAGGATGCAGTATGCCAAATATCTAATTAAAAATCGTTAAGAAATTACTAATTTTTTAATGCAATTCTGTAATAGGCTGCGCTGATTTTCTTAAAGCCCAATTTCTTCAAGATAAAATATGTGATGGTGTTGTTGACTGCTGGGATTATTCTGATGAAAATCAATGTGGTATAAAAATATCATCTGTCATTCTAAATAACTTCTAATCATTTTAATTCATTAATAGGTGGGTGTTCGCCATCCATGTACGTTTGCCAGCATTCCAATGTTTGTATCTCTCAAAGCCAAATCTGTGATTCTTTACTTGATTGCCCATATGGAGACGACGAAAGGCATTGCTGTAATTTTAATTAGTGACTATTTATCATTAATAATTATCAAGTTCGTTCGTTTTTTCCCAATGATATTTTACATGGGCAGCAAATGTGTGCTAAAACTAATGTGAATAAAAGCTCACTGCATAACATCTCACTGAAATTATCCGTGTTTGCTGATTTTGTAAATAATCATTGGAAACAAACATCAAACGAACTAATAAGAAGGGAATATTAAACAAGCATGTTTTAGTGGAGCTTTCCCGTAACTCCAGTGGCCATCTACGAGACAGTTATTACCGTTCCAATGGATATATGCTTATGATGAAAAACGGCCGTTGGGGACAATTATGTGTTGAAAATTTTCCTAAAAATGCTGTCCGAGTTGGAAGTTTATTGACATCTCCTTTAACTTTGACTGAGCTCGCAAAATCCGTCTGTCGATCACTAACATTTGAGTAAACAAAAAATATTGATATACACTATTTAACTGTTTCAAAAACTATTTCAAACTTTATAGAGATTTTGTTACTGTTGAAAGAAAACGTCTTCCACTTTATCCTCGTATTGCTGGTCAAAAAGAACAATTTTTTGAAATTAACTATATTCCAAGCAATGCAAATTCAACCGGGTAAAGTTGGTTTTCATTCAATTATATTGAGATTTTAACAAATAGATTTTGCAGTTCCATGTTAGAATTTAGTGAAACTCGCTGTTCAACTCGAGAAGTTGCTTGGATACAGTGCAAGAATTTGGGTAATTCTCATAAATAATTACAAAACGACACCAAATTTATCAGATATTTTTTAGAATGTGGAATTCGTCCAATAGCTACCAGGGCCAGAATCGTTGGAGGAGTTAATTCTTTGGCTGGTAGTTGGCCATGGCAAGCGGCGATGTATAAGAATGGTGATTACATGTGTGGTGCCACGTTGCTCAATGATCAATGGCTACTTTCTGCTGCTCATTGTTTTTACAAGTACATCTTCAATTAATCACCCATTTTTCCAATTTTTCTAAATAAAATCTTTCCAACTCAGTGAAATCGATAATTATTGGACAGCTCGTTTAGGAATGCTTAGAAGAGGCTCTCAAGCTCCATATGAGCAAATCTACCAAACATCTCATATAATTATTCATCAACAATACGTTAAAGCTGGTTTCATCAATGACGTTGCGTTGCTTCGGCTTGAATCACCTGTTCAATTTAGGTCAGTTTAATTTACTATGACGATGGTTTAACAACATAGTAACTTAATTCTGTTGTTTTTTAAAGTGATTATGTTAGGCCAGTGTGTCTTCCTTCGTTGACTGAAGAGAGCATTAGAAACAACCGAATGTGCACTGTAATTGGTTGGGGACAACTGCAAGAAACAGGCCACGTATTTCGTAAGTATTTTGCAAAAATAAAACCAATATACTTAAAAATTTATTCTGTTACTAAATAATGTAGCTGACACTCTTCAAGAAGTAGAGTTGCCTATTTTTGATGCAGCAGAATGCCGGAAAAAAACTTTTTTCCTGCAAAGCTACCAAATCACAGATAACATGTTCTGTGCTGGATTCGACAGGGGTGGTCGGGATGCTTGCTTAGTAATTCGATTAAAATGTTAAAATGTTCAAAATACATTTTACAATAACTATTGATTATTAATAGGGCGACAGTGGCGGTCCATTGTTATGCCAAGAACCCAATGGCAAATGGACACTAATCGGAATTACTAGCAATGGTTTTGGTTGTGCAAGGGCTTGGAGACCGGGAATTTATACTAAAGTTGCAAACTACATAACTTGGATGAATCAAATTATGAGTAGGTTTCACCAAATCTAAACAATATCAATGTAGAAAATTGTTAATAATATTGTTGATTATAGCGAGTCCTTTGAGAGTTCCTTGGGTAAGATCTCAATGTGACGGTCATAGGTGCCAATTGGGAAAATGTCTTTCAGCTGAAAGTGTGTGTAATGGATACGTTGAATGTGTTGATGGATCTGATGAGCGCCAGTGTAACTCGTGACAAGTCTTTTTTGTACTTTTTATAATTTTTTTACGTAAAGTGCATCGATCTCGTTAAAACATTAAAATTTAATACGATTGAAAAAGTCTGAGTATTTATTATTGAGTACATCTTTTACCTATAGTTAATCTCACAGTCACCTTAAATCTCGCTAAATTCAGGTCAGAACAGATAGGAGGGTGAACTTTACAAACAATAGAAACGTTATTCAAGACGCCGATTCAAATAACAAATTACCTCAGACTTAAAAAAACATTTTCACAGAATTCGATTACTGGTACCAGTATATCATCATGAAATATTTGAAAGTCAAATAATCGAAGTAAGGTTAACATTCTGATATTCAAAATATACCTTACAATTATTATACTGAAAAAACAGTAGCGTATAGCACTGTTTCAAAGTACAAGTTCTATCTCAAAAACATTATGATAATCCACAACTTAATCAAAATTAAACTTAAAAGATAACGCCCTTGTTGTCCTGTAGTGAATTAGCACATCAATGTCAGCATTGAGAATTTTAAATCAAGTTTTAAATAAAATCCTTAACTTTTATTTATAAATATCAGGAATAATAATCGACTTTAAATTTGAGTTTTAAAAGCAATAATAAAAGCGGAAATCCATAGAAATACATTTAAATAACTGTTCTGAATTAAACTAAAAAAAAGTCAACAATAGACTAATAAAACATAAATGTTATAAATACATGTTGTAGTCAGATAATTGAAGACAGTATTAATTAAAGCGAATCATCACGAAAACTGGTTTAAAGGATAAAGGGGTCAGTAGATAACTCCGTGTAGGAGGATTCAAGAGGAAATTAATTATCTTACTTTTGTAAAAAGTAAATTACTTTCTTAATAATACAGTACTTTTGAAATAATCCTTCAATCACAGTTGGACAAGCAATCGGCGCGTGACAATGCCATATTGCGTGAATTAATTAAAAGTTTATAGAATTTTCGATTTGCTCTTAAGATAAAAAGAAGTCAATGACATGATAAGTGTCTTTCTTGTTATTTTTCATCCCATAAATCTATGCATAACGCGATTACTCAACTGTTGATCTTGAATTTTGCGTAACCCTGATTCCAGTAATTGACCTTAATAACCGTTATAATCGACATTGTGGTAGCTCTACAAATCCGTTCAAGTGACTTATACACATGTAATTCACTTTGTTATTGTTATTAATGACCAAAGAAAAAAAGCAATTCACAGCTTAATAATTGCAATCTTAATAATTAGCACATAGAAAAAAGTATGCAAGGTCTGACGGGAATTTGTGTCAAATTAAACTCCCATAAAGTTGTAAAATTTACTTCCCATTGGCCATCATAGATATTAAACGAGACCTTGTAAATTTTAGAGTCATTATTGAATTACAAGTATGACACAATGGGCATAACATTTCAATCGTGTCTAGGTAATTAAAGGTGGTGTGTGGGATAAAAGTAAAAATGGTATGAAGACGTCACACAATTTCGTTTCATTTCACTGACCCACATCTGAATTACAATCAACATTCATTCAGACTTAGATATGGGGCGCGTGTGAAACGAGCAACTTACTGGAACAATTATTCACTTATTTATTTGTTCCAGTCGCTATTAAGTATCAGCTCAACCCCACCTTCTCACCTTATTTTCTACATCCTCAACCTATGACCCCAAACAAAAATTTTAAGCCCGATTTATAAAGAAAAATAATATTTTAAATAGAAAAGAGGGTGCATACTGTGTAGATGGAAATAATAGATTTTAATCGTTTTGCTTTGGTCTGTCATAATACTTTAATATACAATCACTTTATACTGTACATGCAGTGAATTATAGTCTAAAAATGAGGCCAATTTTTTTTAATTAGTTACTATACCACATACTAAATACACAACGGTGCTTTACTTTGACTTTATCTACTTTTATTATAACACTTTCTACAATTTATTTTTGCGGTTTTCTATTTTCTTCAGACAAAACAATGCTTAAGGCGCTAGGTGTGTCATAACATTCCACTTTCTAATTTAGGCCTAATCAAACAAATATTAAAAAATTTGCCTTAAAAATATCTTGTTTATTTTAAAAGGGGTAAAAGATTCGGTTGATGTGTTTTTCTTACATGTTGTTACAATGTTATGATTTTGTGTACATTTTATCGAGCTTTTGCTGTTAGCAGTAAATTGCACCCGTTTTTCACATTTCCACGTACACAAACACATGAGTCGCTGACCTGCCTCCCACTATACAGTTATACCCACTGTTTGGTCTCCCTTACAATTTACAAAACCCCCATAGTCAACCTCAATATTAACAACAATACTCAACCAAGCTTATTCAATTTATTTTCAAACTTAAATGTCAAAAGCATATTTAACAAGAAAGCCAATTATTTAAATTCAAATATTTAACTTAAATTATAATACTTGCTGAGCATTTTACATGGCTCATTTGAAAAGATGATGGAAAATTATCCTGAACTGAAAATGGAAAAACTCAATAAACGTATTTTAAACTAAAAAAACCTACAATACATCCGAACAGCAGAGCGTATATTCATTTGATATAACGCAAAAAACAAAAAAATTCAAGGAAAATAAAAAAACCCCAAATAAATTCGCTGCCTAAGGTATAGGAAACTTTCTACAAATTACAGACAAGTAAAAAACGGTTTTGTTTTCTTCGTCATTGCAAAATTTAAATTATTATAACATATACAATACTTTCAAACTTAAAAAAAAAAAGTTAACGTCAAGTAATTGTCAATTAATGCGTGTAAAAAATTTATAATAATAAATAGAACGAAAGTGAATGCTAGAAAAAAATTTCTTAACAATAGTAATAGTTTGTGCATGAAACTTAAATAAGTTAAATTAATTTTTGAGTAACAAAAGATAAATGATGATGCTATTGTCTTTTGTTATAAACTTATTTTTTTACGTCCGGTGTTCGGCAACTGATAATTAATGACTCAACCAATTACGCTTAATTTTTAAAACGTGCTCTAATAAATTACATTTAAAGCAATAAATGCAAAATATTTTTGGATTGTTTTCCCCTCATGCTGTGTCCATCCATTAAGCGTGTGAACTATTTTTAGTCTGTTCACCCAACCGATTCCAATCGTTCCAATGTATAGTATAACTGTACAACTATAACCGGTCACCCAAAATAATATTTAAATTCAGGTTTTTAACCACCCACCAACCTCTAAATTAATAGAAATATCATATTTTCTTCAATACTCTTTATATTAAAAAAAAAATTCCTAAAATTTTACTCCTATTCAACAATTATCTCCACTCCAGCTGGCAAGAACTACAACAAAAATCGATCTATCGATACAAATAACTTACAATAAAAAAACTAACAGTCAGTAAAATATAAACAACCAACATTCAATTTGTTCGTCCATTTAAATAATTCTTTTATTACATTAAAAGTAAGTTATTATTTGTAAAATGAAAACCGGTTTTATTGTACAACCAAGAGTCGACCAATAGCACGGCCTGTTCTTTTATTGGTTGAAAGTGTGTAGTCTACTCTGACTACTGCTGGACGACACTTAAGTCCTAACTATCAGATAAACAACAGCATCATCACAAATAACAACACTCTGAAAATTACTTAATTAGACCTATTGTGTGGATTACACAAGATGATAAGCAAACGGCTTATAACGCTACTGATTTTAGGTAAGACAACTTAATTAAATACTAGTAAAGCTACTAATTAAAATTGTTTATAAAAATATCAAAATTTTAAAAGTTAAACCAACGTAATAATAATTTAAAACTGCTATTTGAGTCAACTATAATGAATTAAATAATGAAAAATTATTATTGAGATTATTAATTACCTGTACTTTAACTCAACTCATCATTACAACGATAACTTTTTTAATTTAAATGTTACATCTACAGTTGATGAATATCAGTCTATGAAAAGCAATGCATTTATAATGACATTGAAAATGCATTGCATCTCATAGAATAAACACAAACTGTTCACCTAAAGAATAGTATTCAATTAGAAATACTGTACAGAGTTCGGTATACTTAAGTTATGAAGCTAACGTCAATTCATACCAGTTTTTAAATTATTTTTCAATAGTTCAAAAAAGTTTTAATTCTTAGCATAATATGTTTTGCTGTAGGAGAAACAGGCCTTGCTTTTATGCAAATATAGCCATAATAAAGAAAAAAATAGAATAAATTTCTAGATAAATTTAATAATAGCAAAAAATATTGGATAGGTGTGGTAAGCATAATACCGTACTTATAGATTTTTTTTATTAAGATAAAATTTTCTATAGCATTAACTTGTTAGTCTGGCATAAATAATAAAATACTGTACCACTAAAATTTATTATGTCTGACAAACTTATTAAGACAGGATATTTACGAGCAGTTGTCTACTGCTTTAAAAAAATCGAATTGTTTTTGTCTTTTTTGACATCAAAGCACTAGTAATTCAGTTCAACGATGATGAATAGTAAGGCAAATTTACTAACAGACCCTTAAGCGGTCATCTGTGAAATGAGCACGCAGTGTATTATAAGCTAAGATGTTGTGGTCTTTTCATTTCTTTCCCATTTCAAAAAAAAAACCTTAATGCATTTTTATTGCTATAGTTTTTCCTTTTCTGTCTGTAAAATGTAACCTCTATTTAAAACTTTGTTTTTTTTTTTTTGGTGTTTTCTATTAAAAGTGTGTGCTAGTTGTGACATTATTCGAGCTCAACAGCATTCGCATGACGACTATGTGGATGACATAGTCAAAGGAAGTGAAGATGACTACTTCTTTGGTGAATCTCACCGTCGATCAGATGACGAGGATTCTGAAGATTCTGTAGCAACACCACAAGATCCTGATGGCGACGGTATCATTGGAACTGCTGGAAAAGACTATCCAGTTCTACGTCGTCCACCAGAAGACACATCATTTACATGCCAAGATAAAGCTCCTGGAATTTATGCTGACATGGAAACAGGATGTCAGGTAAACGTTATAAATGAAGTAAAGCAATTCTTTAGGAGGAAGAATTTTAATTGAAGTCATTTTTATACAGGTATATCACATCTGTCAAGCAGATAACCGACGTGAAAGTAGCCTATGCGTAAACGGAACCGTGTTTAACCAGGAGGCTTTAGCTTGCGATTGGTGGTACAATGTTGATTGCTCAGCATCACCACGTTTCTATTGGCTGAACGATGAAGTTGGAAAACAGACCGTTCCTAAAAGAGACCCAGAAAAATTTCAAGGTCCATCCAAACCCAGTTTTCACCCAATTACTTCGTTCATTATCGACTTTCCTCCTCCAATTAAGAAGCCTACCTCTCCTCCTCCTCCACCACCACCTTTAATTAAGAAAATACCCATTCCACCACCACCTTTACAACTCTTTAAAAAGCCTTCAAAAGACAAGTCCCGCCCATCTGATATCAACCAGTATGGAAGAGATTCTTTCAACCCAGCTCTGAATGTTCCTCCAAAGCCAAAAAGTTTCGATAAAAAATTTAACAAACAGGCCCTGAAGTCGGCTGAAAAGTCGCCACTTACAGTTCCGGTTAAAAGTGACGACGTTATTGCCGGATATAGCGACCTTTATGTAGATAAACCTGTAGATGAAGATTAAAAGAAAAGCACAAAATGGTATCGGTTGTTCTCAAACGTTGTTATAATTTATTGTTTAAACAATTATCCATTGTTTGATAATTTTTATTGTTGAATTATTTTATCATTTGTAGAAATGTCCTTTTTTCATATTTTTATTGGAGTGTTTGTAAAGAAAAAAAAAACTTAATAAAAATTGGTTGTAATTTTAGTCATAAAAGCTGCTTCAATATTAAAAAATGCCTCAGTTGGATTTTTACACTACAGACAGTGATAATAAAGTGTTACTTTAATTTTTTTCACTTCGTTTTTAAACAACTTTTTATATAAAGAATACAAGTTGAATATAACTTAACCATTTTTTAATTATTTTAAAACAAAAACGATAAACATTAAACAAAGAAACTAAGTGTTATTTACTTACAGGAAAATCTAACAGGATATCGATATCTAACTTGTTTAGATTTAAATCAATCTAATCGAATATTATCATTTGTTTGATCAATGTATATCCTGGATTGATAACTAGAAAATTTCAAAAATTCTGATACTGTTGATTCTAAGCTAATTTGAAAAAAATTAACAAGATGAAGAAATAAAACAAATAAAAAGTTACACAATGCGTAACGTCATTGCATGCTGTCAAGCTAAAGTTCAAAACTCCATTAGCCTAGTTATGTCTTCCTTCTACAATTTACACTTTTATATAATCTGTCAAGTATTCCATTTAAAGTCGGTTTATTTCCTACTCTCATCACGCTAATACACAAACGAACGCTAATGTTATTATGCTGTTACTTTTATAGCAAAAAAAGTTAACAAAAATAACTGTCATTAAAAATAAACGTCAAAAAATTTTAAACTTAGCTTATAACAGTATCAATATGTAGTAACAAACTAAGTATTAATATTAGCTAAAAAGAATTCATCAATGGTGTGATTTTGTTTCAATACAAAAATTTCTTTCAAACAATTCATAACATTTAAATGAACTAGGAAGTCATTTATCCATGTTTTTTCGTGTAATATCGCATTCAATGAACGTAATTTAAACGAATATACTGTAGCATTGCATCCGCTTCAATTCATAGTAGATGATGTGAAAAGTAAAATTATTATGATTAGTTTATTCAACACATCATTGACCATTAAAGGTCATTCTAGTGGGGGTACCTTAACAACATAATCACATTGTTCAATCGTTGTGCTAATAAACTTAAGTTAAGTTTATGCTGCATTGTACACTGTATACAATTAAGGCGTAAACAACAACTAAGCTTTAATTCATATAATCTAAATGAAAATGCAAGTAGAATATGTTATAATGCTTTTTATTAAATTATGTTGGCCTGAAAAAATATTCACTATCAGAAAATTGAAATTTTTGCGCTTTGAAAAATGAAATTTCTCAGAGTTGGATTTTCATTAATTTTAAAATTTATCAAGTATCGTTCTTTAGAAGATAGATTATCAGAATAAGCTCATAAAATATTTAAAGTTCAACTTTTTTCTAACTTGCAATTTAAATTTTAATTGTTTTAAGATCATAAACAGATACTGTAAGTACTGTATGCGTAATTATGATCATAAGTTCATAATTTTTTAAAGAGTTACTTGACTAAAAAAAATAAATAATTTACATAAATAATAACAGAAGTAAAAGTTTAAAAAAATTATAAAAGATTACTGTAATATTATTATTATTCAATCATTAATAATTACTTCAATTAGACACTTTAGCTTGACTTTGGACCTTTAGGCTCATTCACTCCCAATAATAGATTTAAGTAACTCTGACAAATAAATGCATGAATGTTATGAATTTTGACTTTTTAAAAACTCAAAGTGCTTTTATAACATTCACGAAAACTATTTCTATTGTATCAATTAAACAAACAGTATCAATAATAAAAACTATTAAAAATTATTCTGTATTTCATGATTACAGTAACTAAGAAAAAATGCATAATAATGACTGAGCTGCCTATCGAACTTTTAATTATAAAATTATTTAAAACAATTCCGTATATAAAAATACAAATTAAAAATTTTACAAAATGGGATGGCCGGATTAGAAATTGAAATAAACGAGTGTAGTGCATTTCCATTACGAAAGTTTGAATCGTTTTAAATAAAGCGCTTTGGTTCGATTAACTGTAACACCAGAAGGTGGAGTAAGCTGCTTAACACGTATATACAGTACACAATAATATTTTTAGCAAGTCTTTTATTATATCAATTTAAACTGAAGGGTTTATCTAAAGTAAAAAATTATTCACAACATATGTGATAATCATAATGCTTATGTAAAATCTAAAGCTTTATAATAGAATCGAATTTAATAAAAGACATTACTGGCATTACATCAAAGAAACCGCTAAAAAATAATTTAAAATTTTAAATCGGCGAATTTCTCAATAGTCATAAGTGGTGAAATATTAACAAATTAGCTGACTTAATTAATACTTTTGCAAATGCATTTCAGTAATTATATATCGTACATTTACCAATGCCTACATCTATAAATAAACTATAGGCCATAATGTTCTAATTTAAAAACAAAAGCTTAAAAAAACTAATGTTTAAATTTATAAACTACAAAATAATTTAAATTTTGCCAATCAATGCAAAGAAACTTAAATCAACTGTCTCTCAACTTTTTCAAGCAAAGTCGTCCTTAGATAACAAATCTGTTTAAATTATCTAAAATGAATCTACATTTAGGCATTAATTAAATTTTTGTGTTAAAAGATAATTGTATTTATAAAGAAAAGTAATGTTTCAAATTGTAAATAAAAGCGTCACATAGAGACTCCCCTATTCAGCCTTTCATTAAAATAACTCGTAATTTACCACCTTAATTGATAAAATACGTGACCATTATGATAAATATCTTTTTTTTTACTTTCTCCAAACACAACTAACATGTCAGATAATAAAATCGCAGCGCAAAGGAAAAAAAATCGACGTTTAAAGTGAGATTAAAAATTAATAATTATAAATTTCGTGTGTAAACTTTCTCTCAAGCGAGAATTTCGGTCACCGTTTAACTAATGATGAGATGGAGATTGAGCTCACACCCATTTTTCATTTTCATCTTTCATATTTAAAAGAAAATCAACCGTTTAATTTCGTATCATAAATCACATTTCCAATATTTACCGAATAAAATTATGTAAACTGCTTACATATTCAGGACGAGTTATTTGGCCGCTCCACCCACCCTGCCTACCTTTCAATCAGTAAAAAAAAAACCGAAAGAAAAAAGATGAAAATGATGATCAGTCAAAATTGTTTAACTTTAATACGATTATAATTAACCTTATTAATTCAGAATTTAATTATTGGTTCATAACGCTACATGTAAACGTGCATACCCATCAATGTTTTTATTTACTTATCTTTCTTTCAACAAAAAAAACCAACAAATTTCACACATATCTTTCAAAAGTGTAGCTTTTAATTTTCAAAAAGTCCCATCAAACTACTTTTCGAATTTGTGGATGTGACCTGTTTAAAAAAATTTTCGTTTGCTGCATATTTGATGATTAAGATTTTTTTTTTCTCTTACTCACTCAGCAAATTAAAATAAAAAGTGAAATTAATGGAATCCTAACCGGTTCCGTTTAATGAAATCTCACATCAAATAATTTGTGCTATATTACTACAAATCAGCACAGGGTGGAGTGATGTCCAGCCCACCCATGGTAGGAGGCAAAAATCTTAAACACAGAGTATATAAACCCCACCTAACAAAATCAAATTCATCACAATCTCAAACTTTCTATTTGGAAAAGAAGCATCTTCTAGAGAAACCGAAAGCATCGACTAAGACTGATCGACGGAATAAGAAAATGTTCAACCGACGAAGTTTCTTCATTTTTGGTATAATGTTTTCTTGTTGTCTCATAATACTGCATTTTTAACTTTCAAAGCAATTAATATTACTGACTTATAATTTTTAAAATTTCCATTGGAATACTTTTCCAGAACAGTTTTAAGAAACCATACTTATTTTCAAGTTGTATGCAATCAAATTAAACATGTTTTAACTTTTCATTTGATGATTTAGCTTCTGCTGCTGTGTTTGTGCTAGTGAGTGTCGCCGCTGCACAGTACAGTCCTTATTCCCCTCACCCTATGACAAATGCACGTGCAACATCTTCAAGACGAAATGGTAATGGTAATGGCTATAATGGATCTACCTACGGACGAACTCAAGCATCTCGTTCTCGCAATGGAGGATCTTATGGCGGCTCATCCAATGGACAACGAAGCAACGATGGATTAAACGGATTTAATGGAGCTGCTGAAGCATTTACCAACGGTGCATCTTCTTCATATTCTAATGGAGCCGCTGCGTTAACCAATGGTGCTTCTACTTATGGCAATGGAGCCGCTGC
>JAAFCF010006680.1:23744198-23822875 GCA_013389785.1 Helicorthomorpha holstii
ATTAATATTGTAAATATAGTTATGAGGTGCGTCCTTTAATTATAACGTATTTGTATTGCAAATCTATGTTTGTAGAAGTTACCGCATGGTGGCAGCAGGTGATTGAACGTTGTAGCCGATAGTAATAAATGAAAGCAACTCGGTTCTTTTTTTTTCTTTCAAAAAATATTTAATAAAAATGTATTTTAGTTAAATTTTTGCAGCCACTGATAATTGGCAGCACATTATGGCTAACAAAATAAATAGCGATCAGCTGTTACGCTTAATTCAAGAAGAATTATAAAATAGGTTTCAATAATAATGAATAGCGATCAGCAGTTACGCTTCAATCAGTCAAAGTTATAAAAAAAACCTGAATCAAAATAAATAGAGATCAGCCGTTACGCTTACACCAGAAAGAAGCATGAGAGAAATTTCAATTTCCTACCGCTATTGTGGTAACACGTTATGCATAACCATAATTCTATCTATCTTAATAAGGTTACTATTTATTTCTAATCCCGATGCACATAATCCTAAAATTAAATCTAAAATATATCTTCTGCAATTTAGTTGAGTTTAGTTTTTGAGTAATGACATCATTACTCAAGAACCAAAAATGGTCGAAACATATATTTGGTGCCAACTGATCGATATATTTCATCTTTTTAATTTGATTTTTTACACACTTTTAAATTAAATAGATTAGATGCCTAAATTTTTGAAAAACTGCAATAATTAAGTCATTTAGGCTGGATTTTTACCTATAATTCATAAGCCAATAAAGAAAGATCCAACCATATATATTTGGTGTGATTTGGTGGATATTTTTAATATCTTTAATTTGGGGTTTGGATACCCTTAAACTCATTATGCTAGATACGGCACCTAAATCTTTAAAATAGTGGGCTAATTTAGTCGTTTAAGCTGTATTTTAAATTATTTATAACATATAGAAACGGTAGTCTTTCTGCAAGGTACCATTGTATTAGTAAATAATACATGCCTAAAAAGTTACTATCTAATGATCTAAATGTCCAATACCAGTATAGTCTTTTAAATTTATGGTTACCGGTATCATTAATAACGCTTTCTGATTAAGGCGTAACTGCTGATCACAATTTAGTGAACTTACTTGTAAGGTGCTGCCATTCAGTGTTGGCTGTTGGAAACTCAAATGTAATTTTAAGTTTGTGCGCTGCTGACATCATGCGGTGAACATAGTAAACAATAGGTAGTGATAAAAGATTCTTATAATTAATAACGCCTTCTGATTAAAGCGTAACTGCTGATCACAATTTAATGAACTTGCCTATGTGGTGCTGCCACTCAGTGTTCGCTGTCGGAAACTCAATTTTAATTCTTTGCGCTAACTGCACGCTGCTGACATCATGCGGTGAATATAATAAGCAATAGATAGTGATAAAACACTCTTATCTTTCAGAGATATTTTGTTTTATTTTCGTAAATAATGTTTAAAATTTAAACGAGCTTTATACATTTTTTTATTTATATGATTGTTTCAATTTTAACATATCGCTAGACTAAAGCTCCCTGTATTTCTAAGCAACGTGAACAACGATTTACAGGGTTTATAATTATTGCTCTAATCAAATCGTCAAATCTGGTTCTTAAAATAAAAACAGCTTATTTATTAATCTTAAATAAAGCAAATTTAAAAATAAAGTTAATTGAAATAAAAAGATCAATTGGTTCTTAAGTTTCAGTTTGAAATCGATTAACATGTTTTGAAGTTTTAAAAATATGTAAATTCACAGAAGAATTTTAAATGTACCCATGTAAACCACAAAAAAATAAAGTTACTTGAATCAGACAGGTTATTTCAATGCCAGGACATAATAACTTAAACATACTGTAGCTTAAAACACTAATTATGAGACTAATCCTTTTTTATGCACTATAAGTTAATAGTTTTACTAATTAAATATTACACAACCAATTTCTTAATATTTAACCATTAATTAAATTTTAAATGTATTGAAAAGGTTGAAATTTATTTCTTTTGGATACTGTTAGCTGGTGAGTGGTGACTGTCATAATTTCCTCATAAATTGTAAATTTAATTTAATATGGCTTTTCTAATCAGTTCGTATATAGTAGTTTCCGTAATTTTGTTGACTTTGAAAACAAAAGTATAACACTTTATTGTATTTGATTAATTTGGGGTATCAAAGATGAATATCTGATAACAACAGAAAAACAAATCAGATATTGATTTTAATCAAAATAAAAAGAATTACAAAGAAATTACTTTTAATCTGATTTCCGTTTAAATCAGATTTCAAGTTTATAAGTGGCTGACATGTTTATCTTGATGATATTGACGATAACTTATTAAGTCAAGGATCAGTGCTTTTAGGTCTTCACTATCATGCATTGTTTTTCATTGGTTAAAACTGATGAGATATTGTGGTGACATCCTACAACACCTATAAATATAAGAGAATTATACATCACAATTCACAAATCGAAGACGCTTCATACCATTCACATTTAATTCTATTCCTAAATTACACAACTTAAAATGAACAAAATTGTATTTTCTTTAGCTGTGGTTTTAGTGGCGGCTTTCATGGGTAACTATTAGTTTGTATTAATATTTCCATGCAGGTTTTAATGATAATTTCATTTGCAGTTGTTCCAAACTCTAGCGAACCCAGAGGTAAATATTCATCATTATGAATGTTTATTATTAAAAAAAAATATTGTTTTGTAATTATACTTTTTATTTTTATAGGAAAATGTACAAAAGCTGATACATATCTGTACGATTGCTACTATTGCGGAGTTTACTACTACTGCCCAGGCAGTTTAGTTCCTCAAACAATGGACTGCTATCAAGGATCATGCTGGAACCAAGACGCATCAGCCTGTGTGTCTGATATGGCCAATTGCTCAACACCATGTCTTCCAATCTAATTTAAATCGATCAAACCTGTTGTTTAAAAACGCAAATGCATGAAAATCTTGTTTTCGTTTATGATTGAATCGGCGTTGTGATTTTATTTTACTTTATGAAAAATGTTAAATAAATTTTAAATTATGATAAATTAAGTTTTATACGGTGATGAAGTATTATTAATTTAAGAAGCATTCATATTAGAGTTTTAGTGTCTTGTGTAAATAAATGCAAGTTGAAATTCGAAAATACCATAATGACATTTTTAAAGTAAATTAAAGTGAAGGTTGACAGAATAGATATAACAATCGTGGAAATTATATAACAAAAATGTTTATAAAACATTCTTGAACGTAGAAAACATATTGAGATGTGTAAGACTTTAGTTTATAAATCCCAAAATTAAATTTGAACCCTTAAACACAACTCGGTAACTAAATGAAAACAATTTAAACATAATAAATATTAGTCATTAGCTATTATGTAATAAGTTACTATACTGTATGTGTAAATTAAATTTGTAATAGTAAAATATTACACGATTTGTCGGTAGAGATTTACTATTTAAGCCATAGGCTTACTGAACTCTAATACGTGTCATAACAATGTAATAATGACCGTAATTTTTAGAAAGCTTATTAATATACTGTACAGTCAAAGCCGGCGTGACTTTTTGCGGAATCGGGTTCAAATATTTTTCAAAGAAATTTCTTAATTTCCGTTTGTCCTTAAATGTCTTAATGTCCTAAAAAAAGCGTTTGTCCCGCCTTGTGTACATTAGAAGCACTCTTTGCTTTAAATATTAAGTACAATTTACTACTGTAACTTAATTCTTGATTACTTATTTTTAATTGTTTAAGGTTTTCTAGAAATTTATTGATTGGTTGAGTCCAGAACTCAAAAGTACAGATTATTATGGTACCTAGTACGGTCTTTCCTGTAAAATGCCGATGGCTGATAACATTAGACTGACTAGTGTAAACTATAGAATTTAATTACTGTATATTTTTAGATGTTTCATTTTGATGTATTAACAATATTAAAGTAAGTTGTTATGGTACAATTGCTTAAAGAAATTACAGTATATTAAAAACCTATAAACTTGTTAAACTTACGCTGATTTACAGTTTTAACAATACCAGTTTACTTGTACATAATGTACTGTATATTTAAGACTTGTATCACTTTACTATTTTATTTATATTAAGTACGTAACCATCATAATAAATCTGATATAATATTGGCGTGTTTTTTTTAATGTTTAACTCGATATAAACTTTTTTTATATACAGTAAATATCATTTTATACTTTTCAAATATTTTATTATTGCCACCAAATAAATTACAAATCATTTCTTAAAACGGATGAACAAAGTTTATTTCATAATTTCGTAAATTATCACATTTAAATAAGCCACCGACAAAAAATAAAATAAATGGTTGATTAGTCCATTGATATTACTAGATGCAACCAGCTACATCTCTTCTAAGGGTGCATGAGTCCTGGTAGAAAGCGGTAGCTCCTTCACATACATGTTGAATTGCAGATAAAAATTGGTCACAGATGTAATACATCTGACACTGTTCGCAGTCGTAGATTACTTGACCAGATACAATGCAAGGACCTACATGCGTAATATATACAGTATTAGTTGTGATAATTTAAAGTACTTTAAGTAATATTTGAAATTTAACCTGCTGGACCGACAGCTGATCCTGTAAAATAAAAAAATAAAAAATTAGTATAAAATTCACATTAATTCCAGTTGAGATTTGTGTTACCAGTGTAAGCAGTGATGGCAATGATGAGTAAAGCTAATACAAATTTCATTTTGTTTAATTTTGTGGAATAACAAGTTTACCAGTACCTTCAATGGTGAAACGTAAAACAAGGACTGTGTTCATCGATTGTCGTTGCTCTTGTATATATAGGTGATGTCAAAGATGTAGACAAGCTTTATAATCACAATAAAATGTATCTTGTGATAAGAAACTAATCAGATCTTTATCTATTGGCATTTTTATCAAAATATAACCAGATTAATAATACAATCAAAAACGTTGCAGGTCATTAAGTGGGACCATATATTATTATAAAAAATCATTTCATTACTTTTTTTATATAAAATAATAGCACTAATTACTCTCAATAATCACATTTATTTTATTAGAAAATAATAGTGTTTTTTTCATTTTTAACTGCTAAAAATTTGTTTGATTAATACGGTTGTTTTATTTGGCTATTGCAGCTTAGGTTAATATAATTTGCTGCTTAATAGCATGGCAAACTTATTATTTTATAATATTTAGCATAATTTATAATAATAAAGAAAATGTTATTTTGTAATATAGCAATGGCAAAATTATTTGGTAAATATTTGTAATAATGAATGAAAATCTTTTTTATCAACTTTCAATTTTAAAGTTTGGTGGCAAAGAGCCATGGAAACAGCATTGCGTAGAGTTGTAGTATCTATAATTGCATCAAAATAATCGGTAATGTCATCGAATACACTGATTTCAAGTATTAGTAGGAAATGGAAATCTTCAACTATTTATTTTCTAGTTAATTTAATACAGTTCTTGGAATACCGACAAAACACTTGGAGATATAGTGTTATCTAATGTTATTTCAAAGTGCTTTACCATTTAGAATTAAATGATCCAGTACCAATTTTTCAGAAGTGAAGTTTTCTTTGTCTTTTTTTTTAACTTACAGGAAAACTGTACTTGTTTACTGGTATTTCATTGTAACTACTACGTAATTAAACTTTAGTAGCTTACATTTTTTATTATGCTTTTAAAATAACTGCGTGGCGTAGAAGCTTACATTTGCGAAGAGATTATTTTTTAATTGACGGTTTTTGTTGATAATGAAAATTATAAAAGCTTTAATTTGTATCTTTGAAAGACTTGATGAATAGTGATTTACAAATGTATCGTATGTTTATATTTTTAATATTTATAACAGTTAGTTTAGGTGAAATTCTAAGCTAGATTCTAATACCACTACCTGCTATGTGTATCATTACTAACATCCATAATTTACACCATTTATTGTTAATTGTTTTGACCATTCATTAATCGAAATGCAGTAATGTAAATAAAATGCAAGTGTACAAACAATATTGATATTGAAAATATTGACACCATCATCATTACCACTATCATTTTTAATCATCATTATTACTGTCATAAGTTGTGTAAAAGCTAAATACAAACCAATTCAGCAGAGCAACAATTCTCATATGATTTATTTATTCCAGTTAGTTTAATTAATTGAAAACAGTTATTTTGAAAAAGAGCAATCTTCGGTTTTTGCAATAAGCTAATGCATATTGTTAATTAAACTAATGCAAATTAGTCTCAAATTTATTTTCAAAAGATCGATTATTTTACTTCCTGTATGATTAACAAATAGAAAGTTATTTTGTACAGTATCCAATACTTTAGTCTTACAACAACGAAATCCATGGCCAAAAATTGCACATGTTTTCAGAATCTTTAATAAAATAAGTAATAAACAACTAAAAAAACTGTATCGTGTTATACATATCACATTGTTTCTTTTTAAATCGCAAATTACATAAACAATTATAAAATTTTATTATAACTTTAATTTATTTTTTGATTAAGTAATTACAATGCATAAAGATAAATATAACATTCATTTGCACGACAGATTAATTATAATTTATAATTAACATCTGCAATTAAGAGAACCGGCAGCCACACAGGCATTGGTGGTTGAGTCAAAGCAGAAATCGCCAACGCATTTGTATGCAATTGGCTCTAACTTGATGTTGCATACGTAATAGACTTGGCAATCGGTAGTATCGGGTATTACATCACCAGGACTGACGCAATCTTCTGTTGTATGCCACCAAACGTATTACAATTGTGTACATTTTACAACTATTTAATTTTACTTACCTGTTGGATCTGCCACACTTGGTGAAGCTGCACAGATTTAACATTTTATTAAAACAATGCCAAACGTATTATAAAAAAATGAATTATATTTACCATTCAATGCAATTGCTACAAAAGCAACAATCAATACAACTGAGAATTTCATGGTATTGGCTTCTATGTTGACAAAACACAAAATTAATGTTCAAAGTTTTAAAATAATTTCAAATGTTAAAGTAAATTGAAAATCGTTGCTATATATTGATTCGGTTGCAAGTGACGTTGTAATTTCTCGCTTGATCCAATCAAAATTCCAATAATACTTTTGAAAATCTAAATGATAATCTACTTTTAAGTGATTTGATAATCATGAGCTAATCGAAAGCTAATATCTAGTACAAGACGGTGTTTTTCCTATCCTTGGACAGTAAACACTGATAGTTTTCCAATAGATAACCTTCACAAAGATCGACATTTTCAAGTGCTATTACCGTGAACAACAAGTTGCAAAATAATGTGGAACCATGTATAGTGCAACAATTGACTTTATCAGATATCAATAACAGATTCAGACGATTTGATGCCATGATCACAATAATACTGTACTTTAGATCTTTTATATTATTATGACCAAATATTTTAAACATTTTTGAAATACATGTACTACGGTAAAAAGTTAATTGAACTAAATCCTATGGTCTATTTCCATACATTTTTTTCTGAAAACGTATTGATATCAAAACTATACACGTAACATGATCAAAGTTCTACAGAAAATTCCCCTGCAGCTGTATCATTAAAAACAATCGTACATGCAGTAATACTGTAGCATCACAATTGTTTATGAATGGATTGATTATGAGTTATAAGTTTATAAAATTGCCAAAAAATGGCATTAGACGATTAGACAAAATATTGCAGAACAATTTGTAACATTCAAATATACAATTACACTTGTACTTTTATTATTGTCATAAATGAAATGTGTTTAAAAATTGTCTGAGTGTTTAGAAAAGTCATTATTCGTCGGCGTTTTTAATATTATTAATAGTAATTGCAATTAGTTTTAAAACTTTTAATTAAAAAATGTTAATCGGTTAAATATTAGTTGAATTGCCAATCATTTAAAATTTTCACGGCATCAATTTTATTATTATATTATTAGAAACACTAATGGCTATAGTAATAATTTCAAAAGTGATTATTTTGCAATTGAACTAAAAGCTCAGATTGTGTAAAATCGTAAAATAGTAACTTTATTGCGCTATATTGCTCAAGGTTAATTTTAATTTAGCCTTGTAAATACTGCATTTTTAAAATAATGTTTACAGTTTAGTGATAATGAAATTATTGTTATCAACTTTATCAATTTCTTTGAAATGTATGTTGTTTATGATGATAGTTATTAAGACGGTTAGATCAAATAGAAATAACTTATTGGCGTGGTATGACTTTATTGGCTACAGTATTATCATTTATAGAATCTTATTTGTTTAAGTAAACACACAAAAAAATTACAAGAGATTAAGCACTTCAAACAATTTTTTATTGAATTTGTAAGTTAGATATACATTACAATTTTATGATGTTTTAATATTGTGATTGTTATCGCAAATAGTTGAATTACGGTGCAATAGTGCTGGTCGGAGTAGCGCAATTGCAACGGCTTTCATCCCCAACGCACTGATTGAACACGGGATCATAACATAGGCCAACTCCACATTTAAATTGCTGAGGTTGCTTGGATGTGTTGCAAATGTAAAACACTTTGCAATCTTCAGTGTCACTGAATGGTTGACCAGCATATGCGCATTCGCCTATTTCAATTTAATTTAATTGCTTCAAATAATACAATTTTACAATCAATATTTATGGCTTACCTGCAGGACTATCTACCGATGAAACTTCAGCTACCTCTATGGCCATTGCTATGACGTTTGATAAAATACACTTGAATAAAATACATTTTTAGTTACTTAAAGTAATTGGTGCTTACTCATAGTAAAAACCACTGCCAGTAATGCGAATACAGTTTTCATTTTTTTAGACACGTAATTTTCAGCGACAAACAACATCAGTACCAATGAATTGACAAAAAATTTATAAGTTTTCAGCTTTTTATTGGCAAAAAACAGAAGATAATTCATCTTATCTATCAAGTAAGTGTCTTAGTGTTAGATACAGAGATAAAATGTTTACAATAACATAATGATAACAAATAATTATTATATTTTAACAAATTAAAATTGCAACATTCTTGTTTTAAGCTATGCAATTGCATTGATCACGGTTGGTAATGCATCCATTCTGATAGAAGCAGGAAGCGCCAGGACACACCTGGGCCACTGGAGATAGAAAGGTATCGCAAATGTAGTACACCTGACACGAGACATCATCGGCGATATATTGCCCCTTACTGTTACACGTGTCTATACACAACAATAAAATAACCATTAGTGAAAAATAAAACTTCATAAGAAATGTAATATTTTATTGTACTCACCGATTGGCGCTCCTCTGCCGTGTTTAAGATTTGGAGCCGCTAAAGCGCAGGCAACTAACCAAAAAAAAATATTAATTTCAAAAATATATCTTACTTTAAAATATAGTTACCGAAAAGAGCAGAAACCAGCAAAACGTATGAGACTTTCATTTTTGTCTTTATTTTCGTTCAACAGATCAAACAATATTTGTTTCAAATGAAAGCGTTTCTCGTCATTTTATAGGTTTGAAATTAAACGCAATGCTCATCACTGAATTGTGCTATCGATATTGTGACAAAACTGATTAGTAATCAGATGACAATATGATAAATCACTTCAAAGTCGAATCGAATACCCTGAAATGTACAACAAATTACGACAAAGTTGTACTAAAATTATTAAAACTGAAATCATTGATTCGCAGTATTTCCTCGAAATAATCAACCGATAGCAAGTTTTAAGCGATAAAAGTAAAAAAAATTGATAAGAAACAAACAAGAATTCGCAAAGAAATACAACGCAATTATAACTTGAAGATGGAAATGTTTTAGCAACAATATCAATTGTTGATACGTAATTATTGAGTTTTTATATAAGTTTCAACTTTAAATCAGACATTCTGCAAAATTCAGTTCAAGTTTTATTATCGTGTTTATAGGTTGATGAAATCAGTGCGCAAGTCATTGGATAAACGAGACATTTTTCAATATATAAAAAAAAATTTGCAACATTGATTTACAAATCAACACTTCTAATAAATTAACTAAGTCTATCGAATTATGCTTAAGTACTTTTATCATTTTCAGTTTCATAAGGTGCATACAAAGCTTAAGTTATTTCTAGTAATTTAGTTCCAAATGGAACCGACATAGCGAGTAAATTACTCTTGTAAAATCTATACACATTAAGAGCTTTGGTCTAATACCAATAAGCCCTTCCTACAACATATTCAAAACACTATAAGATCATACGATTTTTAAATATTAGATCTTGAAACATGATTTAAATTTCTAAAACATTACAAATTCAGTCTTCTGAGTCTGATTACTTTTTATTAAAAGTTTCCTTACGGAACTTGTCACACTTAATTGTGTTAATACAAAATACGGTTCTTCCGTGTAAGACATACGTGAAAAAAGTCAACATTCAAATACACACACTCCACACTTATATACACACCGGTGATATTTTGTGCACTAAAGAAAAAATACACACACTCATCTCACTAATAACATTTTTAAAAAAATTGTGAGCATATTGTGATTATATTTTTTCGTGCACTTACATTGTAATTGTAAGTATAAAAAAGCACAAGTTATAGAACGACTTAAAACAATATGAACTACTACTCCAATCACAAAATAGATCAATAAAATATAACAAGATATTTAACGTCAAATAAAAAACACAAGTAAAAATCCGAGATCACTATAAAAAAAGATGGCACTTTAAAAAAGAGTACCGTTTAAACCAACAAACAGCTGCTTTATCCAGTGTTTTATAAACTAAAATCCGCTACTTGATTTTAATTTTATACAACTTGAGCTTAAATCCCAGCAGCTCCGTCAGAACAGCCGAAAATGCAGAGAGAATTACCAACTTAGTAATGTTGTACAAGTACGGATTGGCTGACAGACCCGATATTTTAAAAGGACTCTCTAACTCCTATAATTTGAATAAAACTTGTTTAAGTAATTAAGGAAACAAAACTTTTTACAGTACCTTAAGTAGCTGCGATGCAAGTTTTAGAACATTGTTAGCCAAGATAAGGCTTTCCTTTTTATGAGGTTTCTGATCCATTTGCACGTATAAATTAATCTGCTCAGTTAAAAGTGCAGAAAAATTGCGGTATTTTTTGTTGATTTTAGCTCCCAAAATCATGAAACGTAGCAAGTAGACACCAAGTGTAAAACTCCAGCATAAAACCTCCCAGTTATAAAGCCGATCACCAAAGTTCTCGCTCTCTTTCAAAACCTAAAATTTAAGCAAGCAAATATGGCAAAGGTAACGGTAATAACATAAGACACTTATACCTGAACACACAAGAACGAAATGAGGATGAGAGCAATCACAAATGATGCTGACACGATAACATCAACAGAACGTTGTGGTCCATGTTTCTGTATAAATTGCTTTAGCAAAATCATATCGCGGACACCAATTAAAATATACAATTACCTTGAGATAAGACCGAACTGACAACCAGGTTTTAATATTTCGTACTTTGTTTAAACGAAAGTATGGAAGATCAGATCGTCTTGACCTTCTTGAGGATGTTAAATGAGTAAATAATTTAGCGTGTAAAAATCGCTAAAAATAAAAACAGTATTTGATATGAAATTACATTTGCAACTAAAAAAGTTAATCATATTCATTTTAGTACCTGTTTAAAAGTTCTTTCAGCTACCGAAAGTAAAAAAAAGAAAATAAGACTCAAAACGAAGCGCTGAACAATGACGACTATCACAACATAACTAGTCCTAGTAAAAACAATAATTTTAAAATTCACTAATTGCAGTTGATTACTGAAGCCAAGCTTACCAAAAGTTGTTTCCAAGTAATGATACCGCCAAAATACTTTTAACTCTGTCAACATCATCAGAATTGGGCATAGACATATCAAGCATATCTGCAGTAACATCTTGGATCAAGTCACGAGCCGATTCCTGACTTCTGAAGCCAGCAGGCAACAAAGCTATAACTATAGCTAACAAGATTCCAGAGTAAAAGTAGTCCGTACTCTGCGGCATTTTGGCCACTTTTCGAACAATTGTAGAGCTGATGTCCAGAACGCACAATTCTGCTTTCTTACATTCTCGCCCTTCCCATACGGTGCAGCTCACTAAAATATATTTCGATTTCGGATGTGTGGTTAATTAAATACGATGGTTGACCAACTACTGTGCAACTAAACAAAAATGCATGGCGAATAACAACAACTAATAGCCTAAACGAAATTAAAAATACCTTCGACCGTGCGAGGTCCTCGCAAAAAGAAAAATCAACGATCTATTGACATGCAAATGGATCGGTTAAATCAGTAAATAAAAACTAGTTGTGGGCTTCACATAACCATTTAAAACAAACAAAAAAAAATCTAAACCGTCAAATAAATCATTAAATTTACAAACCTTTGTCGGAAGCTGAACAAGATGGACTAAAAACACTAGATGACCCCACCTGTAAAAAAAAACATTTCAAAATCACTTCAAAAACAGAATTTGCCTGTGCAACTTACCCCATTAAAATCAAAACCATAAATATCATCATTACTTGTATGAGATGCCTTTTTAACCTGATCTGAAGAGTCAGATTCATAACTTTGTTCCTCGCCATCAGTATTGGTAGTCATTCCCCATTCCATATCTGACGGCAACACATGTTCCTAATAAAACAACTTTTAATAACTTTTAGCAGAATCTCATAATAGTTCATTTTACTTTATAATGTGAATCTGGCGAAGTGGTCTCAACTTCTGAGTCACCTGAGCTATTTGAACCAAGAGGTCTTCGATGCTGATTATGCAAAAGTCCATGGACACCAGTCGATAGTCTTCTTCTCAACATGTAAGTTTTGCCTTCAATCGCATTCATGTTAGCCTAAGTAATTTATGACAAAAAAATTATATAAAAGCTTGCAGTGTAAAAATAAATTAAAAAATACACAGCCATACTTGTTTAATCCTTGCTGCATTTTCAATTTCAGTATCAGAACCATGTTGGTCAGTTTCTAACTCAACTGAACTAACATCCTGTACAGCACTATCGTGTCTAGCTTCATCTGACGTTATGTCTTCATTGACATTGGGAACATCCAAAAACAAAGGCAACATCCGCGCCTCTTCATGTCCTTTTTCGCAACGTTGAAAACTAACAGATTTCGCTTCATTTATGTTCGGTGTTTTCGGATCAACAGTAGGAGTTATGGAGACGCCACTGTCAGTTGAAAATGATGGCATTAAAGGATTCCTCAATTCAGAACTAGCTCGTGGCTCTGAATTAGTATCGTCCCCAGAAGACGGTTTGTCACAATCTAGGAGAGACTCAACGTTGGATCCACTTTGACAAGGCCGTCTGCCACTATTATTAGATTTAGCCGCCTTTGATTGACGTCTCCTTCGCATACGCTTCCTGTAATAAAAACATTGTCAATATACGATACCCGACAAAACATATAATTATGAAAACTGAAATACCTTGGAACACCACTTATATAAAAACTAGATGCACCAGTGTAGTCAGTAGACACCACTTGAGCATGAATAACGCCCAATATAACCATCAAAACCGATGGACTAATTACCTCAATTGTGGCTATATCCTTATTTTTTAAGATAATTTAATTTACTAATGTTATTCTTATCATTAAATAAAAACATCAATGTTTACCTCCCATTCTTTACTAGAGTAATGCATGGCAAAAATAAGCACAGCACTGATCTGCATCACGTACATGCCCAACAGTATCCATGCCAATTTTTTGGTTGTCTGCTCTTGCCACCTAAAAATAATAATTATAATGACTTCCATTCTTCCTCTTTTCTCTTCAATAAATTTTACTTAATAGATGACGCAATTACCAGTGTAAATATAACGGCATGAACAGAGTCCGTACAACTGCTTTTCTGGCAACAGCAAACATGCCATGTTGGGATTTGGCTTTAGGATAAATTGTTCCACGGACGAAATCAACATCAATAAAATCAGTTTTAATTTTGGCAGACTTTTTCGGTATATTGCTAATTCCCTGCACCAAACAAATTAACGTAATTAAATAAACGTAACCAACTGATTAACTAATCGAATTCGTTTTCAAGACTCGGTATATCATTTATATTTCAAATATTACGAGTTATTATAGTTATCTCATTGCGACTTGTAACAAGGTTACTTACTACTGCATTCTTTACGATTGTAATATTGCATAACTTAAGACATCTAAATTTAGCCCAAAGATTTTAAAGGATAAGCAAAATTGAAAACGTTTCCTTGTTAAAACAAATCATGTTAAAATAATAAAACGTATTTACCTTCAAGATGAACTTTTCAACACTTCTTTCCCAAGAATGTTTGTCATATGATCCAATCTAACAAAAAACAAGGTTTAGCATTATTAATCGAGAACAAATTTAGAATACTAAAGTATAGATGCTCTACCTTATTTTGATACCAAGAAAGCATACGATTGATACTCATGATCATCCACTTTTTAAATAATTAAGATTTCCTCCACAATATAATCAATTTCTGACCAAATGTTAAGCGAGATGAGATGTTACCAGACTTCAATATGAAATGTTGGGCAAAGTTGAAAAGCACATGACAACACTTTCACGTTGACGTCAACAACTATTTCAAAACTATAGCACAAATTTAAAAAAAATACTGTATTACGACTGTACAGATGTGTTACAGTTTGCGTGTATATCAATAGAAACGCGAGTATACTATTTCTCAATAAGTGTCATTCGTAAAAACAAAGTTCAGTGATCAAAGGCATCAAATTAACAGATGAAACAAAACAAGAAACTCCAGTAGTGCAGTGGAATAGGAAACCTAACAAAATCGTAAAACTACTGATTGGCTTGTAATTTGCCAATGATTTTGCCAAACAAGTTGAGGATGGATTTTTCTAGTCTGTTTTCTCAAAAATAGATTTCAGATACACCGTATTCCACTATACCGGTATCCGAAAGAATCCTTGTCTCTTCCTACCATTTCAATTTTACTCCCGACAACCACTGGTAAACTGGATATGCCAATTGGCAAAGATTCAAAACTGACAATCGACTGAAAGAAGCTTTTTACTGTCAAGGTTCGACTTTCAATTATCACTGATCTGTAAAATTCTTCAACCGCATTTGTATTACGTCAGTAATTACCAAACTTTCAAGGCTCTTAACAATGTAAATAAAATAATCCAGGTACCGTATTATAAAAAGCCCGCAAATAAATTATTCATATTGCGTATTTCAAAAAATCCACCGTCAACCCCATTCAATTTTTTAAAGTTCCGTGTATGTAATTATAAAAAAATACAAGTTTACTGTACGGTAATTAAAAATGTAAAGCCAAGACATATAATCTATTGTGCCCTGAGGTGTCATATTAAATACAAAAACTTGTAATTTAACATTTAAATCCTCTTACGTGAATAGAAAAAAAATCATGCAAATTATTTGTATAATGCAATCATTATTAATTTTTAAACAATGCCATTTAAATACGTGCTGTGTTTTATACTGTAAGTTTAGGCGGTAAATATGAAAGTCAATTAATAGAAAAAAATGTCTGTAATTTCCCATAATTTAAAACGCCTAACAAATTATACCGATAATAATTAGTTATGCAATAATTGTTTATCAAAATCGCATAAGTCATTCATAAAAAATGTAAAGCCTTAATTACCTGCGTTGGGTTTTATAGTAATTTCTACAAACTGCACATCAATAAATAATTAAAATGTTATGAGAGATTGTAGGAGACTTTTTTTTGTATACTAATTCCAGTACTTAGCAACGGTTACTGTACAAGATACTGTATACAGAATTCGGTAGCTTATACAGTACAGAGTATTATACCGTAAACTGACATTACTATTATATCTTACTGTCGCTATTTATCTTACGTAATACATTACTGTTGCAGTGGCAATCACAAAATTAATATCAAAATAAATTCCTTAAGAACAGAAAAGCGTTATTAGCGAGTTGTGACACAAACTAAAAATGTACAGTACCTTGTATACGACATACAGTACTGCTGACACTTATCACGGCTAATATCGAGGCCACCAATCAATACATCTATTAATAATAAAATCTAGGCTACGGGTGTTTTGTATTTTTCAATAAACACCGTTACTAACAACATAACTAAAAATTGACATTTTTATTATGTTTATTATTTTGATGGAGAATTGAGATTACTATAGAGTTGAGAATACAAATTGAAGTCGACATGACAGTCAACTATTTTATCATTTACATAATGTTATCGCAAGAGTAAACAACATGTTCTAATTAAAACACACGATAGTAACATTAAAAATGTTTTAAAAATTCGGTCAACCTTGTTTTATCAATAAAACAATAAAATAATTACCAAAAACTAACCTTTCAACTAATCCGATCGTAACAGCTGATCCACACGATTCCTTTCAACTCGAACCACGGATTTCTATTATAGAAGATAACTGCACATTTTCAAATTTTCAGAAATCTTTTTCCCAAAATAGTTTCATTTTCCTTAAAAGCGCCATCTTTGAGCCTTCAAGTAAATTACTATGGTAAATGTAAATCTACTCAATAACACAAAGGGGCGCTCATAAGATTTTTTAAATCCCTTTTGATGGAAGAATTTCTGAAAACTTAGAAAGCGATCAATCTTTAGTACAAGCTCATGCGCGAACAGTTACCGGAAGCGGAAGTGTTTATTAATATTCTAAATAATATCTACGTTCATTATTAATAATGATTTTATTGACTTTATACTTTGAACAGTTTACAATTAATATGATTACCAGTAGTTCAACATTGGTTTAAATACCAGATAGTTGAAATTAAAATGTAACAGCTGTTTATATTTTAGGCATTACTGTACGTCCTTTGTACGACACAGTAATGTTTTTAAAAACCATATGTTATGGGAAACTACATTAACACGAATGACAGCTGGCATCATGCAATTGAATTAAGTATCATAATCATGTGAAGTGATATTTTGTGCTATACCGTTGACCATATACCATTTGTTTAAGATAAACAAAAACGGCTTTCATAAAAATCGGAATAGGGAGATCGATATACCAGTAAACTGTGTACTTTACTCGAAATTTCATAAATACATAGCAGGAAATAGGAACGATTAATAATACCAAGCCACATGGCAGCTTATGATAATGACGATTGGATCAAATTAAATGGGAATTATGACGTTTAAAGATTTACAAGCAATGTTCAAAGGTACATAGAGAGCAGGACGTTATATTGAAGAGAAGAAATTAATACTGAAAAGGTGACTACAGTTATTAAATCGGATTAATAATTGGGGGTAAATTACTTGCAGAATATAGCATAGTTTATCGATTTGATTTGAATCAAAACATATTACGTTTGGTAAACTTCAATATTGTTTATGTTTTACTATAGAAAATGCTTGATCTAAACATTACTATTGTCGAAACTGATTTGAAAAATACCGTTTATAATATACTGAAATCTGTAAGACCGGAATGGGTACAAAATAATATACAAATCAAGGTAACAACTTTTCTTTTAACTTTTAATGTAGTATTATTTGTTATTGCATTCTTAACATCATACTTATATGCAAATTTATGCTTAAATATTAACAGGATTTTACTGATGGAATTACGAATCGGTTGATTGGTTGTTACATTCCAGTTAATGCTGAAGATATGGTTTTAATAAGGATTTATGGACGAAATACGGATTTAATTATTGACCGAAAAGCCGAAGTTGAAACCATGAAAGTATGTTAAAAACAATATATATTTAATAATTATTTTTAAAAATTTAAGAAAAAATTGATGACTTATTAAATTTTTTTTGATAAGAGTCGAAAGATTTGAACTACGGTACAATACTAAGTTGTCCTTGATCTGAACATCAATGATTTATTTATTGATATACCGGTAACTGTTAAATTTTATCTTGAAATTCTGTAGAGGCTGTCAAAAATTGGATGTGCTGCTCCACTTTATGCTACTTTTAGAAACGGAATTTGTTATGGCTATATCCCTGGCGAGACTTTGGATGTGGTCACTGTTCGAGAACCGTCCATTTACAAGTACAAATCAAATGTATACGGTATTAAATTATCATATTCAAATGACACAACATTTCTAATATTCAAGGTTGATTGCTGAAATGTTTGTAAAAATTCATCGTCTTCCTGCTGAAAATGGTGAAGGGGCTACTTCTTCATTGTTTCCTGTTCTGAATAAGTACTATCAGTTAATTCCAACTTCTTTTATTGATCCTCATAAAAATGAAAGGTTGTTTTATAATTTTAGTTTATAGTTTGCATATTACAATTTTAAATTTTACAGGTTTATACGTTACATTCCTTCTAAAGACAAATTAGGTGAAGAATTGAAACAGTTAGAGGATCACTTGATTGGTTTGCAATCGCCCGTTGTCTTCTGCCACAACGATGCTTTGCTTAAAAATGTCATTTATAACAGAGAAAAAAATACGGTTGCATTTATTGATTACGAATATGCTGGTTTTAATTATCAAGCCTTTGATATTGCTAATCACTTTTGTGAATTTGCTGGCAAGTAATATCAGTTTCTAAAAGTTAATCTAAAATTTTAAATGATTGTGTACTGTATTAGGTGTTCCAGATACGGACTTTTCAAGGTATCCAGACAAGAACTTTCAAATGAAGTGGTTGAGGATGTATCTAGAATGTTGGAAGAATAGCAATAACGTTAGTGAATATGAAATAAATACGCTATACGTCCAAGTTAATAAATTTGCTTTGGTAAGATTGGCATTAGTGCATACATTTACATCAAATTGATTGTTTTTTTAAAACTTTTTTTTGAATATATAGGCTTCTAATTTTATGTGGGGTCTGTGGGGATTATTGCAGGCTGCTAATTCTTTCATTGATTTTGACTTTTTAGGGTAACTATTTTTTTTAAAAAAAAAGTATTGTTAGTGTTGTTTTAGTACAATATTTGTGTACCATGTTTAATGTTTTTTGTTACGATGTAAAACAAATTAGGCTAAAATAGTAAATATTGTACTGCTTCTAATGTACAGTATTCAAAATTTAATTTAGTCTTTTTAAATGCGTATAATATTTTATTGAAGAAACTGGCGAAAATTGAAAAACTATGTGCAACTGTAGCATTTCAAATGGATTTATATAAGATTTTATTGTTTTATAGGTTTGGTATTGTGCGGTTTGAAGAATATTTTCGAAGACGAGACGAATTTTTTTCGTTAAATTTCCCAGACTTACAATAACTTGATACATTTTTACTTTGAAGTATTTTATCGGAACTTTTTTAAGGTAAAAGACAAGCACATTTTGCTCAGTATTTCGTACTTATTATTTAGTGACTAACAAAATTAATGTTAAGAAGTTTGTTGAGATATTTCTTTATATTTAATGTTGTTATGCGGACGTACCGGTATATTAATTTAATGGACAGTGCAATTCCATAGGTATTATGTTAGTTATATTGTTTTTTCTTTTGGTTTTAACACATTTGTTGCGATTAGTTGTACGTTTCTGAATAAATTTTAATATATTTTATTAAGAGATAAACACAGGCATCTAGTTCCTAATTAATATTCATTTAACATAACATTGTTTATGTAGTAAATTGATAAAAAAAAAATACAAACTACCTATACGACCTTTAATTGTCCTTAAATTTTGTGCGTTGTTTACTATTGAATTAGAACGACTAACTTTAGTTGGTAATTTGTTTACTACAGAAACAACGTTTTTTGCACGATTTGTTATAGGCTTTAAATGGGTAGATTATGCAAATTTCAACAGATCTGATCAAATATTTGCACTTAAATTATTTTGGGTGGACATTTACTTTTTTTAATCTTAAGTTTTTTTATCTATTGGAATGTTTTAGTATTATTTAGGGATCTATTGGTAGAGGTTAACTTGGACATTATCCTAAAATAATTTCTCTTCTCGGACAATTTTCTAAGGTCAACTGCATTCATTGATTCAAGGAGCGTTGATTAATAAACTTAATGTTTTCAGTTGACGAATGTTTCCAAGCATCGAGCATCATATAAAACTCTTAGACGGTTTTTTATATTCATTACCTGAACTTTAAGAAAATCTTTTAAGGATTTGAAGTAAGAATTTTTGTCATTTTAATTTTGTTTTTTTAAATAATCTCAGGGTTGCAGTATTTTTATTATGTTTTTTACTGCTTTACTGATATAAGTTTAATTAAGTGTTAACTTTCTATTACTGAATCACGTAATGTTGTATAATTAACCAAAGACTTTCGGTGTCACCTTGTTGACAGACAACTGAATTCTAACTTACAAGGGTTTCGAAACGGTTTCCTTTTAAGCATTAAGCTGATTATCTTTTTATTCAGTTGTTTAAAGTAGATCAACTTACTTAAAGAGATTTTGGAGGTCACCCACTACTTTTATATTTATTCTCTCACTTAATAAATTTTATGTCAATACAATTATTGTACTGCCATCCTCCTGTTGAAATTATCTTTAGCAAATTATTTTTGCTTTAGCCACAAAGGCAAGATGAAGTTTGAGGATTTGCTGACCATTGTAGGTGGCTTTGGTCATTACCAGAAGCGGATACTATTACTGTTATGCCTTCCAGCCATCTCTTGTGGATTGCATCGGTTTGCTTGGGTATTTCTAGGAGCTATTCCAGAATTTAGGTTGGAAAAATGTAAAATTGTCGACTTTTGTTGTTTATTAAATTTTCCAATATGGAAAGATGCCGATTGCCCTATGAAAATGAAAACTCGACATATGATTTGCATCCTCATATTTTAAATATGAGTTATCCTTGGAATTCAGCCCATGACCATAGAGACAATTGCCTTATGCTGCAAACTAATTTTACCGATGACTACTACGACAGCAATAAGCCTGCTACAGACGTTACTTACTGCAAAAATGGATATGTCTACGACAGCTCCATTTATAAAAGAAGCATAGCAACTGACGTAAGTTAATTATATTTTAATTGAAGGTTATGAATTCGGCGTTAATTTAAATAAAAAATTGATTAACAGTACGATTTGGTGTGTCACCGTCTGGTTCTTCATGCAACAACTCAAGCACTATTTATGATGGGAACTCTAATTGGCTCATTTGCTTATGGAGCATTCTCAGACAGGTTAAAATTTAAAACTAAATATTAAAATCATCATTATAATGTTTAATATACAAGGTCGGGTCGTCGTCAGGCGCTTATTTTGGCACTTTCAGTGCTAATGGTGTGTGGAATTCTCGCTGGAGCAATACCTGATTATTTTAGTTTCACTGCTCTTCGCATGATTATTGGTGGAAGCGCTTCTGGAGTATTTCTAACTATTTTTGTTATTGGTAAGCAACAGTAAATTCATAATAAATTTAGAAAACTTAGAAAAACCCATTCAAATATTTGTGTTGAAAGGTACTGAAATTTCTTCAACGAGTAGAAGAACTTTGGTTGGAACAGCTTTTCAATGTTTCTTTGCAGTAGGATACCTCCTGACAGCTCTATTTGCTTATGTTATTCGCGATTGGCAAATTTTGGAAATAGCAATTTCAGCTGTAGGCATTTTCTTTGTCATTTATTTCTGGTAATGTTTTTGACGTGACATTATAGTTCTTTGTTATGTGGTAATCTATAATAGTGCGGTTATTATATAGGTTTATACCAGAGTCCCCACGATGGCTAATTCAAATGGGAAAAGTAAAAAAAGCTGATGTTATTCTGAAAGCTATGGCTAAAGAAAATAAAATGGCTTTTCCAAGAACACTATTCACTGACGAGAATGTGGCTGCGATTCAAAAAGTATTGTAACATGACTATGAAATGGTTCCTGACTAATACTTTATTTATGCTTAAGAATCTTGTTAAACCAAAGCCCAAGTGGACTCTTAAAGAATTCAGACAGTATCCAAATCTTGTAAACAAACTATTAATTGTTTTTTTCAATTGGTAATTTTATCCTACCATCTTTATACTTTTTATAAGTTGATTATCTTATTTAATTTAAATTTTACTGTAGGTTTGTTATCAGTGGCGTTTATTATGGCATTTCTTTAAACACGTCAAATCTAGGTGATAACGATTATATTAATTTCGTGATATTTGCCGTAACCGAAATCCCAGCTTATTTACTTGGTTACTTATTACTTGACAAATACGGAAGACGAATTGTACTTTGTGGATCTTTGCTTATTGGTGGCATAACTCTTTTACTGATTCCCATCTTTATTTCAGGTAGATAATTCCTCCAAACATTTTCAAAAGTTACTTCAAAAATAATCAAAGTTATTTCTAATATTTTGTTCAATTTCAGAAAACAAGGTAGTGGCTATCATATTGGCAATGATTGGAAAATTTGGTTTAACTAGCGGCTATAATGTTATCTATATTTTTTCATCAGAACTAATGCCAACTGTCATAAGAAATGCTGGTTTAGGTGCTTGTTCAGTCAGGTACTATATATATAGCAATCGTATTAAATAATGGTCAAGGTAAATTTAATCTGATTTATAAATTATTAGCGCTAGGATTGGAGGAATGATTGCTCCTTATCTTCTTCTTTTGGTGAGTTTAACTATTTGTTTAATCAAATAATAAATTTGTAGACTATTGTCGTACGACAAACGGTCAATAAATTGCATAACATTTAATTAATTTTATATAATACAGGAAACTCAATGGAAACCTTTGCCATTCATTGTGTTTGGAATATTCTCGATTTTTGCTGGTGTTATTGCTCTAATGTTACCAGAAACAACCAATCGATGTTTGCCAGAAACAATGGAAGATGGAGAACAGTTTGGAAAGTAAAAACCTTGGATGAATGATATTAACGTTACGCTTTTTTAAATTTCATTAATAATCATTTCAGGACCAGCAGTCACAGATACTCAATTCACTTGCCACAAGAGACTAATGAAGACTGGCAAGAAATGCACTCCTAAAGTTGATAACTTGGGACTTATATTTGTCGTGTAAAAATCTCTAAATACTGTATTTTTATAAGCTTAATGTGCTTGTTTTATCTGGATTTTTAATGCTGATCGTATAAAACCTTACAACTACGTAAATGTTTGATTAAAATGTATAAGATCGCTTCCTTTTTTTAATTTGTTTTTCAATTTTAAAAAAAGCTGTAAACGTGATAGACTGAAAAGTTGGACCACATTTAAGTACTGTACATTTGACTTTTTCTATAAAAAACTATCATTGGGTCACCTAACTTTGAAAACTTATACAATAATATTATAACAATTAAATCAGTATAAAAACAAAAGAGTATAGTCACTCTGATTCACTCGTAAGAACTTCAAGTTTTGATTATGATTAATTAAATCATAATTGTGTTGAAATTCAAAGCATGTAAAGCAAAATGGGAGAAACTCGTCGCCTTTTCTGTATCTCGTGATGGCGGTGCTGAGCGAATAGTACGCATGCGCACTGTAGTGTGAGTAGAACGCATGCGCAAATTGAAAAACGTTAGAAACATTTCTCATTAGCAATATCTATAGTTTCTCAACCCATTTTCTATTGCGGCCCAGTTTTGTTTAATAAATTTTAAGCTACTGTATTACGGTTGCTAATCTACTCTACTGTACTGTAGTATACTGTATGCCATTATTATGTTACGTAATATTAATACTGTTAAAGCCTATAATCCTGACATATCCATTCGATGACACTCACATTTGTTTGAAATACACGAATCAGCGAAATCCCTTTCGCGACTACTGTACATTCACCAGTTGGGAATACAGTACCGGTATTGTACTGTATAATATGCATAACAGCGACATACTCTATCAGCCAGCGACATTGTTTATTATTAATCATTAATTATTGCACGATGTACAATATTGTCATAAAATCTATACAAATACTTACTGAAGTTAATTGGCATTACATAATTCAATGAATAATGATGTTTAGATTCTTCAATCGACTTTCGAAGTTATTTCTGCCGCTGCTTCTCGTAATAACCACGGTACCGCAAACACCCCTTCATCGTGCTTTCCTTCACCGTCAAATATTAGTTTATCAACCGCGCAAGTATAGTAACCAACTTTATGTTGGGACTCATTTTACCGCCAAATAAATTACAACCAATGAGAGAAGAATTGAAAATGTTGAAAACAAAATCCGTCACTTAGATGAAAAAAACATTATGCTCCGTAACGTGGATGACGTCATTTAGAAATTGTAAAAAATCAGTTTTTATTCAATAAAAAATTAATTTAATAATTTTAAAAGTTTAAAATAGCTTAATACATGTTTTTTCATTGTTATTTATCTGTTATAAGTACTTTGCAAACTTAAATATACATTTTTAAAAATTTTGTAGATTTGAAGTCAAAAACATATCAGCAGGTATATGAACTTGATACTACATTGTAACTTTGTTTACAAAATGTTTCAAAACTAATTAAAACATTTCAAAAACACTTACAAACTACATTCTAGTTATTAAAACTATTAAAATAAACTTATTTATACACTTTCCATCAATATTCATAAATTTAAATAATTTTTATTTGAATTTTAAAGTTGACGTAAAAATTGCTGCCGTTAGTGTTCGGCGCAAGTTCGGCATATATCTCTCCAGAAACTCCCTACTCTGTAAATTGTGCATAGTTATGATTGTCTATTATAAAGGGTTTATACATAAAGTAAATACATACGTTAGACATTAGTTGCCCCTTTTGCTAGGATTGAATGATATTATAATCCTCCCTTATTATGATCCAGACGAGTTCATTAATTAGAATTTAAGGGGTGATCGTTTTAAATGAATAAAGGGTTCACAGACTCTTTGGCGAAAAATCGTTTGTCGAAAATATATCGATGCCAATATTGTATCACTAAAAAAACATTGCGATAATTAAGTGGATCGTTTTATTTTACATTCAGAGGCTCAAACACAAGCAATCACCACAAAGACGTTTTTATCTAACCTAACTTAATCTAACTTAACCTAACATCTTTAATTGTAAAAACGTCTTTGTGGTGATTGCCATGTTTGTGGTGATTGCTTGTGTCTGAGTATCTGAATGTAAAATAGGGCGATCTACAAATTGCGATGTTTTTTTACTGATACAATATTGGCATCGATATACCGACAAAAGAGTTTTCGTCAAAGAGTCCGGATACCGAATAAAGAAGAGTAACTGCTACGATCCTAATGTTGACAAATTGACGTGAGTTTGCCAAAATAATTACTTAATGCTAATTACGACATTTAATTAACCTCTATGTTTATTAATAAAGTTGATATTTTCATTCCCACTTGAAATCGGGAGATGAGGCTTTCACTCCTCCAGCAACTGACCCCTAGAAAACTGGCGGAAAGTTAAGTAAAGTTAATCTGGGCTAGGTAAATTTTATTCGCAAGTGATTTATGAAGCGCTAGATGAACAAAGCAAAATTTCTGGGGGTCAAAGTTTTGTAAACTCTTTAATTTATTGCTTGAGTTTGGCAAAATTGCGGCAATACCGCCCTTTCAATGATGCAATCTCTGTGTATGATATTCCGTAAATTTATGGGCTCCGTGGGCCGTTATTTTGTGGCCCCTAGACCGGTCCCCGCAGGAGCTATAATGCGTCTTAAAAGGCGTTTTCAAAAAATAATAATGGCAAGCAATTCTTGCTTTTGCATCTTACAGGTTGCAAAGCAGCTTTCTTACGAGCCTACAATCAAGATAGGAAATGCTCGCTAGCAGCTACATTCTGCGTTACTTTATAATTTACAGTTGTTTACTTTCTGACAACGTTCATCCGATAAAAAAAGGTGGTACCCGCGCATGCTCAGTTGAAGTTAACTAAAATTATGGCAAGAAGTGTGTTTTTGTGTGATGGCCAGGCGTAAATAATGGACAGAACTTGACGGTGCAGAGAAAAATATTTAATATGAGTGGGCTGATTGCTTAGTGAAAGTCGGCTTGGCGAGATAAGTCGCGTTTGTCAGACGTTTTGTACATAACAATATGGCCAAATATTCTCTAAAAGTTCCAGAGTGGAGTCCTGAAGAGGTAGCCGACTGGATAAAAGGTAAGACATGGTTTATAATGTAAAAGTTTTTCTAATGAAAGACAACGACTTGCGTTCAAATATCAAGAACATGATTGTGAAAACTTTCAGCAGGTTCTTGTGCGGTCGATTTAGTCTGGAAAGAAATATAACTAGCATCAGATTAAGGGTTTTATAACTGGGCTTGTATACTTATAACCGAAGTACACTAAAAACCAATTGTTGCTTAATTTAATTATGTCCTTGATTTTTGCTATGTACTCTATAAATGGCTGCGAATTTACAGTAAATTGATTTCTGTTTGTTGAAGTAATCACTCGTATTTAGACTACATCTATCGCTTAGATACATTAATATGTTGTGGAAGTCGCTATCAAAATGTCAATTTATATTGTACTTTGCGTGACCAATAAAATAGCTGATTAACTGAACTAAAAATAATTTCATAAATGTGAGCTAACTGTTTTAATATTTAAAATACCAGGATGCTTCTGCAATTTTACATATCATTTCAATGGAAGTCATTATTGTAAAAGCAAATTCTAAGTTTATGCATGTCCAGTAATTAAATTACCTGTACTACCTAACCAGCATGGTTGTACAGTACAATAACCACATGGCAATCCAATACAGAATACAGTATTAAATATACTGTACTTGTAAAATGTTCTATATCACTTGGCAACTGTTATGTTGCACGTATGTTTTTATAATTACAGTATGCCATATTTAGATCTAAAACAGGCTGAATGAGAAATAACATTTTTATTGACAATTTTACATCAAGTAATGTACCGACTTTAATTTTCCACGTAATCGAAAACACGTTGGAATTCATACCTTAATTAATAATTTATTTAAGTTATTATTAAGGGTTTGGTTGTTTTTTATTAGCATTTAAATCAAAACTTCTAAAGTTTAGACGGGAAATTACTGCATGACTCATTTCGCGTGGGAAAGAAAAACAAGAATGACGTCACCGAAGCGAATCTCCCTTGTCAACAATTGCTTGCATTTTTTTTTTGCAAATAAACAAAAGAAATTGAAAGGAAGTGATCGTTAGTTATTAACAAATTCATAACAAGTACCGTTATAGTTTTTAAATAATAAAAAAACTAACAACATATAAAGTTATAATCATGAACAACGTCGTTGAAGTTTAGCACGACAGAATCACAAAAGAATCGCAACTACTGTATTTGCATGTCTGGACATGATTGTAGTGCACTGTAAAGCGCATTATCTTGTTTATTTTCAATCTCACTAAAAAATGCAAACAAAATGTCGGTTGAGTGATAACTGACATTTCACTGGAAATAAACTAGTAATATTATAATGACTTGAATGTGTATAAACAATTACTTTTAATAAATATCTATAAAATACTAGTGTGAAAACATAATAAAATTATCTGCAATGAATATTTAGATGGAGATTCCGTCTAATTTATTCTTATTAGGTGGAAAAGTTAGGTGTTTTTTTAATTAAAAAAATGAAATATTAAAACATTGATTAAATTCTGCAAAAAATGTATTAAACTACAGTAGTGTCGGTAAAATTATTTTAAATTATGGTATTAAATAATTAAGTGTGAGCATTTGGAATTCACAATATAAAGCTTGCACGAAATACATCGTTTTAAAGCTCTTTATTGCTCTAATTAAAAACTGACTTGAAATGATTAATTTCAATTTATCTAATTTTGTTTAATTAAGGTTTGGACGAATGTTTCCGTCCGTATATACACTCGTTTCTCAACAACGACATAGATGGTCGCCATCTAATGACCATCTCATCAGACGACCTCAACCATTTAAATATATGGAAAATAGGCCATCAAGAGTTGCTTATGGAGGCCATTGAGCAACTACGTCAAACGGTATAGCACTAAAACCAGTCATTTTTTATTTTAATGATCGTTGTTAAAATTATAATTAATGTCATAGTATTATCATTTGGACGTGGAAAATCTTCAATGGCTGGCATTGAAGTTGTCATGTAAAGCTAGAAGTTTATTTAATGAGCTCACTAAAAATTCTTCTATGTCATCACATTCATCATATAATTATCATGGTCATCATATTCACTACCACCACCAAAGTCAAATAAATGAGCAACAGCAAACTACATTTACAAAAAAACAGGAACAAGTTGCTACTGGCACTTTGTCTGCAGTGGATGATTTGATTGTTTCAGTTAAAGCACTAGTCAACTGGATTGATCGGTAAAGAAACTCGATCGATATTTTTAACATGAGAATTGAATAAAATTAACGATGTTATCTATTGTTGTAAAGGCCACCGTTTTCCAGTCAACAGAATTACAGGAAAAAGCGAGCGTTTTTATTGCAGAGAAGTGTAGAGCTAGCAACCAATGCTCAAAGAGATAAATTTGCAGAGAAACCCAATGAAGTTATTCGTGATATTGTAAGCAACTTGGAACAATATTTGTAGTGGTGGGAAGTTTATTGTTGGTATCATTTTAGTGTGGTGAAATTGATGCTTTATGTGACGAACTTATTAAAGAAAAACGAGATCCTTTGGTACTACAACCGTCATCTTTAGAAATTGCTACAATAAGGAAGAAACCAAACGAAGAACTGGTAATATTTCTTTGTATAAGCTGACATTCAGAAGAATCATTTAATATAATTTTGATTATTAGGGAATGCATATCTCAACTTGGTCTTGTAGTGATCACGTTATAGGAAGCATTAAATATCAGGTTTTTCTTATTGTGGCGCCTTTTATAACCTTTATTAATATGCTTTAATAAATTTATAGAGTCCTACCTCAGCATGTGGTCGCGTGGAAACAGGCGATGAGATTGTTCAAGTTAATTATCAGACAGTGGTATTTATTATAACTAATGTTCTGAGAATTTAATGTGGTTACATTCTTAAAAAAAATATTATTACAGGTGGGGTGGCAACTTAAAAAGCTGGTGGCAGCCATGAAAGAGAATTCTTCAGAAGTTATCTTGACTTTGAAGAAACGACCAAAACACTCTAATACATTTACAAGAGTAGGTCAATAAATATTTATTTAAGAATCTATATGAATAAATATATTTTTTTTAAAGATATTTCCAAATCATTTCTTGTTTATGTCGAAGAGAGTTTCTCCAAAAACAGCGAGACCAAAATCATCGTTGAAAATTAACGATAACACAATTGTAAGTTCTCTAGGATCTTCTTTACCACCTCCTGACATAGCTGCTGCTCATTTATCCAACACACTTCCTACGATTCCGTCGCCATTTGTTTCACCAGAACCAGCGCCTCTACCTCCTCCAACTGTTGATCAACTTACTTTACCTGTTATAAGGTGAATTGGCATAGCTGTTAATTGTTTTAATTTTTAATTGATGTGTGATTTTGTGTTTTAAATTGATTTAGTCCCCCTGAAATGACGACAGAAGATGAAGACGACGACTCAGCATTTTTATCTGAAGCTGATTCTCGTTCGATGGCTTCTGACGTTCACTTGTCAATTCCCAAAATGCATGTTGCTCTTCAAAGAAGGGCCACCGTGACTGGTGCTTCACCTACAGCATCTAGGCCACCTGTTAGTATCGATCAATTATGGCATAACGCGAAGAGAGACCAAATAATGAGAAGTTATTCTCATGATATATCACGAACTGAGCATCAACTGACAATAGGGAAGACAATTGATGTTAAATCTGAACTCAAAGAGCGAAAACCCGGTTGTGAAAATACGGACAAAGAACTCAAAATACCATTTAAAACTCAGTGTTTTCAGAAAGATGTGAATGATAGTAATAATATAAAGTCCGTCGAAGCTGAACAGCAGACTCAGTTTTCAACGCTGCAGTTGCAAGAAACTGTTCAATCACCATTACTAAAAGATGCTGAAAGTCATCAAAACTTTAGGTTAGTTTCTAAATGATTTTTAAATTTCTAACTTCGTGATTTTATTTAGCATTGATATTTATAGTAACTTTTAATAATCATAAGTGCAAATTTAAATTTATATAACGTAAATTATTTCGTCGTTTTCTCGTTATATCCCCATAACAAATATTATGAGAGTAAAGAAATTCGTACATGTCATAGTAATTTAAATTTTTTATTAATAGTTATTAAAATACTGTCTTTAAATCACTTACATAAATTTTCTCTTATGCCGGTTACATAAAGTTGTAGTCAAACTACTAAATTGTATAGGGTGCTTTTTTGGGGGAGGACAGGGGTAAGACTTGTAGCATAAAGCAATTTCAGATTAATTATATTGGATGTACTGTTTGAAATATATTGTAATATTTCTCGTTACTACTTCGTTCCTTGGAGACAGTCGATTTATGGGTTTCATCTTTTACTAACAAATGGTAACATTTTTCTATTGCATGCTTCAATTGATGTTGAACTTTTTGTTTGTCAGTTGAGCACTCAAACGAACATAATTATACAGCATGTCATAATATCATAAAAAATACAATTTATTATTTTGTTTTTTATTTTTTGAGACATGCAACAATTCATTTAATTTTTCGTCAAATTTCTTTATTTCTTTTTGCCTTGTATTAATTTGCATTTTATTTATATGTTGGATATTAATGTAATATGATGGGAAGAATTAATTTGGTTGTGTCTTACTGCTCTTACAGTTACCAGGTTGTGATTGTTGGTGGAGTTCCTCAAAAACAGCCATCGAGTGCCAAATATACCAAAGATTCTTCATCAACGGTAATTATTCATACTGTAACTTGTTAATACTGCATCTTGATGAAATTTTATTAATATTTTATTGTATAGCTTCCGGTTTTACGTAATAAACGTAAAACTAGAGGACATTCGAAGAGACGTATTTCGTGTAAAGATTTAGGCGAAGGCGAGTGTCAGGGTTGGTTGTACAGATGGAAGGAAAGAAAAGGAGTTTTTCGTAATGTCCACAAATGGGTTAAACAGTGGTGTGTACTTAAAATGAGGTGCTTCTATGTCTATGATGATGAAGAGGTTAGTTTCGTTTATATATATATATATCAATGCAATAATGACAAAAGAATGTCAATTTAATGTTTGTTTACTGAATTTTATAGTCATCCAAAGCAAATTGTTTTATTTGCCTTAAAGGGTTTAATATATCTCCAGCTCCAGATTGTCACCGATCGAAGCGATTGTAAGTTTTCACAATTCCATTCAACTTCCAATATTTTGGTACTAACTGTGTATTTCATATGCAGCGCATTTCAGATCTATCGTTCTGGAGCAAGCTTTCTTTTTTGTAGTGAATCTCAGCCCGATTTATCAAAGTAAATTTCAATTTGAGTTGCGGTTATTGTTTGTTCTAAGTTTTTTTTTTTAATAGGTGGATGAATAAATTGGGATTAGCAGCCATCGATTATGATCCAAAGTTACAAAAGAAAGGCGACGATTATTGTAGAAAAATTGAACGAACAGGACAGGATTATAGCGAAACCGAGGATGAAGATGAAGAAGAAAGTTGTATAGTGTCTTCAGATGACCAAAGTTCTCTAGTCAGCCATAATCAAGTAGAAATAGCTAGCACAAGCTTGCTAAGTTCGTCTTCTAGGTAATTCATGATTTTCATACATTAAAATTTTAGTTTATAATAACTTTTTTTTTAAAAAAAATTATAGTTATCAATCAACAGCAGATAATGTCGAAGCGGCCAATTTTAATCAGCAAAAGAAAGATCAATTAAGTAGGGGTCCTAAAAGTCGAAGTTTAGATTGGAAAAATTACTCTAAAGGTTTAGATGCATTTCCACCTCATCCACCGACACCTACAATTGAGCCGGTTAAAATGAGTTTAGCTTTTGAAATGAATCTTGATTCTACACCACCATCACCTTTGGCAAAATCAGCAGATCAACAATTATCTCCTAAATTAAGCACCAAAAAATTTGGCTCTCCAAAGTTGGTTAAAAAAGCGTCTTCATCTCGTGGATTAGTGAAATCAGAGAAATCAAAAATTGCTGAATGGTACGTGGGTGATCATGCTGCTACATTACCTGCAAATACTTCTTTTAAATCATCTGAAGGAACAGAAAAAAGAATTTTAGGGTCACCCAGATTATCTCGTGCCTTTCATAGAGCCTTTCCTCAGTATAAACAGGAACACCAGAGCGCAATTGAAAATTGGAAACCTTTTAAAATCTCATCTATTCCTTCTAAACCGGATGAAGAACCTGTTACTTCAACTGTAGCTATTGAAGGTCAATCTAAAGAAGAGGAACTTTCTGCACCTAAACCACCACTAAAACCAGCGATGGGTGTATCAATGATTGGTAAACAGAGACGAACTAGTGAAATCAGAATCTCGACCTCTTCCAGTTTACCATCAATGTCCACCAACTCTCAGTCAACTCAAACCGATATTGGTACGTAATTAAACTATTCATTTTGGTTACTAATGACTTTGACAAAGACTCTAAGTTGACATTCTGTTGTTAATTTCATTTGTAAATGGAATGCAAAGTTGTTGGTAGATGGTTTGTTCTTCAACACTTTTTTTTTTTATAAATTTTGTGTTATAAACTAATTTCTTTTTTCTCTGTTCTTCTATTCTGTGTTTGGGATTGGGTTATCTTTTAAATTCTTTGGGTTTTGTCTATATGAAAGGCGTTGATCCCCTTGCACGTATGGCATTGAGTTTGCATGAAGCTGATTTGCACATCGACGGCACGCAGAGACGTATAAAACGGACGAATTCAGTTTATCGTCCGCATCAAGATCAACGCTTGAGTCAGGTTTTGCTTCATTTGAGATCCTTGCACAGAACTTTAACTGTGAGTAACTGCTGACTATGGCTATTCTGTAATGTGTCGTATTTCAACCTTTTGGTTAAATTCAGTTCATATGTTCTTGCCTGATCTTGTAAATCACTTATACAATGTATCACTACTTAATTTATATTATTGTTTCAGGCTAAAGAAAGAGACGTGGAAGCTATCGATAAACTTCTGGGTAATCGCCACTTATCAAGTAAATTATTGAAGAAGTGGATGAGCGAAAATCCACACATTCTGGACTAAGATATTTCTATAAACAAAAAGTATAAGAAAAAGTTTTAAAATTTCAGACAGTAATATTTTTATAATTTTAACTAATTATGCAGTGTTTATTTATCAATCGATAAAATTATTTTTAATCATTCATCTTGATCTTAATAACACTATTTATTTACAACACAATATTAATCGACGAACTTTACAATTTCGATGTTTATTTTTGGGGCAAAACAGGAAAATTCAGCGATTCATGCTTCTGAGTTTGAGGAATTTTTAATTACTAAGTATCGATTTTAAATAGTTATGATGAGAATTGGGTTTCTTATTACATTATTCAGTTTTTCTCAAAGGAACGTGTTGGTTGATGCTGTACCTGAACCAATACCATAGAGACTGCTGCTAAATCCTCCATTGAAGGCCGAGGAATAGCACCAAGCAGAAAGGCAAGTTTAGCAGCTAAATTTGTTTTGCTGTTTTCCACTTTATCGTCATCAGGAATCATCTTATCACACACATGCTTGTATACCAAACCATCAGAACCAACATAAAATGTAGAAAAGGCATCGTACCAACTGCAAAAAAAAAAAAATCATGAAAACCTGAATGTGTGTTATTTAAATATCAATACTACTAACTCAGATTCTTTTTTCATCATTTCTGAGTACTGCCACATCCGAAATCTCCAAAACTGTAAGAATATTCGCAAACCAGAAACACCTCGAATTCTCCATCTTACTCGAATGGTACCATCTTCTGGGTGCTTAGTCATTTTAAGAACTTCCATTTTTACATAAGCAAATTTAAGATGTCCAATAAGCCTCAACAATGCCATTTGTTGAATATAAGCAGGGAGACCACTATTAGATAATAAATTGATCAATAATTATCTAATATTGTTTAATTTTTCAATTTACTTACTAAGTTGTGACTCCTCTAATATTATTTTGAAACACTAGATTTTTATGAAATATTCTATAATTTTGTGGTTTAAGAAAGAAATTAGGTATCTAGAAAGAAAAATTAATTAGATTTGGCAGGTTTAAAAATCGTGTGGACTTACATTATCACTTAATACATTAAATACGCCAGTCAACTGCTCCTCACTAGGCTTTCCAGGCGTTTGAGGAGGAGATTGTGCGGATTTATGCTGTGCACTAGACGAGTCTGCAGTAAGGATCATCATCGTTTCAAATTCGCTCAAAGGCAGGCAGCGTCTATGAAATGATGCGATCTGATTTACCACAGAGTTCGGGAAACTCTCCATAAGAACATTGATAGGAAACTTCTGTCTTTGAATAACATCGCTGGGAAGATCTTGCTCCAGAAGTTGTTCGCATGAATTAAAATTATCGAACGATAGGCTATTTCGAAGTAAAATATCATCAACTGTTACTGACAAAGGTTTCACTTCCAGCTGATTTAGTAAAGGGTCATAATTGTAGTAGTCTGGCAGGGGAGTCAGTGATGTAACTTGATGAGGCAAAGGTATTAAACACTTGGAAGATTCCACTATTAACGACGAACATTGACTTCCATCAGCAAACTAAAATAAAATATCGTAAATTAGTTAACTATTTCTTCATATGGTTTAATAGTTATACTATATGTATAATGGTTAAAGAAATATTTGCCTCGAAAGGTGAACGATGTGCTCTAGAGAATCCAGACTTGTGACCACAATAATTGACCGCCAACTTCTTACTGCTTCCAAGTGCAAACAGTTTTGGATGAAAATTCAAGTGAAATGTTATTGATCTCAAACAATTCGTCATTGTGCCTTCCTAATAATAAATAAACTATATAACTTTGTAAAATGTCGACGAGGGTTCAAACCCCCTTGCCACACTTCCGCGTTTGTCGCACGACGTACACAATCTATGAACTACGACATGAGCGTGTCTCGGCCGCTTTTTCAAGGTCATGCAAATTTTGGTGATACTTATTGGTTCTCATCATAAGACACACGAGCACAATTATAATTATATTGCTTCAATAGAAAATTACTGTAATAGGACAGCAGTGATCTTGCATGTTTTTTGTATTAAAAACTATAATATATTTGTATTTATAAAATATAGCGATGATGATATATATTTAAAAGAAGAAATAGAGGGAAATAACGTTGAACAACAAAAAAGTTTGAATGAAAAATAAAATGACGTCATCAGCTTATTCGATTTCCTGTTGCAAAAGTCTCTGGGTTAAGATAGTTTGGGTGGGGGCTCAATTTGTAAAATATGAAAAATGGCCGCGCTTCATACCACGAAACGTTGGGCATATCTTCTTTCAATTTTATCTGGTTTTCTTCTATTTCTAGCATTTTGTACACCAAATTGGCTAGAAAGCGATGAAACAACGCCACAAAAGAAATTCTCAAATTTAGGATTATGGGAAATATGTATGAATATGTCGGATCCAAAACACCTGTACGATCAAAGGTTCGTCGGTTGTTGGTGGATTCCGCTTGAAGATTTATTTTTCATGAGGGATCAGCTACTTTCACCACGTAAGTATAATTAAGTATATTTATTATGCAATCTAGATTCATAATTATCGTATGTCCAGAATAATTAAATCGACTGTTAAAAGAGGGTATGTAATATGTGGTAAATATCTGGCTATTCGCAAGTATAATTTTGTCTTACCTGTGAATCACTTTATTAGCAAGTTACACAAAGTGAGTTATAGCTTGACGTGTGAATAGTCGCGTCTTGTGGTGGTCACACCCTATTTAGTTTTTAATTGACAAAATATAAAACAATCTACTGAATTGGCTTGACTCCAGTTTGATTGTTTGGATTATTCGAAAGTGATATGAGACATTTGTAATTTACAAATTTTTACTTTATTTAAACTAACCAAAATAGGAAAACAATACCCAGGAAAAAATTCACAGCATTAACTTCCATCTTAAAAAGTTTTGTTTTTAAAAGATAATATAACTGTAACAATGACAGTTTTATTAAGCATGTGTCGCATCGTTGGTCATTTAAATTATTATATCAACAATAAATGTACAACTTCTTGGCAATAGGTATAATTGGAAATGGAAATTTTTGAATTGGGGACATGTAAAATTCGTATGTGCACATTATTCTCTTGGTTTTGAACAAGTGTAATTATGACGTCACAATCAAATTTTGTGGAGGTGACGCAGTTTCTTACCTGTTAGCGCCATTTTGGAAGTAGATTTGGTTAGGGTGTGGTGAGTTACTGCAGTATTTATAGCAAGGAAACTGAGTTACACGCTCATTTTGCTCGTAATTGTTGGTGAGACGCATCTCTATTGAGTAACATCATATCATTTGATAGTAATAGTATCAGAAGATTTACCATTTTCTTCAATTTAAAGAGATTTTCGGATAAGGTGTGACTAGGGTAAAAATGTTGGGAAGATCGCCTGTCGGGATCGCGGGATATGCGTCGGCTGGTCTGGCTGTGGTATTCGTTGTAATAGCTTTTGCCACACCTTACTGGCTGGAAGCGGACCCAAGACTGCCTCAGATGAAGTTTGATAAGTTAGGGCTTTGGCAGCAGTGTTTTCGAAGCATTTTTGTTCCAAGTGACCCGTTTCTTGGCACGTACTTCACTGGGTGCAGGTGGTTGTTTAACCCATGGACCACTGACTACGACAAATTGCGTGAAGAACTCATTTTGAGGCGTAAGATTTTTAATTAAGCTTAAAGATGCTGAACTAATAATAATTTTATGTTGAAAAGTAGATATTTAATTTCAGTATTGTCATTTTCATTTGAAGAATTTGTGACCGATTCTTCGTATTAACTGAATGATCTTAATCTTACTTTGCAAATACAGTACTAGTATTTAATAGTATGTGCACGTAAATGTGCTTCAAGGTAAAAATTAATAGATAACAGTTTGTTGTCAGAAGTGTTAGGTTCTATTAAGGCACAAAACTAGATATTTTTTGCTACTTCATTTTAATTTTAAACATTTTTCTAACGTTGATAAAAGACAACGAGTTAAAATTGTTGGTAACTTTTCCAGTATATCCATTATAGCATACAGTATAGTACCACTAAGATAGTCACTATTTGTCTTACTGGTAAAATCAGTCACCAATTTATTAATATCAGTAACCCAGATAAATTAAGACATACAAAACAAAAATCCACTCGTATACGACACAACTTCATCAGATTAAAATCAGTTTTTGATAACTATAAATTGTAAGCAATAAAGTGTTTACAATTTTTAGTTTTATCGCGATGTCATTACTTGTAATTTTGTAAGGACTTTAAGAGGAAGAAAAATGACTTGATTTTTAAATTACTGAACCTTGTATTTTTAGAGGCTGTTGTCAGGGTTTTTGTAACAAAATGTAGCAACGTATACATAATGACAATGTAGTGAAAGTATAATTTAAAACTGTTGAAATGTAAGGTTGTTGAGTTTTACCGTATTTCCTCTTAATGATTTTAACTCTTATTAATTTTTTTTTGCGTGTTATTTAAGTATCATTTTCTTCCTCATCAGGGCGTATTCAGGGTTATTTATCGTGTTTCTTTTAAGTAATTAAAGAAAATTTAAGCGGATCATTTGAAGGAAAATAGTTGTAACTTACAAATTCCCTGCAGTGACAGCACTTGCTGCTCCTTAACTTTTAATGTGTTTACAACTTTTTTTCCCTGTTATCGTTATTTCATTGTTTAGGTTGGCCAGTTGCCCAATACTCTTAAAAAATCATTTTTATTATTTACTTTGACAGTAATTTCCGCTATGTAATAATAATGACCCTCTTATTTTTTTGTTTGCAGCTTTCTTTATTGCCGTGCAAGTGTTTTTTACCTTCTGCCTTATATTTTCAATATTGGGTTGCATCATGGTTTTCATGTACGCCTGCTGTGTTGCATATGACAGAAGAGTATGTATGCTCAGATCTATAAGTGTCGTATTCTTTTTGGCAGGTAATTTGATCCATCCGGACACCACTTTATAACGGAAATTCTGTAATTTTTTTTTGTTTTTGATTATAGCATTATGTGGAACAATAGCAGTAATTACATTTGGAGCTCGAGGAGATGGTAGAGATTGGATGCCATATCCGGATCACAATTACCTTTCATGGTCATTTGGTTTGGCTGTGGTGGGTACGTTTTTCGCCTGGGTTGCTGCTATTCTTTTCTGGATCGAAAGTAATCGTACACGAAGGCGTCAAGAGAAGGAAGAATCCTATGCCATGCATTCCCAAAGTAAAGCCTGAGCGTTTTGACTTGAGAACGTGTCGAGTTGCTTAAAGCCTTAACAACCGTCCAAAATATTTGTAAATAATTCCCATCTTGTCAGAATTCCATTATGGGCACTCATAATTTTATGTAAAATACGTTTACCGTTTAATTGTTAGAATCGTTGGCCTTTTTTAACTTAGATCTGATTGACGTTACAATGTTGTCTCGAAGTAATGCAAGTCAACGAAACTTCGTTTGCATAATTCAACGCATAAGGTGAAATATTTATTTACCTTTCCTTGACATTTCTTGCGATAGTCGGGACGTTATGAGATTATAAAGTTGTGCGTTTTTATTTTTTTTTTTTAACTTTGAACTGTAATGACGGCGGAATAGCAGGGCGTACACAAATCATTCCTCCTTAAAATGTAGTATTTCAAGTTCTTGTTTCTGTAGATTAAGCTCCTAGAACGATTTGTTTTAAGAGTATATTTAAGCAAGAGATTTGCTCCATTTACACTTTATACATGTTTATCTTAAACTGCAATTTGTATTTTATATAAATAAATATTTTTTTTGAGAATTCATTTCTGTTTCTGAAAAGCGATTTCCAGCAAAGATGGAAGACGATTAAGGTTTTGATTTGTTAGTGTTTTATTTCCGAATTAAAAGAAAATAAATGTTGGCACCAATAAAAACATAATATAGAAAATCCACTTTGCAATGACTAAAATATAAACAATAGCTTTTGAGATCAAAATGAATGTTAATATTTCATTTTATAGCAGCAATGATAGCAGCTAGTTTATATAATGAAATAAAAGAGATCCAATGAATTTGTTTCTTTACTGTTTTACCAAAACTGTAAAAGTCTAATTTAAAGTTTATCTAAACGGTTAGTTTTATTCATAAACTATTTTTAAAATCTGGGATTCAATCATGTGACTTTAGCCATTTTTAATTGCAGGAGAGAGATCAAAGAAATACGGATGTTGCATTGCATCTTCAGCAGACATCCTATGAGATGGATTACATACAAGTAACCGCTACAGTTTAAAAAAAATGAAGTGAAATACTGTAAATTAATGAGTGAAAATGTTACTTTCAGTAATTACCTGCAAGAGATCGCGTCCTTTACCGTTCAATTTTGGAACAACTTGGACAAAAGTTATAGTTGGATGATACATTTGGAATGGCTATAAAATGGTATAAAGTTTTACTGCATTAAAACAATATGATGAAACTCTATACTTTATAGTCAGGAAGTTGAGTCATTCCTGGCCAAACATCTTCTGTAGGCGTTCCTAATAGTTTAAAAATCCTTTTCAACTGATCATCAACATCACTGCCAGGAAATAATGGTCTTCCAGCGTTGGCCAATTCTAAATGTTTTTAAATATTTAAATAAACTATTATAAATACGATTAACTAAAAATTACCAGCAAATATGCAACCAGCTGACCAAGTATCAATAGATGTTGTGTAAAGTTTCGCTCCAAACAATACATCAGGGGGTCGATACCATAAAGTTACAACCTGGTAAAGTTGTAATATTAATGTTATAAATACAATATTAATGTATAATTATATAGTTAGTCAGGCATTATTATACCTCTGCTGAGTAACAACGAACTGGAATGCCAAATGCCCTGGCTAAACCAAAATCTGCCAATTTAAGTTCCCCGTTCTAAAAATGATACCACTGAATAAAAACTCTGGCAAGAAAAGTTCATTGTAATACAAATACCTTATTAATTAACAAATTTTGAGGTTTTAAATCACCTAAAAACATTACATTTTAGATTACTAATTAGAAATCTATATATAATTTCAACCAAACTTACGATGAAGTACATTATGACTGTGACAAAATGCAAGTCCCCTTAAAAGTTGATACATAAAAGACTAAAAAAGTTAAAAATAAATGATTTTGCCAATAACAAACATTTTGCCAATTTTACTTTGACCACATCTGGATCAATTTCACCATTTAAGCTGTCAAAATACTTTTTCAAGTCCTGATCACAATGCTCAAACACCAATGTTAGCTTCTTCTCACTGTGTAGCACGTCATGCAACCTACACTTTCATTTTGTCAGCATTAACAACAGTTTCTAATGATTCATTCATTAATAATTTTCATTTAACCATTACCTGACGATGTTTTTATGCTTTAACTCCTTTAGCAAGCAAATTTCTCTTAACGCTGATGATGGTACACCCTATTAATTTTGCAAATTAAAAAGCGACTGATGCATTAATTGATAAATAATAAAAACCTCATCGTCGTCGTCCAATCTGACGCGTTTCAAAGCAACGACTTCTTGAGTTTCTCTGTTCTTGGCTTTAAACACGGTACCATATGTGCCTGTGTAAATCAAGCTATTATAATGTCCTCTATAAAAACTACTTTAAAATTTCATTGAATACCCTCTCCAATCTTCTCCAATTTCTCGTACTTTTGCATCTTTCTTTTTTAACCGGTATTTCATGTAATTTCATAAGTTGAATTTTACGAATCTTTCCACTACACAGTTGTTTGTCGTCTGCTATTCCACAAAAATGACCTCGGATCACACAACAAAATACCTGATGCCGCTTTCTGTTGTACTAAGACTTAAATTGTCGATATTTTTAAGGAATTAAATTGTTGGAATTTGCAGAATAGCCTACTTTAATATGGTATCTAGTTAAATTGATAAATGACACGCAGAATCATAAAATAAATTCCAGGTAGTTGACAGAAAAGCAAGAGCTAACATGCTGTGAACATGGGATTTACGTTTCTCAAATTCTCTTGAATTTTGGATAGCACTGCTTCATCTGTTTCGCATTTTCCCAGTTAGTTTATTTGTTGAATATTACATTAACAGTGTCGAATGGAGAATTATTTAGAAACTTCCGCAAAGCAACAACAAAAATAATTATTATGTTCTTAATGTAAATGTCAACTTCAAGTAAATCTTACAAGATTTACAAAACTGCAAATCAGTTCGAGTATTGCATGGTTGCGTTGTTTCGTTCGGTTGGCGCACTTTTTATGCGGGCGATTCTGTATCAAGTTTTCTCGTAAAATAAGTATACCGTATTTTACATAATTAAGTTTTCTCGTATTTTATGCAGTATAGAATGAACGTATTAATGACAGTGTCACAGTACGCGTTAATTAAATGTGCCAAAAAAACTTTTAAAATGCAGATGGGACGCAAAAGAAGAAGAGTGAAATGCAAAGATGCTGGCAACATATGTTAATGAACATTCAGCAATACTGTTGGCAGTTGTCAATCGATTTTGGCAGTTAGTCGGGTGAGTTTTTTTTATCTTAATTACGCGTATGACGATAATGATGATGATGATGAATTATTCATAATACTTTGCTAGAAAAGATATAAACAGCTTTGATGTGAATATCGTGTGTTGTTCACATTAAATCCTGATTGCGGTGACGACTCATTTCTATGAATATTTATGCGTTAAAAGTCCACATATATTTAGAATAGAACATCTTTATTTCCCTAGAGGCAAATAAAACCCCAAGAGGTTCATTGTTCCCTTTTGGAAATTTTTTTCAATTTATTTGTTGTCTACATAAAAAAGTACCATAATACTGTGCTGTAATTGTATTTGCATAGCGCCAAAACAAACGTTTACCACCCAAAAATGTGTTGTTGGCATTTTGAAGTACAGTATTTACACCATTGATAGTGCTGTCCTCTAGCGGTTGCTATAAAAAGTGCGATAAAATTGAAGCAAATATTGAAAAGATTGCTTTAAACTTCATACATTTCGATTGTGTAGAAGACGTTCAAAACTTTTTTTTTAAAAACTCCTCAAAAACATAAAATTGAAATATTTTCTAGCTGCAAGTCTCTGTAGAATTGCAAGAATGAAGGTACTCGTATTAATAAACATAGTTCTTACAGAGTGAACATAGAATAGAGAATTATAACTTGCTGTGTTTATGTTTTACTGAATTGCGTGGGAGATTGTTATGATAAGACACATGTGATATCGACAGTACTTCTTTTTAGTCAAATCATCAGAATTTTACATTAAGTTCCGCAAGCATTTGGCCCACGGATCTCAAAGGCATTTGATTTGACTTTATGGTTACAATTTTGCTAAAACGATTGTTATTAATGTGTTTGGACATCAAAGTAAGAATAAAACTTTGTAGATTTTGCATTGACAGTGATCAATTTCATTTCATTACAACAATCAATTTAGTCACTAATTACCGAATGGAATTATCGACTTATTATTAGTCACTTTGATCTGAAAACTAGTCCATGTTTTGTGTGTTTAACTGATAATTTTGATTGTTTCCAGCTTTCTGAACATTAGAGAGTTTTAAAGTGTAATAATTTGTTTTTCAATAAGTTTGGGACACATAATCTACATTATGGGAAAAGTGGCCCAAAAAAATAAATTTTGACGTGTTTGATATGAACTTTTAAAAATAACTTCCAAACCTGTAAAAATAACTCAGTTGTCTCAGTTGTTCACAGCTTTTGTTGGCTGTGGTTACTCGTTGAATGCTTGAAATATCTTCTCTCAGTTCAAAATATAAATAACTAAATAAACAAAAGGTTTATGTGCAAGTCAATTGTATACAATGTACATCTAGGATGGTCTTTTTAACTTAATTTCTTCCGTCCCTGCATTTGATCATATTTATCAACATGTGTGTTGTTGTGTACAGTAGACGTTTGCTTCTCTACTTTTCCCATCATCAATTATTAGTAAGAGGCGTTGCTTTGAATACAACGAGATCACAATAGGGAAAACTTTCTTCATTTGGTTTATTTTAACCACGCGAATGCAATGTTGTGAGATTAGGCAGTTGTGCGTATCAAGTACACTACTTGTACCATGGATGTTAAACGCCTCTTCATATGGCCTGTGTCATTTTGTGCCACTAGTAATTGTTAATTGAGCACAATGCCATTCTCTGTACTAATTTACGAAGATACCGCTTCCGAACTATTCTGCTGATTAAGCCCACTCGGTTCACATTATCATCCAAAATAAATCATTAGTCGAATAATGCTATTCAATCGTTTTTGTAGTGTTTATATAGTGTAAATAGACGGGAATAATTCTGGTACCATGATCTTTATTGTAATTTATTTGTTGGATAACCTTAAAATTCCCAAATCAAAAGCTGATCGGTTGCTAACTTTATTTGAATGAGCTATTTAACTATGCAAATTAAATTCTGCAAAGGTTAGGAAATTAAAAGAAATAGTTTTAATCACTTGTCTTTTTATTCCAGTTGTATGTTAGTCGAAAACGTTGTTTAATTGTCAATTAATTGATATTTTGTTTTTGGAAATACTGTAGACACGCTTTTGTTTGATCTTTTTAATAACTAGAGAGATTCTCATGTCGTTATATTGAATTGATATTAATTTTATGAATTTCTTATATTACAGTATTTCAATTTGACCATTGTGAGTGGCAATAAAAGTCTTCGTGGGATTTTGACACTCAATTTTTTTCCCTATGCATATGTTTTTCTTAGCCTTAGATTAAGCATCAAGCGAAAGACTTAATGGAAGAAAGCTTTCGCATTACTAGTAAATTCGGGTGCTTTAGATTGGGATCATCACTTAGCCTTAATCCGGCATACGTCTTTTTACACAGTTGAGAATAAACATGCTGTACAATATCTATAGATTAGGATTTAATCGAAAGTAGAAGACGTTATTGTGGAAAGCTAGACAAACAATTTAGTTAAAAAAAAATTAAAACAAACAGTAAATGTTGTTGCGAGTCAGTTAAAAAATGTGGAAATTGCGACCTCTGATTTCTATTTTGCTTTTAATAAGCTAAATTAGTGAAATTGCGCAATAATTAGCGTTCAAATAATAATTAATACCAGTAATTAAACGTTTAGATTTTATATTTCGATGCTCAATGTTATTAGTATTAACATTATTGGCACTGTGACTTTACTGTTAAGTGAGTTAATTCATCTTTGGCTGGACACTTGATCCCTCTTCCCATCCGTATTCTGTATTTTCCCGTAATGTGTAATCGATTGTATTTACTAGCGATAGTCTTTAATCGAAGATCGACTTATCAAGAGAGCTTTGGTGAATGCCTAGCGCCTTTGGCAGCTCATTTGTGGAAGTGCTGCGACGAAGTATAGCAGATCATTCTGCTTGTGACGGCATTTTGGTTGAATTGATGCCGTTGAAAGTTTGTTCGACGAGGCTCATTCATCATTTACCGAGACTAATATATTGAACGCATTTACTCAACGCTCTTCAACTAATTTTTTACCGATATTTCTCTTGTATAATAACAACAGGAATAATTGACGAAGCCTCTGGAGGGGAAGTGTTCACGTGACTGCTGCTACTGCTGACTGTTGGAATTTGTAACGAAGAAAATGAGCTGCGTTTGCGTGTCTATTGAATGCGCGTGTATGACCAAACGGAAGTTGGTGGTGGGTGAGAGCTAGAGGGGGTGGGGAGATTAATTTAAAGGGTTTGTGGGTGGGACAATGACGTCGATAGATGACCAACAGGATCCTCATGCAACGCGCGAGAAGGTCAGCAGCAGTAGCGTCGTCGTCATCTTACAAAGGCGGGGGAATTGTGGAGGACGATGGCGGCACTCTCCACTCGTACGCCGCCACCAATGCTTCGACAGGCAGGCACAAGGGAGGAAAGTGGAAAATGATGGGAACCGGAAGCGGCGTTGGGGTGGACGAAGAAGGCAGCAAGGTTACTTCACCGCTGCTTCCGGTGTCCTGTGCCACACCTTCTCTTTTGAGTCGGCCAAACGCCGCGGCCGTGTTGCACAACAACAATATAAGCGACCGATGCCAACAGTCAAAAGTGGTGGAGTTTGTGACTTTGAACAGGATGGACGGAAATGGCGGTGGAGGAGGACGCCCTGATGGACGTCTTAAAACTACTTCCGGTTGTGAGGAGGCTGTGATAGTGATGGAGAAAAACTCATCATCAACTTCACTGTCACATTCAACCAAATGTACGGGGCAAAGTGGCTGTGACGGTGGTGGCGGTGTAGCTGACGGTGGTGTAAGTTCTCGGCTTAACTTTTTAGAGCCCCGTATGAGTCTCCTGGGGAAACCCATCAACTACAAATCTACACGCAGAGACGTTCGATATAGGAGGCTCCAGTCAAAAATCTACAACTTTTTAGAGAGGCCTCGTGGATGCAGGGCGGTGACCTATCATGTGATTGTGTGAGTTATCATCATCTTAATATTAACCTGAGTGAAATGTCAACCAGTTGTGCGAACTGTTGCTATTTCATTAATCATGTCACCTGTTAGTTGACCAATTAGTTTTCACCTTTTAACCTTGGGGGATTTTTTTTTTGGGTAGGGAGGGGGTCTGAAGTTTGCATAAACTTTTTTATCACGCTGTCTAATCCATTTTTTTCTTTTGTCCATCGCGTGACGTTATGATCGATGGTTGGCCAACTGCCATATTATTTTGTATCTCGTGCAAACAACCTTTCAAAAAGCGTCCTCTCTATCAAAAATAACACTAGAGAATTATTTATTTCAAATTTGTCATGATACAACTTCTCTAAACATTCATTACATATACCAATTGTTCTGCAACATATTTTTATATATCAAAGTTTTTGCTTATACTGTATAGTGTATACAGTATGTCTTAAGTCGAAATGCAAAGGCTTAAATGAAAGGCTTAGCTTTAGAAGGAAAAGGCATGTTTTTAAACAAACTTTTTGTTTTAATCGGATTACATTTCCATTGTTAATTAGATTGACGTTACTTATACATGTTCGTCACCGTTGACTTTTCATTCACTTAATAATACAAAGCCAAAGAGTCCATATCCCGTTGTCATCCATATTTGATGTGTGAAACGCCCCCTGGCAGTTTGTTTGTTCTGTCAATCACTTTCCAAACTTTTATCTCTTCTGTTGCTTCTCATCTTATTTTTTTCTCCCTAACTTTGTCAATGACGTCGATTACTGTCTCTGACGTCATGTATAAATTTGTAAGTTACCGGTAGTTCATTTGATATAAAATTTTTAATGGTTTCCCATGTATTTAAAATTGGAGTGCAAGTGCGCCCAGCATGATTTCCCCTGGTTGCCATTCCCTTAGCATTAATCAAAACTTAACATCCTTTTTCCAGAGTTTGCTCGGCCATTGCGTTCATTTTTATTTCATAAATGGTAAACCCACTTGAAAACTTCCGGCCTAAGTTCATCCTTATTCTCCAATGTAGTGACATCATTTTGCAGCTACGATGGGATGTGGGGTATTAGTCTAAATATAACAGATAGGTTGACGAAGGGTTGACGCTAGCTGCTTTGTTTGTTCAACAAACAGCATGAAGACATTGTGAGAGAGCACATGGCCATGCAAAAGTGAAACGAAACAGCGCTAACCTACCTATGTCCTACAATTTCACTTTCCCCAATTCCCTTATCTTCCATCATTGAGAGTCTCAAATTGCTCTAGAGGGCGCTTTTATTAAGAATGACACGGCGAAAAACTAACTTTCCAACGGATGCATATTATAGTGTCTTCTAACGTTTACATTATTTAATCTTACACCTTTTAATGTCCACCTTAGTGCTATTTTTCGCTGTGATTTGAGCTGGCAATAAACATTTAACAGTATGGCCGTTTTGTAGACAATAATTCAACAAGTTTTTTTATGCGTTTTGTGGATTTACTCGCTTGGATAGTTTCTGCTGCTGCTACTATTACTCCTGGTGGTTTTTGGTATTGGTTTGGGAGGTTTGAATTCAGAAGGGACAGTAACAATCAATAAAGTAACTTTTGACATTTTTGATACAATGAAAAATTTGTTATAAAATAGAAGAAAATGTAGAGTGTAGTTGTAGTGGAATCGATTTTTAAATTGATTGGTGTAGTAGTAAGTTTGATGCACCCTGTATTTCCAAGTTCGCATCCGTACCTTACTCATAACTTCTGCTCAATAAATATTGTATGCACATATTTTAGACGTGGTTGCTCGCTTTAAGGGGGAGTTTTTAACGCTTTGTATCGTCGTCCTGACATATCATCGCTATGCTGCAAATATTAATGTCTGAATAGGCACATTTCGTTTAGAAATATTATATTCAAGTGATATACACTCTGATTATACCATTCAGTTATAATCGGTGTAAATTACAATTAATTGCGCAGCCGTTTACAGTGTTGCTTTGAGTTGCAGGTTGCGTATATCTTTTTGATACACTGCTTCTCATTCATTATTAAAGGTTATTTATCTACAATATGCCGCTTTGTGCCAATAAGTTATACAAATTTAAAAAGCGGTACACACTAAAGAAATTCTTAAAATGTATGCAGGTAAACTCTCATGTTGAGGCAAGATGTTGACCTTTAGAATGTTTGTATCTAAAATATGTATTTTTAAGTAATAGCAAGGTCTTAACTTGTTTAATGGAACTATAACAAGTTAGTAAGCTCGATCATATATTGAGTTCTCCGTACTAGAGTGTTATTTTAAAATCGATTTTTGCGGTTTTGTTTTCAATGCAAATAGTCTGTGGAGCGAAGTACATTTTAGCATACTAGTAACAAATTGACTGGTTTTAAAAGCACATTTATGTCAAATTTTGTGTGTTTATATTTTCATCATTTTATATTTTTATAGTTTATTTTAATCATTTGCATTTTTAGTCAATTTTAAGAGCGTTAATTTTTTCAATTTTAAGACACTTTTAGTCAATTCTTTTTTGCAAGATTTTGAAGTAAGGCCGTCTATTGTGGCAGAATTTTCTTACTGTCACAATCTATCATAATAAATACGTCATCGTGGAAATTGAATTAATAAATTAAAAATGAAAAAAATAACGAAATACGACTAAATTAATGAGGAGCCATGGGCGAAATCTTGTATCCCACGAGTTGAAAGACGTAATAAATATAATCATTTAATTACTGACAACTTATTTCACTATTATAATTTATAATACAGTGAACTATGGTTTTAACGACTTCGAAAAGACGTCGTTGTAAACGTAACAGTTTATTTATTGCCTTCTCTTGCAAGGTCAATATAGTCTTTTTAAATTTATTTTATATCTAAAATTTGTTAAAATCTTTATATAGACAAATCTGGTAATTTGTTTGGCATTTCTTTTCCTGTTGAGATAGCCAGCATTATTTAGCGCAAACTCAATGAAAGTAAATAACTAAACTAACTGAAAACAGTAATTTATACAGAAGCATATGTAGTTACGAAGTCGTAAGAATCTAATTCCAATTACAAACTAGTCTGTGTATTTGTATTTCACGAATAAAATAATGCGGAGTTGTATGATTGAAATTTAATCAAATAAATAATCAAGTACAGTATTTGATGCAGACGAAAGATGGCACGAAACGTTTTTTTATGCCTATTGGATTTACATGCGGATTAAATTGGTTATTTTGTTTTTGGAAATCCGCTAAATTTTGAAATTATTGTAGTTAACTTTCCAGTTATTTGAGCAACTGTCTTTTTATAGTTTGAAATCGTTATCAGTATAAAATTAGAAAGTTTGTAACTATTGTTTACATACTGTAAAGAACAACAGTTTTAAATGTTTGTCGTTTTTTCTTTTTTTTTCCTCTTAAAAATGTTCTGGCGATGCTCATTTGTAATTTTCCTTGCCAATGCTTTTCTTAGCGTTAAGAATGTCTCATATACTGTATGCATCGCCGTAGGGAACATGCGTAATGAAAATGAAATGTGGCTTTTTGTAAATGTATAAGATGTTGAAGCATCAAAACAGTTTATATTTAGTAAATCTTTAAGACTTAATAAGTTTCAAATAATTTATTTTAGTTTTAGTATTGGATGGCGTTACTGTACTGATTTTTTTGATTACTGCACTTGCAACCTATCATTGGAATAGCGTCAAATATCCATTAAATTTATAAGAAATTATATTGAATACTGTAATTCCAATCTGTTTTGGGATATGTCGAATAAAATGAAATAGTTGAAAAACGAAATGTAGTAATTAGCTTTTTATGTTTTGCTGTACATCAACAGAAATCACACTATTAGTGAAAAGGATTAAGTTGTCTAAACGAAATCTCTTTTGTATTGTAGTGTTTTTTTTTATAGTATAGATACGGTAGAGTTGCAAAATTGTCATTACACTGATGCACCTAAAATTAGTGTTCAAGATAATACTGTACTAACTATTATCAGTGTAAATGTTCAAACTAATGATTATAACATGGAAATATTTGGAGGTTAGATTGCATTTAAGGATTAAAATTGTGTAGTGGCCATCAATTTGATTACTTTAGGATTGAAAATGGCATTATCAGAATTACTCTAATCCGATCACTTTTTTAATAAACAAATTTTTCTGCGATATTTTCATTTAATTTGGAATTTTAGTGCTATTGTGTGCTAAAATATTGGGAACTACTCGACAGCTTAAATCCACTTCTTCTTCCTGTAGTTAATAACGAGATTGAAGTAAAAAAACTTGTCGCAAATGGCGTTACAGTTCATTTAACGCTAAGCTAATTTAATTTGAACATGGGAAACAATTGCTGAATTTTCTGGCAAATTTCTTTTTGAAACATTTTTTATAATTAACTAGATTCCATTTTGGCATTAGGCGTAACTTTTTTGACGAGATTTAACGCTTCGCTCTCTATATATTTAATTGTTCAGTGTAATTTGAACGTTGAAATAGCGTAAATTGAGTGAACGTTGAAAGAGGTTTAACGCTCTCCACTTTGTGTAGACTGCTGCTGAGATAGAAGATGCTGAGCAGTCATGATTAATTATTAATCTTAAATATTTTTCTTCGCAGTTGGCGATGGGGTTGACTTGAGTTGGTTGATGCCAATTTTAGATGGGAGGTGTAAAATGTACCGGGTGAATCATTAAAATTTTCTACCAAAACTCCAATTTTATTGTTAGTTAAATTATTGGTTATTAATTTCATAATGTGAATTTTAAAACATACAAATTGGCACTTATTGCTTTTCAAGATAGCGTAATTTGACATCTAATGACATGAGTTTACCTTTATGACACAAGTGCTGGCGTTTATGACGCCAATTTCGGTTTCTATGGCTAAATTTGGTGCTTCAAAGTACAATGCTTTATTTATCATTTATTATGGTCATAATGTGTTTAGATTTTTGAGAACATCAAGACGCTATTTTAGAGCTTGTCATAACCACTATTTTTCTCGTCTAAGCTTAATCCTGTGTACTTCTATGCGGTATTAAATCAGTCTTTTAATTTAACATAACAATTGAGTAAGGATGTTATTCGATTCTTAGACATGGTGTTATTCTAGAACATTTTATCTGACAATACAATTACCTTTGTATAAATACGATACATCGTTATTCAGCAGTGACTGGCATTAATTAATCTATAGGATTTGCCTACTGTGCGACTTCTACCCCCATTTTTATACGAATATATTTTTTTTATTCATAGAAAAATCTAGCGTGTTTGTTGGTAGTCATGAAAAATGAATTAAAGCACGGTGTTAAACTAATTGGATTTTAAAACACAGAATGTTGGCTCCTGCTGGGACTTGCCTTGCAGTTCCATTACCAAATTGAATTTGCCATACACTTTTCTATCGCTTCTGCTTTGCTACATTTTTCTTGTGCATGTCCGATACGTTGAGATTTATACGTTTCTTCTTCATCTTTTCTTCAATAATCTCAAACAAAATCTTTTCATAACCCAGATGCCGCTGATAAATTTGTGTTCAACGATAACACAATTTTAACATTTGCACATCCGGATACTAAATATGTCAAAGGGAATGTCTTTTTGTTTGTCTTCTGAATAGAAAACCTTTTATATTATTTGAGTGTTTTAGTAACATTTTCTTAACGTGTGCGTGTGAGTAACACGTGTTCCCCGGGTGTTAGTTTGAACTGAATGAAAATCGTTTGTTTAATTTAAATTCACGTAGCAGAATTTGCTAGTAAAGGAATTCTTATCACAAGAGGTTTTTTATGTGTTTTATTAATATTAGTTCAGTTTTAAGATTTTTTAAATAATTTTTTGTATGAGTTCTCACGTAGCTTTTCGTGGAGTCGTTATAATTATACTGTAGTAAAGATAGATCTAGGTAGCATCCTTACAAATGGCAGTAGAAGACTTAGCAGTTTGTTTTAATTTCCTATGCGTGTGACGTAACATGTGAAATGTCCTTAACTTTACATTGTGTAGCGTGCATATGAAATTCACCAGATGTCGCTTTTCCTTTCTTGTTGCGTGGAATCCGATCGAAATGATGATGTGGGTGGGTGGTGCTTATACCTCAGCAGGTGACGCGCGCCAGCCAGTTGTGAAAGCACGCGCATCGATATTATTGAATAAAAGACTGGCTGTGCACGGGTGTTGTTATTGTGGGTGGCATGAAAGTGTCAGCCTCATCCACCCACAACATGCAAATGAGCTAGAAGCACAAATTGTCCAAGATGGCGATGGTGACATTTGGGATGGATGACAAAACACCTATCGATCCGTTATAGCCGGGAAATCCTTTTCTCGTGACATCATCAAACGCCATTGTAATACACTATACAACTAGCACATTCAAAACAACAGGTTGTTAAGCGCAACTGTCAAATTACTTTCACCCACCCCTACACTTACCATGCCCATTTATTACGCCGAATAGCGGTCAATTATAGCGCCAACATTTTTAATAATGGCCATCAGCAACTAATGGCGCCGGCGTTGTGGCGACTAATATAATATTGACTACAGGTGTTTTATATCATCAAACTATCGGATGTAGCTAATATGAAGACCGGATTGGGCGTGATTGCGTTACGATTGGGGTGGATGGGTAGAAATTGATGCTAATTTAGTAATTACAGTAAATGATTGAAGATTGGAAGCGTCACCTATAGTGCCTTATATCGATTAAAGTTTGAATTAGTGAGGTAGATTGAAGTATAATTATGTGAGAGTCACAGTGGATAAAAGAGGTGGGATGTAGTGGAGGGATGTAGTGGAGGGGGAGAACAACTTAACAAGTATAAAAAACTGGGGGTGGGATTGGTCAGTGGAATTAACAGGCGCCCTCTATTAATCTCCCTCCTCCCAAAGTGTTTTTAGGATGGTTACCATAGAAACCGTAAATAAAGCCAATCGGATATCTATGCAGTCAGTGAGGCATCGATACCATGTGTTATAAGCTCTTTGCTCTTCAATTGCAAGGGGAGGCTTTAAAATGATGTAAGCCCCCTCTGGCGATGAGAATGTCATTTCGAAATCTAATTCTGTCATCAGATTCTCAAATCCGTCTCGTAAAAAATACAACCCAGGCGTGCATGTAACCTTGTTTCGTGTTTTACCCCTGTTTTTTATATTATTACAGTATATTACTCCGCCCTTGCAATCGGCGCCATTTTGAAATTTCCCTTTTGTCAATATCATATCGTTTTCTCTTAACAACTAATCTACAATTAACCGGAAGTAGAACCCTTTTTATGGCTGGTATTTTATGTGTGTCTAATCTCCTACTTCTCAATGTCCTATTCAGCACCCCGTAGTGACAGCCACGCTATCATTATATTAGTCGAATGGGGAGGGTAGCTGGGGGGCATATGCATCCGTTTATATACATGTCTTAATCGATTGTGTGAGAACGCAACCACACTCACTTCACTCAAAGATGGCCGTCACTAACATTTTGTATTCTTTGTTTGCCTCTTTTTTTTAGGTTTCTAATGGTGTTTTTGTGCTTGGTGCTGAGTGTTTTTTCAACTATTCACGAATACGAGACTCTGGCCTCTGAAATACTCTTCAACATGGTAAGGAAAATTAATCACCAGATTCTAATAACAACATTTATACTTTTTTATTCAATGAGTAGAGAAAGGTGGCGCTGCCAACGTTAAAGATGCAATTGAAATGGCGCCAAAACATTCTATTGAAATGATAATTTTTTATTCCTCTTACATGCACATTGCACAGTGATAACGATGATTTATTTGAAATTAAATTGATCTCTCTTTTTTCCCATTACGCCAATAATAAAGAATAATAACAATAATAAAAAATAATCACCACAAAAGTTGAAGCCAACAAAAAAATTGATATTTTATTCCCTAAGAGATGTGGTCTTTCCATAAAATTGGGATTTTAAGTGAATTTTATTTTCCAGTTGTTTGGTTTTTCCTGAAAACGGTTTGGTTTGATTTACACAATGCAAACAAATGCTTATTCTCACATAAAATTTATTTTTGGGTTAAACTCTGTTATGTTATACCGACATGTCTCTAGAGATATTGTAAATGCATTTTTTTATTATAATGATTTTACAACAAAAAAAAAGAGGGAGGAAGGTTTAACGTTTACAGGAAGTTTCCATTTCATCTAAAATAAAATCGTTTCGTTTTATGTTTTTTTTTTCTTCATTTTTCAAAGATTTTTATCGGTAATATTTTTGACGTGTCTTTGTGTCGACTGACATCATTTTGGCTTTGCAATACATATCTATGACGTAATCTGTCATATTTTTAATTAACAACTGAAATTTGGCAGTCAGTGGTATATCTTAAGTGCCTTTATTCAATTAACTGCCTTGGCAAATGTGAGGGCGCCACATATATAATTGTACTGTACTCTACATAGCGGTATAGTCAATCGATGATGTCGCTTTCTACTCATTTGATATTTGTGGAAATAGTTGGTCTCTGTTGGTTGGTTTTCTATTGAAATTTCCCCTGTTTTTATAATCGAGTTAAATGAAAAATTGAAACAACCTCCCTTACTTTGAATATATAATTCGAGTATACACGTGTAGGGTGTAGCCTTTAGTCAAAATTGTTCGACATTACATAATATTATACATCATAAAGTGTTTGAGTGGCGTATCCAATGTGTTTTTGTCGATTTCTAGGGAAATAAAATCAACTCAAGTATGAGTACCGGTACTGCAAAGGTTTTAATAAGTACTTTAGTCGATAATTCCACAAACTTTTGATACTTGGCGTCTAAATTTAAACTCCTGGAAGAAAATGTTATCAGAGATGAACTTCTGCCATTTGAAATTTGATGTTATCCTTTACCGAACTCTTTTACAGTGCAATCATTTCTGACTTAATTACATACAATATCATGGAAGAATTCATTTTAATTATCTTGATACAAGAGGGGTTTGTTTGTTTGACCGATTTATGATACCAATAAATAGTCCTACTTAGATGCCGAAATGTAATCTTCATCAGTTTATGAATTTTTTTTTGGCTCAAACATTTATTCTGCAGTAGTAGAGTATAACCAAATTATGCCATTGCCAAATTAACATTGATGTTTCAAAAAGTAAAATAAAATCCTGAATGTGCACTGTATCTATAAGTTTGTTGAAAAACATAATTTTACGCTTCAGTCACTAAATCTTTCAGCTAAAAATAAATTATAAAGTAGATTTTATGCTTGAATATAAACTTTACGTTTTGAAACATCGCTAAGCATCTTAAGCTTCCGAATATGGTCAATAAAATCCAAATTGGTATTTTAATCTTGTTGTTTACGCTGACTTTAAGCATAGTTTAAGCAATTAAAATTGCGAGTGAAAAACGTATATTAAAACATTACTAACTTATAATTTTGATGGATTCTGAAGCTCATTTCCTGTCCAATATATACTTAAAAAACGTGCTGCAGCGGCAATGACAATTTAAATCATATTATCACTGTAATTAAGATGTTTAAATTTGATGTTATTAAAATGTCAACTTGATTAAATTAACATTAATGTTCCATCATTAATAACAATTAGGTTGAGCTTATTTAATCTAAAGCATAATATGTCAGTCGTTGTTGAAGATAACCTGTTGAGCAAGTAACTTAGACAAATGACACAGTTTTGGAATTATAATTAATAACAGCATGGACGATATTAAGTTTTAATTCGATTACTAAAGCGGACATTTGACCTTTTTCCTCTGTCAACTTATTAGCACTTTTAGGAAGAAACAATAAGACAAGACATACTGTATACACACATTGTCTTTGGTAAATAGATTTTTTTTTGTTGCTGCTGCCAACGAATTCATCTCTGTCAAAGTGTTACACCGTGACCTTTACTTATGCTCTTCTTGTTTAATGGGTTATTGTACTTAACCAATTGACGTCAATGGAAGTAAATGACGTCATATGAAATAGTAATTTGACTGCAGATTAGTAATATTTTTTTTTGTTTAAGATGACGGAATGAATTCTGTTTTGAGTATTAACAAAATGGGGTGAAATTTAATGCTTTAATATGTACCAGTCGAAACTGTGATTGAATCGTACAGTCAAGAAGCTGTCATCTACTATACTTGAAGCACACGAGTGTTATTTGATTTGAAATTTGATTGACTTTTAATTCCCATCTCTGTACTGTGTATTGAAATTTTTGATGGGGATTTCTATAAAGGAAGTTCCAAGCGTTGCTATGCCAACCACATGAAGAGTATTGTTCAACAACCTTTTTCCATCCTACAAGATGCGATACGAAAAGGATTTCAAAATCCTTCAAAACCATAACATTGTTGACGATAAAATAGATAGAAAATTGAAAAATACAATATAGATTAATAAATGGAAAATCAAATAGAAAAAATAATAATATTTTTACAACAAATCGTTGTTGATTAACTAAAGATCCATCAATCTTAGAAGTTATGACACTGTACATTAAATTTAAATAAACAAATTCGTTATATACTGTATGAGTGCAAGGTGAATTTAGTATATTACCGGTAATTGAAACGTGTGTGTAATGGATTATGACATTTCTAATTAATGTAAATCTATAAACTTTAGAATTATAAATTAGTCTATCAAGTGGAATCGTTTTAATAACATTTTTAATTAGTTTTGGATATTTCTTAACATGTACAGTATATTGAAGGATATTTATCTTTTTCAAAACTCAAAGCCGATAACATTTTGTAATGCTTTGTAACGTTAAAACTACGAAAGTTTCACACTCAAATGGTCTTTGTTAAGGAAGATTCACTGCCAATATTAGTGTTTTCTTTTCCTCAACACAAGCCTTTTGTATCTTTTTTTTCCTTTCCTGCATCTTAAAACGTCCAAATAAAATTTCCGGTTGATGCCGTATTCTGACCTAGCGGAAGTAATTTCTAATGCAAGAACTTTGGAATTTAACATCCTTGACGTAGACTAAAAACAAGGGCTACTAAAAAAGTTGAAGCTCATGAAAGAATAACATGCATTTTTCTTTTGTTATCGATGCTACTTCATTAGCGTCATGAACGGCTCCAGTGTGGCAAATAAAAAGTTTCTTTTTTTTGCATCAAAATCTCGCAGTTTTTATAACGGAGTGTAGACTACACCGGGTGATTTTCTAAATTGAAACATTGAATTTTTTTTTACAGAACTACTAAAACTACTAGACTAAATTTATCAGTTTCAATGACTAACTTATATTTACCGTTTATTTCATGTTTTGTTAAAAAAGTGGTCCAATTTATAAAATCACTGCTCAAGTATATTTTAAGTTTTGTTTGTAATGTAAGTTAATTACGGTTGAACTATGTTATCATGTAACGGCCTTTTTTATATGTTGGGTTTTTAAATAGAATTATGTTAGCAATTCATCACTATTATTTATTCCTGTCATGATAAAGCAAATTATTATCATAATTAACTAACTTGATGTTTAGATGTACTGTACATGTAGTTTAGTTTAAAAATTATAACATGATTTATATATGTAAAGTTGTCAGATTGTGATGTCATCATTTGTCATGTTTTTATTTTTGATAAAAATGGGGACTAAGTACAAGTACTGTATATAATATGAAGGCTGCATACATAACAAATACGTGACATAGCTTTGGCGATGTAGCATGAATAATAATGCTTCAGAAAATGCATTAAAAACATGAATGTAAATGACGCAAATTTATATGGTAATGTGATGCGTGATTATGCATCATTTTGAGTTTGTATATATTGTAACTGTAGGTCTGTGTCATAACAATGTGACAAATGACTATTTTGAACTTAAAACAAATTTATCCCTCTGCCACCTCTACTCATTCCTCCATTATCATGATGTGAAAATCTACTCAGTCACTGCCTATGATCCCGCCTACGTTATTTATCAAAACAATCAATGAACTAAACTTTACTCTTGTGTCACATAACAGATGAGATTATGTCTGATAAATTTTTAATTTATTTGCAATTAATTGTATCTCTAATAGATGCACTTAGCTTGCAGCATTCATGTCAAACGAAAAATAAATCGAATCTTATTAACGAAGCTGCTTTCAACTTCATTTAAATGTCATATTTGCATAATTTATTAATTTATTCTTGATGTTGTATTTATTCATAGGAACTTGTTGTTGTGATTTGGTTTTCCAACGAATACATATTCCGAATGTGGTCAGCAGGATGTCGTTCCAGGTACCAAGGACTTATGGGACGGTTAAAGTTCTTCAGACGACCCTTCTGTATTATTGGTGATTATATATTTATGCTTTTAAAAAATTGTTAACAAGTATATTGAATATACTGCATAGCGCACTTTAATTTTTAGGAAAATATACAATGTCTTAATAGAAGAACATAACCGATCAATTTTTAAATTAAAAATTTGTCCTATTTATAAATGATCAATATAGAATTATGTACTGTGCACTTCAAATATGCTGTACTCTATTCTAAATCTTATTATTAATATTATAATGTGCAGTATAGTGAAGGTGGTTTTAAACACGTTCAGTACAAGGAATAGCACTTTATTTAGTATGATTATTGCTTTTTAAAAACATGAACGCATATACAGTATGCACTTTTGATAATTAACAAATAAGTTAATTGTATAGCAGCTGGAGATGGCTTTTATATACAGATCCTCGGCATGATAAAACTGCTTACAGTATCACAATATACTGTAAAGTGTACAAGCTTAAAAATGTCTTTTCATTCGGTGCACCGTATTTTTTAATGGACTATAAATAGTTATTTTTTATAATTAGTTTTATGGACGAGAGTTTAAGTGAAACACCATGTAATTGAAGTCGATACGTTGCTATTGCTTTGGAAAGTTATAGTTAATTTTTTAAGTGACTTTTTGTTTGGTTGAATGTTTGACTTAATTAAATCTACACTAGAATTACAAGTGCGATGTATTTTTCTGGACAAACGTTTTGTTATCTGAATGAATAAACTTGTAATGTCAACCTAAATTGACATTTACAACCATCGTTACCATAAGAGGATGGACTGTAAACTGAAGTCTAGGAGACGAACAAATAGCTCATGTGTAAAAAAATGTGGTCTAAATTGGCTGTTTAATAAAATTATTGGGCGTTTGCAAGTTTCGCAAAGTGCATCATCTGTGCTGGTGAAATCGATTTTTTTTTGCTTCAAATATTGAGTTTTATGAGCTAGGTTATTTCTATTTTTAATGACTTTTACCGAGGCTGTCGTTACTTTTAACTGTAGTTCTGCTGTAAAAACTGTATAGAACTGCTCCTGCGATTCATATTGTGTCTCGGCAAATAAGTTATAAATGTTACTTTGCAAATATTGACATTGTAAATCTGCAGAGGTGAGCATGTTACTTAGAACTATATAACAATTTTACTTGAAATTTAATTTAATCGAAAATTTACAATTTGGTCATATTAAAAAATTATGTTCACTTGAGACATATTTTTTATTCTGTAGTATTGAAACCATGTTTTATTAATGTGATTTCCTAGGAACTTATCGTACAATGCGTATTGCGTTGAGTCAAGCAGAAATGTTTGTAATAAAAGTTTGATCGGTTTTTTTTTTGCATTATTATTTAACTGTTGAAGAGTTGCTGGTCGACAAAACTGTTTAAATATTTGAGAATGTAAGATAGTCCTTTCATTAAATACTAACTTTAGTTTACTTTAGGTTGAGTTTTAAATAAATAAAAAGAAGTGCTAACTTTATAAAAACTCAAATGTTAATTCTTCAGGCAATTGACTAAACCCATGATAAATGTAAAGTTTCTATTAATAACCATTTAATGAACTGAATGTTTTTTATTATTATTTTCTCACTTAAAGCTGTAATGATTTATACAGGAAGTGAAAAAAAATATTTTTTTACTCGTTAGGCTAAATAAAACTTTTTGTTATTTAGATTCCATAGTTATAATTGCTTCGGTCGTGGTATTGGCCATGGGAAGCAGTGGCCAAGTATTTGCTGCTTCAGCCCTTCGTGGTCTTCGCTTCTTCCAGAGTAAAGATTTGCAAAATATTTTTATTATAATATTACATTATTTTTTTGTTGATTAGGCATATTTCGTTTTTTTTCCTAGTACTTCGTATGGTCCGAATGGATCGAAGAGGAGGGACATGGAAGCTCCTCGGCTCAGTAGTCTACGCACACAGACAAGTAAGAACAAATTATTATTCAGTTTTCGTTTCGTTCGTGCTGAAAAATATTCATGCATGCATGTTTATGCTTTTTTTAGGAATTGATTACTACGTTGTACATAGGTTTTTTGGGTCTTATTTTCTCTTCCTTTCTCGTGTATTTGTGTGAAAAAGACTACAACACCAAAAACTTTCAGAATTTTGCAGAGGCTTTATGGTGGGGCGTTGTAAGTTTACTTATTCGTTGCAAGTTGTTGTTGTATAAAGACTTAATTTTTTTTTGTAGATTACTTTATGTACGGTTGGCTATGGCGACGTTGTGCCACAAACGTGGCCTGGAAAACTCATCGCTTCCTTCTGTGCCCTACTCGGCATTTCATTGTTTGCTCTTCCAGCTGTAAATATATATATTTTTAAATTTATCTCATCTTTTATGCTATCTTTGTTATTATTGATTGTGTAAATTAGGTATCAGTTGGTTAGAAAAATCGAATTCAGTAACATTCGTTTCCTCTTTTATAAAGCAAATAGCAACGCACATATAAGTTGCAAATTTCGGAGAAAACCGAAGTTGAAAGAATTTTTTAAATGAAGAAAACTATACACTGGAATTGAAATATTCATTAGCATCACTCAAGCGTGTTGGTTCATTAATTAAGCAGTTTTAATTTAGTTACAAAGAGATTTACATTTCTAGCACATTACAATGGAAATAATTACATAGCGAGTTTTATCATCATATTAAGTTTGAGAACGTAATTATTGAAATTCGAGTGGAAATGTTTGTTGAATTTAAGATCTATCTAGAAATGAAGCAACTATGCTTTTTAAGATTTGCTTCAAATAATGCATCAATATATTGATTTTTCTTGTATTAATTTGTAACTTGATGTTGCAGAAAAAACGGCTAATAAAACAATTTGATAAAATTAGGGCATCCTAGGGTCCGGTTTTGCCTTGAAGGTGCAACAACAGCAACGACAGAAACATATGATTAGAAGAAGACAGCCAGCGGCAACTCTTATTCAATGCCTTTGGAGATGTTATGCGGCTGATGAAAATTCAGTGTCAGTGGCCACTTGGAAGATTCATATGGTTCCTTTGCCTAGTCCGCCTTCGTAAGTTGATTTGCCTTTAGACTTTTATTTTTTTCAATTGTGTTAAGTGTTTTAATGCTCATTGTTGTCGCTGTTGATGTTGTATGTCAATATGTTGTGTCTTGATTATAAGGAAAAATGTAGCAGCTGATCGTGACGGTCGACAATCTTCCACTTCTGGTAGTCTTCTGTGAGTCTTCCTTGCTCTAAACGATCTATTTAAACCTATGCTGCTATCGCTTGAATTCATTTTATTTCGGCTTGTCTGCTAAATCGTTTTTTTTTTTAATTAATTTTTATGTAGTTTCGTCTGTGGATGCAAGTAGAGATCGATTACACTACATACTGTTAAAAAAGTTTGATTTTAAATGAGTTTGAATAGGTAATCGATTTCAACTATGAGCTGAAATGCACGATCATCCATTTAAAATTGAAAATCTCAGTATCTAATTTTTTGTTTGATATTTAATTAATCTTTTAAGTATTATTATTATAAGTTTATATTACAGTATTTTAAAAAATTTAAATGTATATTTTGCCAATATTTGCTTAAACCGCTTTTTTCTTTGATTTTTATACTATATACTGTATATATTTTTAAATCCTTTAAAACTTTGATATTGTGTTGATTGAAGGTTCAAGCACAATGCGTCTTTCGTAAGTCGTTTGCCTACCATCAAGCGTCATAAACAGTCATCCACACATTCTCCAAGAGGAACTCCTAGTACTGCTGGCACAACCAATGAAGTAAACGCCTCCAGTGAAAATTTAGGTGGCAAATTGAACACAAGTGTAAGCGAAGACTCGGTTCAAGCCAGAGAAAGTGCTGATTCTGCAAAAAGAAACTCAGATGGTGAGTTTGTAAACGTCAAGCATTACACTTGTTGTAATTATTCGTTTGATCATAATATTATATTGTACTGTATGCTAGTAAGTACGAGTTGTATTGGGGAGCTAGGACTAGGTGGAACTTTTTTGGGGGTGCAATTTTGGTTATAGTTTTTAAAGAGGCCCTGTAATTATGCTTAGCTCCCCTAAATCTATTTTTTTCAGTGTCCTCTACGGAACCAAACGCTTATGGTCTTGTCTCCCTCATCTCTCATAGCTTTGCCCCTTCAGGTAAGCCATTTACCTCATCTCACATTAAAAGCATTTACATCCCTTCTAAGCGTCGTATCTATTGGCGAGTTGTATCTTCAATGGCGTAATTAAGTAATTGTGCAAACTAACTATTTCTATAAATGAGTTTTTAACTTCGACTTTCTATTCTAAATTCACTATATAGTAAATTCGTGTACTAACGCAGAAGTTTTAGTTCAAGTTTCATTCTTTTAGATTGATGTTCTTATACATACGCTCGCCTATGGACATGAAGCTCTGACTTCACATTAGCTTTGTAGAAACTAATTGGAGCTCTCCTCTCAGCCTCTCTTCACCAATGCTGCACCCTCTACACCGGAATGAGCGCACGCCACACGAAATTAGTTGAAAATTAAACAGATATTAATATATTGTAGAATATTCTTGGCTTTCCTTTCTTTTGTTTTTTGTATTCTATTTTACTGTTGGAACAGTGTGCTCGCTGGCTCCACCGTGTCCTTTGTTTCTCCTTCCACATCCTATGGCCATTCCTAGCTCAACAAGTGGGGCCGGGATTGGGGTACCAACGCACCCAGGTTTTCAGCTATTTTCCCGTAAATATCGCTTATGAATATCATGTTATTTAAACAAAGCGTTCGTAGATGTTTTTAAAAATATACATAAAATTTAATTCAACATTTTTACCTTAGCTGTGATTTTCGTTTCATTTTAATTTCGTTTTATTCTACGAACATTTGTTCGAGTCTTCCAATAGGGTAGTTAGGTAGGATGTTCGCGTATTCAAATTAACTAATTTGTATTTTATCAGTGGACAGCAGTGTTTCGACTGAAGAAAGGGTTTCCGCCGCTGCTGCAGCTTCTACTTGGTGCGGCCTTCTCTCATCCATGAATCGTGAATTCTCACAACAGCAACAGCAGCAACGCAGCAAACGACGACGAACACCTTCGCCTCAGCAGACCAAAGGTGGTCTTCTTAATCATCGATAATCTCAACTTTATGCCAATAGCTTATCTTGTTTAAGCACTTTCACCTAGTTTTTTCTCTTTAGCTCACTTTTTAAAGCTCACCAGTGGCTACTTTTTAAAATAAATTTGCACTACGCCTCGACTAATGGTCGTGAATGCGCTGATTTCTTGTTTTTCTTATTACTTATTATCTTGTTAATTATTGTGTTTTGTTTCAGATGAAGAAGAAGAGACGAAATTCATTCAACTGACTCATGCTCACAAGATTGCAATTAGAGCTACTAGAAAGGTTTTTATAATTCAATCGCCTTTGTTCTGATATGTGTTCTGAAATATTTGTCTATTAGATGAAATATTTCGTAGCTAGACGAAAATTTAAAGAAGCTTTAAAACCGTATGACGTAAAAGATGTAATCGAACAGTATTCTGCCGGCCATGTGGATCTGCTGAGCAGAGTTAAAAATGTTCAATTTAGGTAAATCGTTGATTTCTTGGATATTGACCAACGTATCATTCAAAATTGCATTTACAGTAATTGCACCACTAGTATTATAAGTTACACCATACCAAGTAGTCCACGTCCAAGCATATTTCCACATACTGTAATATAATTAGCTGTTTTGCAATACTGGTTGTTTACTTGGCTCTTTAGAAGACTCCCATTTTGTAATAAAATTATGTTGAGTCTTATTTAATTGCATCGTTTTCACATTTGCACTTGGTTTTATGAGCAAATTATATTGAATGGGACATTAATCTCAGATTAATGTGGATGGGCGTGACTACATTTTATGTTTGTTTCCCTGGAGGTTCAATTGCAATTGCCTTTATTTTCTATTTGGTATAAAAGCTCCCTCTTTCATTAATAAACACATTATTTTTATCAAATGAATGCACATGCGTGACAGGATGAACTCATTAACTTGAAAGTTGTTTACTATTTACCTATCAAAGGTTCCTTTTATGCAACACGAGTTTGTTTATATTCATTATAAATGTTCTAAAGTTAACCGTTGCTTGAATTTAATTTTTTAGGTTTGATCAGATTCTAGGAAAACACGGGTCAAAAAATAAAGATGTGTATGACTCTAAAATTAGTTTGGCGTCAAGAGTTGTCAAGGTCGAACGCCAGGTAATTAAATTTAATGACCATGAATACATGCTTTATTACCTAAATGAATTTATTACTTTATGAAGGTGGACGATATCGAGTCTAAATTGGATCATTTGATCGATATGTATATGACTGACCGGAAGTATTGGGCCATGTTAAGAATGCCAAATGAGATGATGGCGGCTACTTTATGCACCACAGCTACTTCTTCTTCCTTGCAATCTCAACAGCCGCAATCTCAAACACAACTGAAAAGTCCCAAACCTATTTTAGTGGGTGATAAACAGTGTAGCGAACCTAGTACCCCGGTGGTGAGGAACACTGATCGACCCATGCATCGGGGTTATTCTGATCTTAGCCAGCGAATGAAGAAACGTGTCACTCTCAGGTATTCATTAGACACTTCAAAAGCCGAAGTTATTACAACGAGGAGTAATAGTCCAGATGAAGACCAAACGGTACCAACTGCTCCTTTGATTACTATAGAACGAGTGACTAGTCCAGTGAGAACTGGCCAAGATACCGTTCTTGATATAGACTTAGTTGGGGATAATGTGCTCATTCCATTTGCGGACCAGAGTCAACCGTCACTCGTTGATCCATCTGATGTGGCGATGGCAAGTAGTGAAAGCGATGAAGACTTAGCGGTAGAAGAAAATTTGGTGCAAACGTTATTGCCTCCAGATGTATGACATTAGGTATATAAATTAGACGCCAAGGGACTTTTCTACAGGGTTTCTTAAATTTTCATCTAGCTATGCTTTTTAACTAACAAACACAGAATAATTTCATATCTTTAATACTATAATCGCATTAAAAATTGCCAAGGAAAACGCCGGTACCAATCCTCTTAGAAGTTAGTATTTCATAGCGGTGCTCCAAAATGAGGTAACCTAATGCATCCCTCGTATTTTTCACTTAATAAGTGAAATTTAAAAGTGAGCTAGTAGAATAGTTGTTTTTTTTTTCACATATAAACGTGTTTTAAATAAACAATTTATATAAAGCTCAAATGACAGTTATCACGCTGTCAGTTCTTGCTTTTTCGTGCCGTCTGTGCTGCATTTATAAAGGTTGCTGCCGTTATTAATATACTTTATGTAGTATATTTGTAGAATCAGAAAGTCGCTTTATCCGGATCCAAAAACTGGATTACGTGCTATACATTGTATATCGAGCTTTAAAATTTGAATTGAGAAGCTTTTCTTAAATAGCCAAACTATTTTAATTCTAACAACTGCTTAATAAATAATAAATTAATAATAACCAATGAACAGTAAGACAACTACGTGGTGAACACAGGAATTAAATAAACTTTTAAGCGGTTTAATAACAAAAAGTACAAAAGTTTTAACTTTTAAAGTTTCAATAGAATTAAACTTACCGAACTTATTCTTGGAAAGGGATAGTTTTGCTGTACGATTGTGTATTGTATGACTTTATATTTATACAAATTATATAGTAATAATTATATAAATATAAAATTTCTACAAACTTATGTAAGTGAAGCAGTAATCATACGAGTGACGCTCAAGTGTTTTGTGATTAAAAAAATGGGCGTTGTTTAAGGCAATAGCTGTGGAATTTATGTAATAATATACAACGTATATCTTAACGTGTATAAAAATAATAAGAAAAATGTTTATGGCAGTTATCGGTGCTCGTAGATATTCGAATTTTTTTAAAATAAATTTACGAGACTAACCTATTATGTAAGCCACTAGAAAAAATTTGTATAATTTGAAAAATTTTATGCCTCTTTATTATGGCTAATTTATTAATCAGGAATTGTAGCATGTCTGGTAGATGTACTTTTTCCAATACTTCAGAATATGAATTATTGATTTTATTGAGGATTTGCGCATGACTTACAGCTGTCAGTAATGGGGAAATAATTAGAAATATCATCATGTTGCATTAGATCGTTATCTTTTCCTTTCAACTTATGACATACCGTATCATAATTCCATTAAAATGGGGATGGTTTGCATATCAAAATATTAAAGTTACTCTTGGTAATTAGGAATTGATAAGAGATCGTGAAGATTTTTTAACTCTGTCAATATAAATTTTATTTTTCAGGAATAATGTAAATTGTTAAAGTATCTGCCCAGTTGTACAAAGACAATACAAATGCATATACACAGGGTCGAATTGATGATCACCTCATTTCCTAAAAAGCGAGTTCAATTTTATTAAAATGGTCTTGTACGATTGGTACCGGCTTGATAGATTATATTTCCTATAGATTTATTCATTCTATTAAACGATTTATTCACTCAAAATCTCAATTAAAAGAACAGATCCATTTTGCTACGAATTTTATCGATCTTCTTCGTTTGTAAGATTCATTTAGTTAGACTTCACATTCACATTAATTTTAGACTCAAATTTTCTTCAGAAGCTTTTAATTTCCATTCTACAAATACATATTTTCTAGCCATTTTCATATTTGTTCTTTCATTATCATTTCTAAAAGCCGAATGTTTTTTTAAAAACTCCAAGAAACTATGAAACTGAGAAAAAATACTTTTAAAGACGTCTAACATCTAGTTTTTTTCTAAACACCTAATTTCTAATTTATTAATGACAATTGAAATTCAAAATAAATCAAAAAATTAAACGTTTGACAAGTTTTTCCTTGATTTTTTAGTGATTAGAAGCCACTTTTAAATCGCAGCTGCTGCAAACAGTAAGCCCCTCCCGACAATTATTAAATGCTGATATTGGATGGGCTTAGAGCAACATTATTTAGGGCTCCAATTCCAAACCAATACCAAGTTTGTGTCCTCCTTGATTGAAGTTTTTACCATCGATCATAGCAGACAAAGTAAGGTTAATACCTATAAAAGCAATGCAATGTAACAAAAATGATTACTGCAAAAGAAATTGTTACAGTCATATATACCTTGTCTTATTTTTTGTGTAAATCCCAAACCAATCTGGCTTGAATTATTAATCTTAGCCTAAAAATAAAAATTTGTAATACGTTAGCTATCAAAGCCATACCACTAGTAAATATAATCATTACATTGATGTATGCATCGTTGTCCAAAAGGTATTTGCAACCAAGTCCAAAACGAGTTGCATTGTTACCTGCGGTCCAAGCCAGCTGGATACCAGTTTGCAGTTTACTATTTACTTTTTGGTAGATGGAACCTCCAAATTCTTGACCATCATTGCTATTGATAAATGTTAACATTATGTTGATGCTCACGTGAAAGCCACCGCTAAACTTACACGCTAGTGTGCAAAACAAAATCGTCAACAGCATAACCAATGGCAAAGTTATTTTTGGTCAGCTTAGATTTAGTCGTATCAAAGGATAATTGATGGCCAACCAACCATCCATTGTATCTGCAATAATAAAATAGTGATAATTGCAACAAAATAATATTTGACATTGCAACGTTTACCCTAGAACTGCAGAAGCGTGAAGAACAGGGCCACCAGCATCCAAATCAGCACTGGTGTTAACATGAACGTAATCTCTCTTGTACCCAGCGTGAACACTACCGCTCTTTTTGCCAGTTTGAGGAGCAAAAGTAGTGTCCAAGCTAAGTTTCAAACCTTTAGCTAATTGATCTTCCAAAACAACTTCAGTGGCTAAAGTATTATCCGTGTTCCACTTTTCGGTGAATGTCAAACCTAAATCTTTTACTTTATATTTGCTCTCTAAATTAGCGGACACTTTGCCGGTGTCTTGGTTAGAGGAGCCATTAACGTTGAACTCAATGCCAGAGTGAGTTTTGGTTTTGCATTCCAATTTTACCAAGCCAAAGTCTGCATCAAATCAAAATTAAGAAATCAAAAACCGATTTTAAAACCCTAAAAAATTAAACTCACGATAGCCTTTATTAAAGATATCTCTGGAGTTTTTGCCGAGGTCAGCATATGTGGGTGGATGAGAAGGCATGATGTGGATGATTCTATAATATGTGATATCATTAAAAGAAATTAAATGTTAATATCATGGAGATTGCAAAATGTTGCAACTCAATGCCACAACAAATATTTGAGAGTGCGATTTCTGTGGTGTATTGGGTATTGCGAAAACATTAATTACCCCACCTCCCTTATAACTACAGTAGCTATAAAATTGGCAACAAGTCAATACATTCTATTTTTGTTAAGTTTTAGACACGGAATCTTCAAGCATAAGCATTCGTGATGGAAGTTACTTTAACATTTAGTAAAGAATAAACAACATTTCAATTTAAATTTGTCCATTGCTACGTTTAATATCAGAGTATTTTCAGCGTCGCTTATACGATGCCATGGTGTGAAAAATAAAAGATGGCTTTCACATTGCCGTGTAGTGTGTACTCATGAACAAGCACGAGAAAAAGCATTCATTTTTTTCAATCGCCATTAATATTTTCATTGCAGTGAGCAAGCAAATTGCGAATATGCTGCAAATAATCGCAATGCAGGTAAATCATCGCCATGCAAAGCGCCCGAGGTTAATGTACATCTTTTAATCGATGGGCATGAGTAAAACGTTGGCCATTTAAATAAGCTAAGCAACCAAAACCACACACAAGGATCATATTATGCAATTCAAGTATCAATTGCGTCAGTAATGAAAATGCTACTTAGACATCTTTGTTATTGCTACAGCAAAGTATTATATTACTACAATAGGTAAAATAAAATGAACCTGAATGTGATGTATTAAAAATACTGATGGCAAGAAAAAAATCTTCAACGGAACTATACAACTCACCAGAAAAATACGACTTAAAAGACCAAAGTCCGTGACGTCGAATGACCGTGGAGTGGATCAAAGGAGAGCGATGCTCTTGCCAAAACGAAACGGTGCGTTCTACAAGTCGATCAGAGCTAAGCAAACATACACTAGCTGACATAACAATGTCTAAGTTAAAATGTTTGTTACATCAAATCAGATAACTAGGGAAAAGTTGTATAGTGTAATATGACTTAATAAAAGTTGAAGTATGAAGCGCCATAAAACCCATACTAAGATAATAATATTATAACATTGTAATGTTTTTAATATTGTTAATATGACGCTTTAATAATTTATAATAAGATCATATGCACGGCTATAGTTTGTTAGTAATTATAAATTATTTTAGTGAAATAATAAAAAGAAATTATTTTTTTCTAAACAAAAAATAATAAACAAATAAAATATTTTGATAATTTGGCAGCCCATATTATTATGTTTATGAGTTGAATGTGATCGTTCATCATCATGTGTTGACCTCGGATGCTGTATGCAATAATCATAATGTGCATAATTGTGAAAAGACGTCATTTATTTTTGTTTTCCTGTGTTGACATTCCCCGAATAGATGTTGAGGATTTGTGATGATTGTGTCGGAGGTAATTTTGCCACCGTATTTCAGCTGCTGTAAATTCCACGTCGTTAAAGATGTTTCATATCCAACTTACAACACGTGTAGGCGAGTTTACTATTACACCCAAACGGAAGTCATAGATAGCCAGTTATTAAGTTATTTATTAGGAGAAAATAGATAAAATATATGTTTTAATATTTTTTTGTGAAACTGAGAAGTAACGAGTAGTTAGTCGAAGCTTAATTATTATTAGTTTTATTTGGCTGAAAAATGGCGCTCAATACAGTCGATCGTTGGAGCTTTGAAGATGTTGGAATGTGGCTAGAAGAAAAAGGATTTGGACATTACGTTAAATTATTGTGTGAAAAGCATAGAATTGATGGATTGGCATTATTAATGTTAAATGAATCGGATTTAAGAAGTCCGCCCCTAAATTTGAATGTAAGTTATTTTTTTATAACGAATTAATTTACTCGGTAATAGGAATGTCCATTGCTTTTAAGTAGTTAAAATCAAGGTTTTATACAAGTGTTGAAATATATATGTTTTTAAAAGGTTTTGGGCGATATCAAACGCTTAAGTTATTCTATTCAACAACTTCGAGTTGAAAATTTACCCATTCTTCAACGACTAGGAATGATGAGCCAAGTGGCTTCAATTTCTTCAGATCTTGGAGTCCATTTAGCAACGATTTTAGCTTCGGGTGAAACATCAGGATCTAGCCTAAAACAGAGGCCTGAGAATTGCAGTTCAGAATCTTTGTCCTCTGTAGATCAATCACCAGACAAAGCGTCTTCCCAATTGGGATTTGAAACAACAGAAAGCCAGCAATGCCACCCATTGTTAGAACCTGAAATAATTAAAACTCTAATCAGTGTTGTCTACTTCTTTGCTGTAACATGGATTACCGCAGTTATTATGGTAGTTGTTCACAATCGAGTCCCGGTAGGTACCAACAAGTGTTTATAATTGGCAAGTATACTAGCGATTATTTAATTTTAATTTTAGGATATGGGCAAATATCCACCGCTACCTGATATTTTTTTAGATAATATGCCTCATATCCCCTGGGCTTTTCACATGTGTGAGGTGACTGGTTGCATTTTGGGAATAATTTGGCTTACAGTTCTAGTCTTTCACAAGCACAGGTAATGCCATATTTATCTTTTATTTTAAAACATTAACAATACGACCATTTGATTCAATAGTTTTGGTTAAAGAAAATTGGTAATATTGTACTGTATTTAGTAACTTTAACGAAGTTTGCATGTGAGTCATACTCGTATGGCGTGATTTACGTTTTCGGATGACATCATTGATTGAATTATTTATAGAACTGTAGGTAAACTACCGGTACTATGAATTTATTACTGTATCTTACATTTCTTTAAAGAGATGTTAACAAATGTCTGTGTTATGAACTATTGCTTTTAAAGCTACAGTATTCTAAAATCCTTTATGTATAAAACTTGAATATGTTTAACGTGAACAACATACAGTATATGACACTGCTCTAGTTCTATTTTATTACCCATTATAAAAAAAATTAAAGTACAGTAGATGATCGATCAATCGAAACTAACATAACTGAAAGTCAGTCAGACTTTGCATGAAATTATTAATATAACAAACATTAATAATGGATTTTATTAATCGCTTTCAGATTTATTCTTTTACGTCGCATGTTCGCATTATTTGGTACTGTATTTCTGTTAAGATGTGTTACCATGTTGATAACCTCAATGTCAGTTCCTGGTCGTCATTTAGATTGCCGCGCAAGGGTAGGTGAACTTTTATGGATCTCGTATTACATTTTGTGTGCCGTATTATAATTATGATCTTTTAATATTTTTGTGTTAATGTGTTTAACTGTAATTAATACTAAGTTATGTCTTTATATGTAGTTTGTTTTTTAATTTTGTATTTTATTGTTAGTTTATGATTTTTAAAACACATTTTTTGTATAATAGCCGTATGGCGATAGATGGGCCACATTGAGTCAGGCTTTTGAAATTTGGCGAGGTGCTGGAATGGCCATTCAAGGTGTGAGAAGTTGTGGAGATTACATGTTCAGTGGACATACAGTGACGTTAACGATGATTAACTTCTTCATAACTGAATGCAAGTAACATTTTTAATTCTCATAATTAGGATACGAAATAGTATTTGTTCTGAAACATTTTTGAAAAAAGTGTTTGCTCTGGTTAATCAAATAAGCAAAGAGATACGGTGTTATCAAATTTAATCGGAATTTACGAGGGCGATCGTATTCAAACATAGTATTCTGGGAATGGGAGCAGCTAAAAACCTATTTTTTAAAAAGAGAATTCTAGGGAAACAAACAAATAGTTGAAGTGTCGTTTTGAGTTAACTGTGTTGGGTCTGTTTATGGCACTTTGAATTGGTGACATTCTGGTTTTAATTAAAACGAAATTTGCTGCTCGTTATCTGCCACCTTAATTAAAATATTGAGGTGTATATTTTGATCTATTCTGGTATTTTTTGATTGTGGATGACCCTCATATGAGAATTTCTTTCTATTGTAGATACACCAAGGCGTTTCTATTATTTGCATACTTTGTCATGGATTTTAAATTTATTCGGGCTGTTCTTTATTTTATCAGCACATGAACATTATTCAATTGATGTGTTCATTGCCTTCTACATTTCATCTCGCCTTTTCTTGTATTATCATACTCTGGCAAACAACAGGGATCTCATGCACAGAGATAACAAACGTACTAGAATTTGGTTTCCACTATTTTACTTTTTCGAGTCAAATATTGGAGGAATTGTACCAAATGAATTTGAAAATCCGTTTAGCTGGAACAATTGCTGCCGAGTTGTGAATACAGTTTCCAGTTGGAAAGTGCATTTTAACATGCTTAACAATATGAACTTAAACACGAGAATGAAAGCTTCTTAGGAAAAGTTGGTTGTGATTTGTGATGTATTTTTTTATCAAACGCCTTTAATGAGATACAAATATACACCACCTCGACAAAACATTTACATTTTGACGATATTTATTAATTTTTTTTGGTTGTGATCACTGTTAATGGTTTAAAATTCTCGTAATTATGTGCTCTTGTAAATTTTTAATGTGATGGATTTTCTATTAAGATTATTTATATTCGATATTAAACCAAAGAAAATAAATTATTGTGAGATATTGTTGATACAAAGAAATTTATGAAACATGCATTCATTGACGAAGTGAGATTTTAATTTATTGAGACGGTTAATGCGACTTAAGAGAATAATTGTTAATTAATGTTTTATTTAGCATAAATACTTTTTATTTGTACAATCTGTCTTAGTCAATTATCGACAGAACTCTTTTAAAACTAAAGCTTGATGACCATCGAGTAAGTAGCATACTATACTTATTGAATAATTATTAAAATTGACTAAATAACACTTGACATAAACACAGCACATTAAAATTTTAATTATTCAATTAAAATCTTGTAAGGAAAAATTTAGAATTATTAAAATTCAATAAATTCTAAGTAGCTGTCAAACAAGAACAACCGTTATTGCAATAATTTGTACATGGAATAAGAGTGCATCACATGATTAATTACGTGATAAAATTTTTTGATAAATTCATAATAGTAAAACGAGAATAGACAACACTAATTCACACAACCTTAAGGAAGCAATTGATAATGATAGAAGATGGAATGGCTGTTATTAATGATTTTTTGAAAATATTAATCTGCTTTGACTACTAGTTTTGAAGAAGTAATGATAATGACATCGTCAGGAAAGTCCCAAACTAAAGTCATGTGATAAGCCATATTACACAGGGCGATGCAATATTCACAGAATGAAAAGTAGCTAAATGCTATTAAGAAAACTGAAATTAATATTTTATTAATTAAAAACTGTTGATATAAATTATACCCATTTCTTCACAAAATCTTCGATGCCTATAAAAGAAATATAACAAGCCAGCTGTGCTAGCTACAGTACCACTTAGGAAATTTAATTTCCATCGGTAAGATTTGGTTTCCTATAAAAGGAAAGAACAGTCATCTAGAATTTTAGCTTACATTACTCGTATCAAATGTAAAATTTTAATACCCTGCTATTAAATTGGGGTCTTGACCATCTGTAGATAATACTGTTTACAAGCATATATGCTAGTGAGGTAGTCATAAAAGTGATGAACAGTTTTTCATGAACAGCTAACAAAATAAAATAATTAATCGAGTGGAATAAAATAATTTTTAATACAAAAAGCATTGCATACGATAGTTATCTCTATTTGAAATGTACGTGACGCCAATGAGTGCGACATTTTCCATAAAGTTAAGCCAATAATTGATAGAAGCCCATCTCAGGAAACTCGTGTGTTGTGATAATGGGACCTTGGACAGTCGGTCAATGTAATTGTGATAATAAACAGTAGCAATGAGGAAACGCGGAGTACAATGAAGTGCAACACCAATACGCCACAAATAACATTGAGGTGCTATTCCGGTGATTGCACTGATGGATGGAATTATATTGAACACCTGAAATGAATGAAAAAAAAATTAATACTTTTAATTCTATAAAATCAGTCAATGTCACACTAGAAATAAATTTTTGGATGATATCCAAATTCGTCGAAACTGTTTTAGTGTAAGCAATGCTTATTATCTTGGGTTTGAAGTTCAAATTGCAGCAGAACCATCACCACTTAATTAGGTTTTCCTGATTGTATTAAACATATTAGTTTATCTTAACAATTATTTTTTAAGTCATTTTAGACGATCTTAAAATGCCTTATACTGTGAATTTGTAAAAATTCATTTAGTCTGTCAAAATTGTCAAATACATCAAATTAATAAATAAAAATGAAAATTAAATCTACCTTACAAACAGTCTGATTGACTTCTTTATACTGGAAGGTCATAGCAGTGCAGAAACAGAAGAGCAGTGAAAATAGTGGCAAAGAAACAGTTATTTTGGCTAGTTTTTCCACTTTCAATCTCAGCAAGGTTACTTCACCACCTGAACCTTTTGCCTGATGATTACCAATTAAATCCTTACTTTCATTCATCTTATCCATTTCTATGTGTAAAAAATGAAAAAAAAATCCTTGGGTTTCAACACCCTAACAAATATTCAGTCCATTTTAAATCTTTGTGCACTGCTTAAACCGTAAGAGTTCTGATCAAAAATATACGTTATCACGTTAAATATTCAGCTATAACCATTGCTGTTATGAGACACAACCAACGCAATTCATTGCCAACGAAGTCACCACCACTGTAGGCTGTAGCATGATCAGCATCGATCATTGAACGCTGTTGACGTACTTGTACATTATGGACCTGGGAACAGCCATTGCTTTCTGTTAAAATAATGTACATTGCTACATTTTATTTCTGCTTTTGCAGTTGCATGAATTTTATCTAATTCCTAATTTAATCAATGAGTTTTTATTCGCAATGACTTTTGAATGACTAAGAAGAAAATTATTATAAAATAAAATTCACAAGCTCCACGGTCAAGTATGTGCGGATGTTTCGTGCAATTTTTGTAATGTTGGTATGGTGACCAGACGACCTTTATCTTAGAGGCAGTTTTTTTTTTTTATTTGTTAGAGACTTGTTTTTTAAGATTTACTTTTTCTTCTTTACAAAACTTGACTTTGTTCTTTATTTTAGCTTTTCAACTATTTAAGTATTTTTTTTCAGTTTTATTATGGTAAAAAAAAGACAGAATAGCCTTTTTATTAGAGTTTTATTGAAGACATGTTAATAATGCAATTGGATTATTGCACTTTGTTTAAAGCATATTCAAAACGTTTTTAAGTCACAAGACCGTGTTTTTAGACATTGAGGGACCTTTTAAAGTTTTATTATTTCAATAGTTTTGATAATGGCGCTGTCGATAAAATATGTTATCGACTTGCCCTTTATTTTCATCAAGGAAATATGGTCACGATAAGTATTGACAGTCATTACTATCTGCACGACTAAGTACGTGCGATTGTATTCGGAAAGATGTTCCTAAAATAACAATTCCCATAGTTATAAGGTCTTGTAACAATAAATATCTATGACAATTGGTCTTTATTAAATTGGTACTTGTTTTTAAGTACAGTGCTTTAAAATAGATTTTTTTAAACTTAATGGCTTTGTATGGGATTTATTATTAAAGATCAATTTCCTAGAATACCAATTGTCATAGGTATTTACTGTTTAATCCAACGTCAGAAACTGCATTCCCTGGAGAACAAGTGACTTTGCCTTGAAAACTCTTTTCCGTGATTTACGTGCGGCATTGCTTTACCAGGCTACTAGCTTCAGCCTGTCGGGTAAAACTTCCGAGATTATAGGGTAATCATCTGCTTAATCTAGTTGATGTTGGACGATTGTTTTTGAATACCGTAATTATAGCATTACTTAAGTGGGATTGCATACTACTAGATTCATATTTGATAGATGCTTTCTGCTAGTGGTTATCGTATATGAATTCTGAAAGTAAAGAAGCCTGTAAAGACTTTTTCAACCCATATTAATAATTGAGCCTGTAAAGGTTGACAGCCTCGTTGTTGAATCTGCTGCAGTTTAACGTCAAGTAGAACAAATCAAGAAAAATCGAAGTAAGAAACTTTATTCAGTGTTGCACTGAATTCGTTTTGTACATTATAGCGTTTCTTTCAAATTTCGTACACAATTAATTAATTGGTAACACCATCTAAATTTCATTGAAATGTTAACGACTTCGCTTTCCGGTGCCTTCCTGATTATTTGAGTTTAATCTTAGCTTAAAATTTTTATGAAAGCTATGACGTATATTTCTGAGACTTTTATGACGAAAGGAACGAATATTATGTGCCTACTGTTCTATGTGAAAATAGGAAATGAAAAGCAGTTTACTGTAATAGCGCGAGATATTAAGATGGCGGGAAATTGTGTTCGGAAATTACCTTGCCTTTGTGTTTTTTGTGATAAACTTGAGTTTTTTTTTAAAGCAATATCCTTCTAAACCTTTTGTGTAAATTGGTCATGTTTATATCGTTTAATTAGTAACGGCTTTTTTACCAATTTTTTTTTTTACGTTTAATGTCATTCACATTGATTTTTAGGTTTGATTTGATAATACTGTAAACAAATAGCATCAATGTCGAAAAATGATGCGAATTTGGGCAGTGTTGAAAAGCCTAAAAGCACTGTCGATAACGCAACGACATCTAATTGTAAGATTTATGATGCAGCTGTTATTTAATTTGGTGATTTAAAATTATTTTAAAATATTTGCAGGCGTTGCAAGTTGCAGTGAGTCAGTCATCAAATGCACGGTTTGCCAACATACGATTCTCCCAAATCAAAAACTATTTCAACACCCTAGGCTTAAAGTTTTACTTTGCAAGGTAAATGATTTAATACATTGCGATCTTTACAATAATGTTAATTCAATTTTGTTTTAGCGTTGCTTTTATAACCATCGCAAATGCAAAGAATTCGTGGACGAGGAAAGTAAACCGATTGCATGCTATCTATGTGGAGGAGACACTCAGAACGACGAGGAGGAGACACTGATATGCTGTGATCGTTGTGATTACGGATTTCATGAAAACTGCATAAAAAATAACGTTTCAGAAGACTATTTTGATCAAATTAAATACGTTGATGAGTGGGCATGTTTAGCTTGTGACCCTTCGCCGATTGATAGACTGAAACAATTATGCATTCTCTATAAGAATCGTTTAGTTGTCATAAGGAATCCATTTTTGTCTCCTACTTCTAAAATGCCTCCAAAAGTTGCAATTGGTCGGTGCATCGAAAATGTGCTGTATTCAGCTAAAACGTTAAAAGATCATATAATTGACTGCCGTAAATTGCTTTCAAATGCAAGCGATGACTTTGACGACGTATATGAAAATTTGAAAAACTGTATTTTAACTGCTAATGAACAAAATAACAGGGTGTTAAAAGTTATACAAAAATTGCAAGATAACCAGAAGAATCCAGGAATAGTAACTACTTTCAAAAGTAATGGCGACGTCAAGAAGAGAGAAGAATGCAGTCCACAGAAAGGGAGTGGAGATGCTTCTAGCATTAACATTACTGACAAAAACACCGAAGAAAGTTTGAATACATCTAGGAATAATGAAGAAGAACATTTTAGTGATTTCGAATACAACCCGATTAATGAAAGTGAAATTATTAGCAATGAAGCTAAAGTTTTCGAAAAAATAGCTGACACATTAGAATTGAAGAATGAAAACGTTTCTAAGAGTGTATTAAGGAATGATAAGAAAAAAGTTCGTAGTGATCATCTTGTACTTTCTAAATTAGATGAAGAATCTGATATTCGTTCGGACAGTAGTGCGACTGCTGAAATGCGAACACCTGACCATAGTCCAATTACTAAATCAAATTCACCCAACAATAACTTAGATGTTGAAATGAAACCACCTGATTATAGCTCTACCACTAAAATAAATTCTCCTGCCAGTAACACAGCTTTCGAAATGAATACACCTGACAATAGTCCTAATACTAAAATGACTTCACCCAACACGAGCCTAGCTGTTGAAATTAAAACACCTGACCATGAACCAGCCACGAAGATAAATTCACCCAACAGTAGCACGGCTATCGAAATAAAGACACCTGACCATAGCCCAGCCACAACTGATGAATTTAAAACACCTGATAATAGTCCAGATAATAAAACAGAAACAGTTGGTAATGGCACGATTGTTGAATCGAAAAATAATTCATCGAGTAAAATTGATGCGAGAGAGTCTGATTTAGAAAGCGAAAACTCGAATACTCCTCAACTGCGTTTATCTCTTTCAAAAAAAAGTAAAAAGAACGAGGGAAATGTTGAGAAAAGTGAGTTAAAGAAAAAGCCAGTCAAACGGTCTATTGTGTTTGAAACGGATGAATCTTCCAGTGACAATGATAATATAAAGTCTGACGAGACAAGTAAAAAACCTGAGGCTAAAATGTCTAATGAAATCAGCAAGAAGCCTGAAGACGACTTGTATGAAAAGCAGCGAAACGATTTAATGAAAGTATTGGAAGACAGTGATTCAGATGAGTCTAAAAATCTTGATAGTAAAAAATCTAGACGGTTACGTGTTAAATCTGAACTGAAGACATCTTCTAAATCAAAAGTATCTTCTAAAACTGACGTATCTTCTAAAACAGACGAATCGTCTAAACCAGAAATATCTTCTAAACTAGACGAATCGTCTAAACCAGAAGCATCTTCTAAACCAGACGAATCGTCTAAACCAGAAGCATCTTCTAAACCAGACGAATTGTCTAAATCAGAAGTATCGTCTAAACCAGAAGCATCGTCTAAACCAGAAGCATCGTCTAAACCAGAAGCATCGTCTAAACCAGAAGCATCGTCTAAACCAGAAGCATCGTCTAATCCAGAAGCATCGTCTAAACCAGAAGCATCGTCTAACCCAGAAGCATCGTCTAAACCAGAAGCATC